>CM047430.1:55335732-55798128 GCA_026168455.1 Theocolax elegans | reverse complement strand
CCCGTTAAAAATGTAGATGCGAAAACTACTGTAAAAAGTTTGAAGAATTTGTAGAGCGCTATGGAGCACCAATTCGTGTAATTTCAGACAGAGGTACTTGTTATACTTCGCAGTTATTTCAAGAGTTCTGTTTAAAACAAGGTATTAGGCAAACATTAAATTCGAGTCGACATCCTCAAGCAAACGGATTGATTGAGAGAGTGAATCAAACGATTTTACCATCTATTCGTATTGCTGTAGGTGAGAATGAAGAAAACAATTGGGATAAATGTATTAAAAAGCTTGAGCGTGATTTAAATTCGTCTATTAGTTCTGCTACGGGTAAGACGCCTTTTGAAGCTTTATTAGGGTATCAACCACGTTTTGCTGAAGGACAAATTAGAATTCTTACAGAAAATTGCGAACAATATGAATCTCCACAAATTGTACAGGATCAAATACGCGAAAACATTGTGAGAGAACAAGAGAAGTATAAGGCTCGTTACGATGCGCATAGACTTAAAAATGTTAAGTTTAGCTTAGGAGATATAGTTTTTATGAAACGAAATCCGATTTCTACCGGTCAATCTACAAAGCTTCAGCCAACTTTCAAGGGTCCTTTAGTAATTGCTGGTATTGGTCCTAGCGACACATATAGTGTTAAACGATTAAATGAATCTGGGGACCGTGGTTTCTGTACTACAGCGCATGTAAGTCAGCTGAAGATTTGGAGAGGCCAAAGCTCTGATAGCGAAAGCGATTGCGAAAGCGAAATGGACGACGATGTAGATGAAAAATCAATAGAAAATGATTGTATTAGTTCAGATTCAATTTGTTAGTTGCGCCAGATACTAATATCAAATTAAAGAAAATGTATCTAAAGTAATTGCTATAACCGACCAAAGCGAATTGTAAAACGACCCGAACGTTTTAATGATTATATTTAAGTTATATTGTATTTACATATTCTAATTAATTTTTTTAAGTTAGCGTTTGGAGACCGAACTTAAGTAGGATGGCCGAATGATAAAAATCATAGCAGTTAATTTCAATTGTGATTGGCTAGCAAGCGAATGCGTATATTGTTTCACGAGAGTACAGCGCCACCAGCGACACGCGAAGCGAGTAACGCAAGTGTGAGAGATCAGATCGAGGTGGATTGTCGAGCGACTTGGTTGGTTGTGTCGATTGAGTGAGCGTGAGGCAGCTAGCTGCGTTATTACCTAAAACCATCCTGTATATATTATACATTTCATTTATTTTACATTAAAATTAGTTTTCTCAATTTATAATTCTGAGTGAATTAAATTTTCACGCCTGTCCGAATTTCCCGGTATTTGAAAGATAACAATTGGTTAATTTAAATTTGCGTTTATAAGTAATTTAGCCATAGTATAGAGAAATCAATAAAATAATCAGGTTGTTTTAGTTATATATACTTTACTTTATTTTTTTAGTAAATATTGCTATGCAATTTTTTCTCGGTGTAGATATAATGTTTAGAAAATCTTTCTAAATAATATTATACTGTTCAAGTTTATGTTAAAAAATTATTTTTTCAATATACTAAAATATGTTGGTGACATGTGTCACTTATCAACATACAAAAGATTGTTGAAATTTTACTGCAGGCGATGTGGAAGAGAAATTGAAATCTATCTTATCGACGCATCAAAAAACACGGTTATAATTTTTTGTAATTTTTACATTTATATATTAAAAATCAAACTCTATAATGTTCCTAAATAATCTTGAATGATAAAACTTATTTTAAAATATGTTTAACAAATACTTCAAAAAATTTATTATTTCTTTATTCTTTATTTAACCCATTAATAATTACAGATTTATTACATCTGCAAACCCTATAGAGATAAATAAATTACCTATACATAGGCTAGGGTTCCACTTATATGCTAACTTAAACTAATTAGTTAATGATCAGCTGCATTTCTGCAGCCTATAACTAATTTATTCTTAAATCTAGTATATATTATTTTATTTAATATTCCAATAATAAACAATGCATCGCAGCAGTGTGCTATAAGTAACAGTGATATAACAGAAAAATATATATACACATTAATGTATATACATATTTTATATTTTACAACTCATTATATTCTTGCTTGCTCTACAAGATATATGAACCTAGGTACATAAATAAGCATGATTGATATTTTTATCCTACGTAATTTTTCTTTTTAAAGTCTTTTTATTTAGTGACAAATTTTTGAGATCATGAGTTAAATTATTAAATAATCTAATGCTACTATATAACTGTTTTTATTACTTATGTTTTGTTAATTTTTGGTATTATTATACTTTTGTTCCTAGTTTTACTATTTGATTTTGTGTACATATCGTTAAGTGTTTTATAGTGACAACATATTGATTCCAATGCGAAAATTTGTTCCAGATTCAGAGGATAGTTATGCGTTATAGTATCTCTGTTTTTATTGAATATTTTTAATAATTTATTCTGCAAATTTTGTAGTAATATTAAACTATTTTTATACGCTCCTCCCCATGCAATAATTCCATAATTAATTATGCTGTTAAAAAATGCATTATATATTAGCATTAATTCTTTTGTCTGCATAATTTTTGATAACTTATAAAAAATAAAAATTAAGTATTTAGTTTTATTAATTATATAATTTATATGTTGGTCCCATTTAATATTATAATCAAAAAGTATTCCTAGGTATCTACCACTTTCGACTCTTTTAATATTTTTTTCTTTAATTTTATGTCTAATTTAGATGGAACACTATCACAGTAGTTTCCGAAAGTTATATATACCGTTTTAATCAACATTCAATGATAGTTTATTTAATTCAAGCCAAATGGCGACTTCTTTAAATGATTGTTCATCCTTTCTTGTGCTTCAATCCACAAAGTTCCTTTTGTTATTATAGCCATATCATCAGCAAATGATAACATATTATCATTTGATCCACTAGTCATAATGTCATTTATATATAGTAAAAATAAAAGTGGGCCTATATGGGACTCCTGTTTTTATTTCTTTGTAATCACTGTATATATTATTTATTCTAACTCTTTGTTTTCTCATAAAAAGGTCATTTTATTTAACTTATATGCATTACCTCTAATTCCATAACAGTATAATTTTTCTAGTAAAATTTATGATTAACAGTATCAAAGGCTTTCGCCAAGTCTAAATATGATATGATAATTGGCTTACTTTTGTCTAGACTGTTACATGTAGAATTGTTAATAAAATTTAATGCGTCTGTAATTCCTTTAATTTTCATAAAGCCATATTGTTGTTCAGCAATTATTTTATTTTTATTTATGAAATTATATAATCTACTGTAAATTATTTTTTCAAAGATTTTTGCTATATTAGATATTAGTGAGATTGGCCTATAGTTAATAGCCCTGTGTCTATCAATTGCTTTAAAAATAGGAACCACTACTACTTTTTTAAGTGCATCGGGCCATACTGAGTGTTTGATGCATAAATTAAATGTATTAGCTAAAGGATCTTTAATAAAATCTATAATTGTTTTTAATACTTTAGTATTGACTTTGTCTACACCACTCATTTTTTCTTTCATATTCAATACTATATTTGTAATTTCTTCACTCAATGTAGGGTTAATAAAGAACGTTTTCATATTAAGAGGACGCCGGACACTTTGAAACATCATTGTGGGTTACCGACAGAGTATTGTATATACAGACATACGTACATAAAATATGTATGTAAAACAGTTCTGCCAACCTATCTAAATCAACTCCCTATATAACAATTGTAAGCGCCCTCTACGTCAATATTAATCTTCCGCTGCTCAAATGTAAATACTTATAGTTATGTGTATTTAATGATATGCATTCGTATTATAATAAACGTGTAAATTTATATTCATTTAAAATACACAACATGAATGATACAGACATTCAATGTGTGATCCACTAACTACTGCAGTTCAGAGTGTCACACATGCCTTTCAATTGTACGCAACAATGTTCATTCATTGAAAATTCAATAAACAAATACTACAGGCACTCAATGAGTGATTCGTTATTATTTGTTTATCACATATGCCGTCATATTCTAAATAAATATGTAATATCACCCAAGTACGCAAATTTATATTTACTTAAAAACTCGATTGGGTACTCGAGGCATTCAATGTGTGATCCATTGACCATTACAGTGCAGTGTGCCACACATGCCTTCATGTTATAGACAAATATGTAAATTTGTATTCACTTATTCATAACAGAGTACTTCCAGGCATTCAACGTGTGATCTACTGATCTTCATAGTTCAGTGTCCCACACATGCCTTCATATTGTACATAAATAGGTAAATTATAATTTATATTCGCTTAAAAACTTAATTGAGTAGTCTAGGCATTTAACGCGTGATCCGTTAATTGATCATTACAGTCCACTAATCATACATGCCTTTAAATTCTATACAAATATGTAAAATTACATTCATTTAAAATTCAATAAGCGAATAATAGAATTTGTTAATGTGATTCGTTATATATTCATATAATAAAAAAATATACTAATTTGGTACTATTCATAAAGAAGTTGATAATACAGGCATTAGATGTGCTTTGACATAAAAATTATTCATATTTTTTCATACGCACAATTATTTAGTTTTTGTATCATCTAGGATTCACATAATTTCTCGTGTTGTCTCCAATTAATTTAGAGTTGATTTTGTATTTTTCTATTTTATTTTTATTCGATGCAAAATATAAGTTATTTATTTGCCGAATTTCTCGACTTTTTGTGGTGTAAAATGTAAATTTGCCTCTGGAAAGATTACCATATGGGCACGATGAAGGACATGTTTTTCTTTGGATAGTATATCAATTTAAATATTTTTCTTAAAATTACAATTGATTTAAAGGAAAAAAATGCAAATTTTATTTTTTTATTCTAATTATTGCTTTAATATTTTTATCTCTATTTATTAGTTTTTAATTGACTTATGTAGTTAAACAATGGAAAAATTGCTGTTTTTATTTTTTACTGTTGGATGTTTTACTTGGAGCAGCTATTGCGATTTCACATTTATCAGCTACACCATGTGCGTTTATCACAATTACTTACAGTCACAATAACATTTTTTCATAATAGCGACAAAGAACATATGTAGCGTTATTATTATACCATTTAAATTTGTCAAATTAATAATTTAAAATTATCTACTTATACTTATTCAATCGAATGTACAAAATTAGATGTATCAAATAAAAACTTACATTTTTTATACAAATTTTAATATAATTAATTTTACATTAAATTTATAGTACATTATTTGATGTAGATACTTAAATTAGAACTTGCGATAATAAATTTTATTTCTCTTACAGATATATCATAGATATAAAGCTGTCAAATATCACCTAAGCACGATTTAATTGACAATTATAATCCTAAAATTTCAAACTACATTATCAACGTCGAAAAGGTAGAAAAAATAATGTAAATAAACAAGTACTAAAAAGTAGTAGATCAATGTGTGATCGGTTACTAAGTGATCGCTTATCACACATGCCTTCATCGTATTATTTTAAATATTTAATGGTTTTCCAAGAATATTTAATTATTTCACAAAATTTGCCTGCATGCCTTTTTCTTTTTCAATTATTCGTTGATAATTTTTTTGATACCTCTATTCGTGAGGAAAAGATATGCAATTTCAAAACGAAACAAAAAAAATTTTGATTCTATTTATAAATAAAAAAAGTAATTCAAAATCCAGAATCAAATATGTAAATTCATATTCATTTCATAAAGTGAACAATACAGGCATTTAATATGTGATTGATAACTCTTTCCAGTTCTTACACATGCCTTTATACTATTAATATTTAAATTAAAAGTTGCCTTAAAAAATTTTTATAACGTTTTCAAATATTTACTTGTTATTCTTTTTTAGTTTTTAAACTTTGCATAACTCATTTAGCCACGTTTGATACTTTATAATAAAGTAAATTTACAACTATTTAATCGAATTATAATAACTAAATGATTCTATTAAATTAAAACAAATATCCATAATATCTATGAAATATTAACTGCCACTCGTTGAGACATAAATAATCTTACAAGGCTGATGTTGAAGTGGGCGCCGTGAGTATAATAAACTTGGGACTTCCAGTATTTTCTCCATCCCTTCAACGGTCGGACGACCGTACATTAAACACCAAATTAAAAAGTATCTGCAAAAGCATATCAAACAATAAGAACACATATTTCACATATGTATCTGTAAATTTAATTATATAAAAGAAATTTATTTATTATCAGCACTCAGGTCTTGACTAATTATGAATTAAGACCATGTTTATCGCTTAGGTTACGTTCAGGCGATAACTGACAATGCAGTAAAGGATTGTATAATAGAACATATACAGAATAACAATAAAAAAATGATAATTATTTAAAAATGCATGAAAAAATATTGTAGGACAGTAAGACAGTTAACAAAAAATTAACTTAGACAATATGTAACGTAATTAAATGTTAAAAATCTTTACAAACTAAGATGGTTCCATACTTTAAATAAGAAACGCAAAATATTCCATCGATGATAAATTTCTTTCAAAAGGTACTTCCCAAAGTCCAGTTGGAACCACTAAAACCAAAATAGAATGTCGAAGTTTTTAAAACTTGTCTTGGCTCCTTGCCTACTCCAGATTTTCATTTTAAAACACATTTTAATATATCGTTTTATTCAACTGTTTAGTAAAAATTATAAATTAGTACCTTAAAGTAGTAACACAAGTAATTTCAATCAAAACAACAACACAGTTGAACTGGACTTTATAGCGAGTGACTCTTTAAAGGAAATTTATCATTGAGGAACATTTGCAGTTTGTTACATTAAATTATGGTTTAGTGAGTTAAATCATTGTTAATAGTTTTTCATAATACTTTTCATGCATTTTTAAATAATTATCTTTTTTATTTTTAACCTATTCTACCTCCTTAAAGTTTGATTCGTTGTAACAGCAGATTGAACACAGGCAGAATAACTTAGTGTATGATACTCGTAAGGAGTCCAAAGTCTATTACCCAATGTGATTATAGACTTGCTGCTCTTGAAAGCTAAACGCTCGTCGTGCAATAATTTTTGTAAGTAATCTTCCTTCTTTCGTGTTACCACAGGTGGCTCTTGAGACATCTGCAGGGTCATTTCTGTACATAAAAATTCATTAAATATTATTCAATAATTTTTTAAAGTCTTTTATTTTATTTTACAACTTACGACCTTTGTAATATTCAAAAATGTTTTATATAAAATCGCATAGTTTAAAAAATATAATTAATATTTCCCTTCATAATGTAATGATAAAAATTTGCATTATAAGATGATAAATATAAAAAAATCTTAAACTTACACAATGTTAAGACTTGCAGCACAACAGAGCATGTTTAGCCTAGATTGTAACAACCAAAAATAGACTGTAAATACCCTGCTGGGTTTATTGAAGTCTTATATGCGAGTTGTTAATAAATATTTATCTTGTGTTTTCTCGATCAAACTGGCCAGTAGTTTTGGATACACATGTTTCCTTGTCAAATGAGAATATTTCATTTTTCTCGTACGTCAGAAAGAAAACGTAGCTATGCATTTGGCTTGTCCTCGTAGTCAGTGGCAAGGACAGTTGAGTCAAAAGTTGATTAACAATTGATGGCTGGGTGTAAACTTTCAATAAAATTTCTCGATGTGGATAAAGAAGACGGTTCGGTGCATTGTCGAAGAACATGTAACAGTAATTAAATATTTATTGATATTTATTTTTAATAAATATTAAATCATATTAATTTTTATAACATAAATATGGGTTCAATTCTTATAATAAATTATTACTATGTGTAAAAACTTATAAATAATTGAAAAAGATTTGAAAAGGTCAAAAGATTTACAATTTTTACTACAGTTTTTTAATGATCATTAAAAAAATCTCTAATAAATTGTTATAATAATGATATATTACTTTTACTCCAGTCATTGGAATTGTAATGTTCAAAATTATTTTAATCGAGTAATTGGAAACTATTAAAATTATACATAATTTATCTTATGAGAATTTATTATTAATTAATTTATATGTAGGGTTCTTGTGTTACCAGAAAGTCTCTTGCGGGTGAATCTTAAACCATCTTATGTCAATTTATTATTTTACTACATGAAGGTCCACCCGCAATAGACTTTCTGGTAACACAAGTATCTACCTGTAAATGGACTATTGCACGAAGCGAGAAATGGAATCTATTAGCACTGTTTTGTTTCATATTGTTTTGATTACCAAAAAGTCTATTCCGTATAGAC
Organism: Theocolax elegans; assembly: GCA_026168455.1. Classification (NCBI taxonomy): domain Eukaryota; kingdom Metazoa; phylum Arthropoda; class Insecta; order Hymenoptera; family Cerocephalidae; genus Theocolax; species Theocolax elegans. The sequence continues at coordinate 55,789,808 of CM047430.1, read as the reverse complement.
TTTATGTAGAAAAATAATAAAGTGACAGTTGAAAGCAGTCAAATAATCTCAATTGTGAAAACAATGTACACTTTTTAATTATATTTGTTTAAAGCTTTGTGATGTAGTAACATCACTGGGCGTCGCCTGGGGAGTCGTTGATGGTGCGTGCACGCAACTCCGTTTGCGTACCACTCCGCGGTAGTACCCGAGTACTATTTAAGACGGTGGGGATCGCACACACCCGGGGAAACGGTCGCGAGGCACGTTGTTTACGTGCCGGGACGCGCTCGGTTGTCGCCATCTTGAATCGATCTAGATTCAAGCGCGCGCACACTGAACACGCGGTCCGCGCTCGTATCGATACGGGGATCGCGCGCATATAGTATAGGGAATTCGGAACGCGGATAGTGGGGGAACACGTGTATATTAGTAGGGAGTTAAATTTATATTCGAATTTCGCGCTGTTAATCAATAGATGATTTTATTAGATATGAGACTTTCGTATGGAACTGTCATGTTCAAAATTATTTTATTCGAGTAATTGCAAACTATACATAATTTATCTTATGAGAATTTATTATTAGTTAATTTATATGTAGGGTACATGTGTTACCAGAAAGTTTCTTCCGGGTGGACATTAATGTAGTAATATAATAAATTGACATAAGATTAAGTTTAATTTCCACCCGCAAGAGACTTTCTTGTAACACAAGTACACATAACATACAAATTAACTGTTGCACAAAGCTATGTAGAAATGAAATGTAGTAACACTATGATTACAAGCAGAGTAACCAGTTGGCGATTTTCTGTCCTTTTCTCTCTAACGTATTTTTATGTTTATTGTACGAGAGCAACGAAGAGAAAAAATCGCCATCTAGCAGCCCTGATTACAAGTGCTAAAAATTCTTACAAAAACAAAAGTTCTTTTCTATTCATTAATAAATATTTGAATTACCTTTTCAGACATTTACTAAGTCTTCTTTTATTCCTTTTGAAGCCAACCAGGCAGAAAATGTTTCAACATTTGTAAAAAAATTCTGAAATATAAAAATAAATTTAAGTTTTTGTTGTTTTGAAAAGTGAATCAGTTAAATTTACTATATTTATTATTTTATACTTACGGGACGATAATTTTCATTCATGAAAATGAGATTATGTCATTGTAAACTTGTCAGTAATCGTAACGGTAATTTGTACTTTAAATAATTTACAATGATATGGGGAAGCGTGTGAAAAGTAAAGAATATCGTGCGTAAATTAAAAAATGTAATTAGGTAGAAAAGTTTAACTTTACGCAAAGATTAAATTTTGAAAATTATACTACAGAAAAGAATAACATATTCCCTAGCATAAATGAATAACTTTTAATAACTGCAGTCAATTGCAAATAACTATAATATATATTTTGGTTTGAGACGCTATAAACAATTATTTGCAGTTATTAGAAATTATTAGCAGTTACTTCCAGTTATTTGCAATTATTTGAAATTCCGTTCCAGAGTTACTGTAACTGTTGCTACAGCCATACCTAATAATTGTTGTTTGCAATTTTTAACACTTATTTGCTGTTATTTGTAGTTATTAGCAATTGTTTGCATTTTCGTTAAAATGTTACTGTAAATATAATTACAAATATCCGCTAACAGAAATTATTAGCAATTATAATATTTTTCTATTTTACTGTTATAATTTTCGTAGAAGCAAAAACTGCCAATAACTACAAAAAACTGGTAATAATTGGTAATACCTATACTCTATAGTTGCTTAGTTACAGTAACTCTTTAATAGAAAGGCGAATAATTGAAAGTAACTGCAAACAACTACTAATAATTGCTAATAACTGCAAATAATTATTTATAGCCTCTCAAACAAAACTATATATTATAGTTATTTGCAGTTATTTAAATTTATCATTTCCGCTAGGGAATATGTTATTCTCTTCTTTAGTATAATTTTCAAAATTTAATCTTTGCGTAAGTGCAAACTTTACAAATTACACTTTTGAATTTACGTTCGATATTCTTTACTTGTTTAAAGTATAATTTTGGCGTTATAAACTTTGCGTCAAGTGCAAACTGCACAAATTACACTTTTTAATTTACCTCCGATATTTTCTATTTTTCAAAAAGTATAATTTTCTCGTTTTAACCTTTATGTAAAGTGCAAACTTCACAATTTACACTTTTTAATTAACGTTTCATTTCTTCTACTTTTTGAAAAATATACTTTCCGCGTTTTATACTTTACGTAAAGTATAAAATCGATTATTTACCCTTTTAAATTCAACGATAAAAATTTTACTCTTTTCAACAGTATGTTTTGTCCACTTTGTTCTTTACTAAAGCATAAAATTATTATTTTACTCTTTGCCTACAGTTCGAAATTCAACAATTACTCTTTTAACCCTTTCACTTACAAAATTCAGGTAAATCGGTCCAAAAGTGTAAATAGCTAATTAGCACCGGTTTGGGAGCATAAAAAGAGCCACGTTAAAATAATAAAAAAACAAAAAAAAAGTGTATATATAGGTTTTTGACGTATTATTTAACGCTCAAACTGAATCCGAGGAGGTTATAAATAAATATTTATAATAAATATCATGAAAAATGACAGTTATACAAAAAACACATTTATTTATTTAGTTATATAAAAAAAACGTTTATTTCACAATTTAAAGCTTTTTTTTGAGCAAATCATCATTTTTTTTATTATGGCAGCCATATTGGTAAAAAGCAAAAAATTTCAAAATCCTGCATCAATTTTGATAAATATGAAAAAAAGAAGGAAAAAATTAAGACGCCCATATATGGGTGTCTGTGACTGAGAGGGTTAAACTCATTGGAGAATACTTTATACTTTCCTTAAAGAGCAATTTTTGTTTTTCACTCATTAATAAATAGTAATTTTTATATTTGCACTGCTCAAACTGAACTTTACTGAAAGAGTAAAGTCAACAAATTACGCATTTAAGGTGCAGATTTTACTTTTTGGGGTTTAAAATGTATTTTACGTTGCAAGAGCAAATCGAAGGTGATACTCGCACACGTCGATAATCATCCTTCGCTTGTGTATCGAACAATATTTTTTGATACTGTAGGAAAATGCAATTTTTAAAAGCCAAAAAGTGCGTAAAATCGCGTTCTACGCATACTGTATCAAAAATTGAATATCAGAATCGTATTTCAAAATATTTTAAAGAGGGCCCCATCCAACGCCCACTTCCGTGAGGTGCAACCATTTAATCATCACCTCCCCTTATGCAGTTTCTGTAAGTTCTGCTTCAGACATAATACAGCACACTTTCAATTATTTTTCCTGCAATTGTTATACTCGGTAATAAATATGTAAACATTCCCTTACATTTACACATGCCTTCCATATTATTTTATATGTATCTCGCGTAAATTGCATCAGGCATTCAATGTGTAAACATTTCTTTATATTTCCACATGCCTTCAATATAATTACTGCAGGTGTATCGCATAGATTGCATCAGGCACTCAATGTGTAAACGTTCCCTTACATTTACATGCCTTTTATATAATTTTTTCAAGCGTATCGTGTAAATTGCATCAGGCATTCAATGTACAAACATTTCGATATATTTATACACGCCTTCCATATAAGTTTTGTAGGTATTTCGCGGAAATTGCATCAACCATTCAATGTGTAAACATTCCCTTACACTTACACATACCTTCCATATAATTATTACAGGTGTCTTTCGTAAATTGCATCAGAATCTGAAAACATTCCCTTACATTACATGCCTTTAATATAATTTTTCAGGCGTTTCGCATAAATTGCATCAGGCATTCAATGTGTAACTATTTTCTTAAATTCACACATGCCTTCCATATAATTATTGCACGTGTCTAGCGTAAATTGCACCAGGCATTTAATGTGTAAACATTTCGTTTTATTTAAATTACACATGCCTTCTATAAAATTATTGCAGGTGTCTCCCGTAAACTACATTAGACATTCAATGTGATGATCACTTCGTGATACTTACACATGTCTTTCAAATGTTCACAAAACGCAATAAATTGTTTTTCTTTCTAAAACATTTTTTGCTTAATTTATAACAGGAAATTGCGAAATTTTACGAGATCTAAGAATTTGTACAAAATGAAGCCTCATATCTAATACATTTTGCGAGTATCTGACTTGCGATGGGTTTCCACCCAAACACAACGTTGCTGCAAACGCAACAGAGTAAACGCCGCAACTTATTGCATCTGGTTGTTTTGTTAGCATAGGTACAAATGATATATTGGATTCTTGTACTTGCGGGAATCGTCGCGAAACATACAATTTTTCAGCTTGCGATAATTGAAAATTACTTAATTCCGGTAAACTATCGTAAATACAGATTCTTTCTCCATCAAAGTGTAAACATCTCCAATGACCAATAACATTTCCACCAATAATTTGAAAACTAGGCGTTCGTACGGAATCAATACCATTAGGTAATTCCATTTGTATATAATTTACGCTCTGAGAAATCAAATTTGATCTATTAATTTGCGTAATTCGTACGAAAGCATCTATTGAATCGTCATTTAACTGAGAGTTTATTGGCAATACATTCGATATTACTTCATTTAACGGTATGAACCTTTCATCGAAGATTTTTTTGAAAGCTTCAATAGTGGTTGGTACAGTTTCGGGATTATTATGTTCAGAAACATAAATTACGCTGTCATCATAATCATTACTTAGTGATGGAAGTTCTGCTCTTTCACATTGTCCATGATTAGTCTGAGCTAAAGCTGATTCATCCTTCGAAATGTGTAGATTACTTTTGATTTTAGCACTTCTTTTCTGCGCAATAGCATCCAATGTGTAAGCTGGATTTCGTATAGGCATGCTTCTAGTATAGCGGCCATCTATTATTTCTGGTAACATGCAGTCCATATAAAATCTGATTAATTGTGCTTCCATTTTTGTTTTCCAAAACTGATGATTAACTTTTACTTCAATCATTTTGTTGCTATGAGGCGTATGTATAACCAAAACACAATATTCTCTTCCAGTAATGTGTAATTGCCCTTGTATTTGGTAATAAATTTGGTGATTAGTATTTATTTTATTTATATCCTTAGGTTGAAACATTGCTCGAACATGTTTATTACTATTGATTGCCTGTTCCGCGGTTATGTTAGCAGCTACGTATGGACATTTGATTTCTATTATTCCATCATCTCCAATTAATGCGTCTGGAGATGCAGCTAACATAGGAAATTTGGGGTCAATAAATAACCCACATTCCTTTAATTGACCGTCAAAATGTCTTTGCAACTCTTCTTTGGCAATTTTTTCTTGGTCTACACCATAAACAAGTTGAGCTTTCTCCTTCAGCGATGGATATAAAATTTGTTTAACTTTAATTGCACAACTTGTTCTAATATTCCAAGAGCAAGCAATTTTAAAATTTGATGACGTCAACATTTTTCGTCTCAAGCTCAACCATAAAGGAGAATTCCGCTGTTTCACAGTATCTTGTTCAATTGTCTTGCGATTTTGCTGATTTTCACGTAACTCTTGTAATAATTCTTTTTTTAAATCATCCATGATTTTTAAGGGCTTATCAAGATCTTGGTGCTTTTTTCCATAATATTTTCCAGAATTATTTTGTTTCAATTTTTTTGTTCTACCCACAACTTGCCTTCTTTCTTTTGTCCTTAGTACTTTCAATTTTCGTTGCTTAATTACATTATCCAGTATAACCGGCACTCTCTTGTTCATTGCTTTGTGCAAATCAATTACATTTTCTTGCGTATTATTTTGTAAAGTAGCTGCAGCCACTCTTGTATTGTATTGATTTGTTAAGCCCCAATTTATACGCTTACCACCAAGAGAATGACAAACATGTGCATTGAAAGACTCTGCAGCATTGTTGGTCAGCCTATGTAAAAGGCTATCACTAAAATTGCTTAAGTATATAATTGCTTCTTCTACTTTCTGGTATAATCCAATACATTGTAAGTCACTTACATAGTTTTTTTCTTTGATTAGTTCACAATGATCACCTCGATCTAGGCAGGCCTTATGTTCCCCAAAAATATGACTTGGAACATTTAAAATATCTTTCCTTAATTCCTCAGCCTTCTTTTCGAATGGTTCATTTTTACTTACCCGAAGTGAAACCAATTCTTCTACCCGTTTTCGAATATTATTAATATTTGATTCTATAATAGCGCGCAATGAAACGAACCCTGCAATTCTATTTCCGTTCGACTGTGTTGTTGCTGCAACTGCTCTAAGTTTTTTACATAAATTTCGCAATAAATGATTTGTACACAAAATCCTTTCTGGCACTATATTGTAATCGGAATAAACGTTGTTATCAATGATAGTCTTATATACACTACTATCGCCATCGCTTACGATAGTTTTGTATATCAAACCATGTGTTTGAACACTTGTTTTAAATCCTTCCAATATTGCATGAGCTTCCATTCCTGTTGACGGTGCATGAGGATTCCAATTTCTAAAACATTTGTGTTCTTTGGGTTTTATACCCGCATTTTCTGCAATAGCGCAATGGAAGCAATATTTATTTCGTACAGCAAAAAATAATACCTTTTCACTTTCAATATCAACAATTGATCCCATACCAGATAAAGAGTTATAATTCGACCCATAAGTTCTTTTCATCCAACTTCCATCAATAGCTACTGTTATGTAAGGAATACCAGAAGCTGAAATATCGCCCCTTTCTATTGCACGATCCCTTGCTTCCTTTCCAGCTTCTTTCATATTACTTACAGCAGCTTTCGTAAATTCATCGTATAATTTGTTTTTATATTTTATGTATGTTTTGTCAGACATACTACTAACGCCAATACCTGCCAAAAGTTCCTGTAGTTGTGTATGACCAATACCAGTGGTCATTGTTGAACTTACAGCGGCTGTATTTATGTCCATGTACCTCGGATCATTTGTCGGTTCAGACGGTAAAGACACTTCATAGTTGCAAGATTTGCAAGTAAATACTAATTGCGTTAGTAATCCATATTGCTTCGATTTATTTGGTAAGTAAGTCCAATCATTAAACGAACAATTGTTTAAAATTGCATGGTCACAAAACAATTTTTTCTCTTCATCCAGTATATGTTTTAAATCAACGACTAATCGATTCTTGTAAGTTATATAGTCTTTCATATCTGCTTCATTATTATTATTACATGTTGACAAACTATATTTCATGTTATCAAAATTACTGTTTAAGCTAGTACAAAATTGAAGATTGTGCTCAACATATTTACCATCATTTAAACTAATTGTATCTCTGATGCTTGTGTTTAAACATTGTGCATCGATCTCAGAACCCCTACCATTCACATGATTATTAGAAATAGTACAAACATCAATTTCAGGGTACTCAAATTCAACATTCATATTGTGAATATTTTGAAAATCACCACATTTTTTTTCAGAAATATCTTTAAATTTAGTAATTTCCTGATCACGAACAAAGTTATCGTCGAGTATAGTAGAATCGTCAAAGAAATCGTCGTTAATTAATTGATAATCAATTTTATTAGAAAAAATTTTATGGTTTGAAATGTCATTTTCAATGCTAATACCGCTATTATCGAACGATTTATTTTCAACTGACGATTCTTTGTACTTTAATGAAGACTGTTGTTTTGATCGCCTGCAAAGGAATTTTAAAAATTATGTTTGTAAAAAATAATAAAGCCAGGTCTACTAAAAATCTAACGTGACATCCACGTGAGATCTTACGTGAGATCTCATGTCAAAATCTTATCTGACTTTCCAATCGAAACGTTGCTTAAACTTCCCAAATAATAAGAAATCAGTTTTTGAATATGGGGAGTCACTTTTCAAGTGATACCACCCCCAGATAAGCTTAACAATCAAGGTTTTAAAGCCTTTCAGGCATATTTATTCGATTGTTAGAAACATTGACGATTGGAAAAATTTCTCACGTGAGACTCCCGTGAGAAATTTGTAAAAATCGCGTAAATATGTCTAAAACGCTTTTAAACCTTCATTTTTTAAGCTTATCTGAGGAGTGGTATTAATTTAAAAAAGACTCTCCATGCTCAAAAATTGATTTCTTCTTATTTGGGAAGTTTAAGCAGCGTTCCAATTTTTGCATGATATCTCACGTGAGTTCTCAGACGAAACATATCCTAAAGTTAGAATAAGATCCGTTTTCCAAACATGTGAGGGTGTCCATGTTAGTTTGTTATAACACAAGAAGGGTGCCCTCTGTTTTTTTTTATCCTAAATGAATATTTCGGGTAGAAAAGTCGGTTAATTGACTAATTGAGATATTTGCAAAAGATATAGATATATTTTACCAATACCTGTATGATTTTTTTTCTCTGAAACATGAAAATTAATCTCGGGAGAAAATTGATGCAAATATTTTTTATTGTAAATGAAAAGTAGAATCTGCTAGTATTTTTAAAATTGTTAAATATCTTGAATTGAAAAAGTACATGTTAATCGGCCATTGGCAGCCATTTTGAATTTTTTTATTTTCCAGTTACAAACAATTAAAAAATACTAACAAATTCTGTTTCTCTTTTACAACAAAAAATGTTTGTATCAATTTTCTCCGGAGATTGATAGTTTGAAGGAATAAAAAATTAATAATACGCATCTCATAATTTTATTTTATATATATATATATTCTACGTTCAACATTGAATTGTCTAGAGTATTAATAAGAATGTAAATAATTTAATAATTCTCATCTGGGTATTTGTCATGGAATTATCCTCGTTTAATAAGAATTAATTAATTAATATATAATATAATATATAAAAAACATTTTAAAAATATTAGATTAATTATATTAAATTTTGCTCTTCCAATATATTGTATAAAATAACATGCATAATAAATTTATAGTTCTATTAATGAGAATATTACGAAAAATGGTGTGTATAATCAAACAAATTTTTTAAATTTAGTTATTTGTGCACGACTCTCGATTAAATATTATTATGTGTATATTTTAACTATTCAATATTATGTAATTATAATAATGTGTATAAGAAATTTATGTCCTCAATTAACGGGGTACCAAAGCTAATATTTATCCCCCTATCTTACCGACCTCAAAAAATACATAAAATGAGTAACATGAGCAGAGTAACAAAAAAAGTAATTATTGAATTACCCGCTTTTTGAAAAAGAGTACACAAGTATTTTTATTTTTGAAAATTTATTGTTTAACAATAATTATTTAAACAAATAACAATTAAATTGCAAAATTGACAAACTAATAACGCCAATCGACTCTAGAGAAAAAAAAAAGAAGAAAATGTAGAGTAAGTTTTTTTGATTGGAGGCTTACTTTTTTTACAATCAGGATATAAACAATTTTTGAAAAAACGAATCTGAATTGTTTATAGCATTATCGCAAAAAAAAGTAAGCCTCTAATAAACAAAACTTACTGTAGAGTTTCTTCTTGTCCTTTTCTCTACAATTGATTAACGTTATTTATTTTTCAAATTTGCAAATTAAATTCTTATTTCTTTAAATAATTATTGTTAAACAATAAATTTCTTAAAACCAAAACCTCGGATATTTTTTTTTCAATAAAGCAAGTAATCCAATAATTACTTTTTTTTTTACTCTGCTGGTTTAAGCATGGGCTTTAATGCGTTTTAACAAGCGCTAATCCCCTTTGTTAAAAAGCTATCTGTGTGCAACATTTGAAACAAAAATATTGATCGGTTTTTGAGTGTTCCGAGTGAATTATTATTAATTTTGGTAAGGGATAACTCGAACACCAATCGATGTTTTTGCTTCAAATTTTGCACACAGATATATTATATATTAACTTTAATTAATTATATATTAATAAAATAATAATGGTTGGCCTTACGTAAAGTGTCATTTTTGGGTTAAGTTAATATATTGTTTTTCCGGTTCTATAGAATAACGCTAATATTAATTGTATCTACTTTCAAAAAATTCAATTAGTCATTATTAAATAAAGTTGTCGAATAAGCAAAATATTAGTAGGTAGCATGTTTGAAATAGTTTAAACGATTTTTAAGTTTAAAATGACGAATACAATATAGTATTAAAAATGGTATAGTAAAAAATTATTTGTCAACGCTTAGTTTGTTTATTTGTCTTAATTCATCTTACATTGAAAATGAACATTGAAATAAAATTAAGTAACTTTTTTGAAGCCAGTATAACGGTTTTCGGATTTTCAAAAGGTTCTAAACTTAATTTGTTGTACATCATTGATTAGTACTAGTTAGTGAACTAGTTACTGAATTAGTTATATTATAAGGACGCGACCGTATGTTTGAAGGCACTCCTTCTACCGGCAATGTATTATGTTGGTGATAGAGAACATAGCAAAGTCACAAAAATGGGGGATCCACCCGGTTTCGACGGAAGTCAGGTCGCCAGAGGAGAAAGTAAGCAAGCAACTTGAAGTGCAAGTTAGAAGACGCAAGCTCATTGCGCATGCGCTGTTTGATATATTTTCATTTTCAAAATTTTAGATTTTAGAAATACCTCAATTTGAGATTGAAGGTGGTTCAAGCGTTTCTTTATAAATAAATAAAAAGTGCTGAAAATTCAAGAAAACATTAATGAAATGATTAATTTTTTTAGCTTTCAAGAACGAGCAAGATCACGGACTAAAATATTGAAAAAACAATGATTTAAAAATTGTTATTTTAACACACATTTAAATGCGTGCGCGAACTAACTAATGTATACGTTTAATATAAATAAATAAATGTACATTCTGTGATACAAAGAAAACGGTTAATTTTTTATTTATTTTTTTCATTTTTATGTTGAAAAGTAATTTTCAAGAAAATTCAAGTAATTTGAAGAACCCTTTAGCATCCTAAAATGATATGGCACCATGCAGTTGAGCCACCTTTAAAATGTCTTAATAATGAAATTGTAACCATTTAAGTAACAACAACTTCTTTACAACTACCAAAAACGTAGATGCGACAGAGAGGCGTTCGCATAAAATTTATAATTTTAACAATGAAAGAAACGTGCCAGTGTCGCAGCACTTACCCAACAAGCACAATATTTTGAAACAGAATTCTTTATAGTTAACGAATGTCCGCAAAATTTAAATATTTAAAATATTCAGGAAAAGTAAAAAAGTATTCTTTTTGAATGAATTTACATTTTTAATAAAGGGATTCAGTATTCTAAAAGTATTGATTACGCGTATTATAAGTAATTTAAAATTATTTAGAAAGTATTCTTTTTCCAAAATAATTTTTGGTTCGTATGTATAGAAGAATTAAAAAAGTATGCTTTTAAAACATTTATTTATTTATAAGAAAGCACTATTAACATTTTATTTCTCTAATACGTAATTGTACAGTATACAAAAAATATTCTGTTGTGAAAATAATTTTTGCAATTATGTTTAATAAGCTATTACTAAACAAAATTTTTAAGTTTAGGTGAAATTTCTATTATAATATTTTGAACTGTGCAAAAATAACTACCAGTCGCAATTCCACGACCAATTTCGTGTTTAATTTACACGTTAATTTTCATCTATTTTTATATACAGGCCACAAAGCCTGTATTAAAAAATAAAGTATTTTCCTACAATTCCGAAAAAACCACAAGATGTTCCACCTGGATTTTTTTGATAGAGCGGCGATATAAATTGTACTTTTAATTACTTACAAAATTAAAAAAGACAATATCATAGCAAATAAGGTTCAAATAGGACAAAATATTTCTATTTTTCATACGTAAAAGCGTAAAGAAGCGATAAAGATAAGCATACGTAAATGTATTTTTTTCAAAAAACATATAACAAACCAAATATTGGAATAACAATCATTTTTTTAAATATTTTATATATTTAAAAGAATTTAAAAACAATACTTTATAATTAGCAAGAATGTTTTGTAAATAATAAAAAGCAATTTAAATGTCAAAAAAAACTCTTTTTATTATTATATGATGTGTTACTTTTTATAAAAAAACAACTCTTTTTTAAATATTTTTTGTTTCTTTGAAGTGATGAAATAAAGTTGCTACAACTATTTTTTTGTATGAGCATTCTTTTTTAATTCTTAAAAATGACTAAGTAATGGACATTCTTTAAATCTTATAGTAAAAAAGAATTTTAAAAGAATTCTTGAAAAATTTTCGTAATAATCGCATTGCTTGTTGATATGTATTAAATAATGCAACTAGTTTTTCAAGTAATTACAAATTACACTTAAAAATATGTTTGTATTTGTTATATTTTTAATTATGCAAATAAAATTTTAACAAAATTTTATAAAATTAAACTTTATTTAATTATAAAGAGAAGTTAAGATTACGTACATTATATACACATTTCTTACTAAATTAAAAATGAATCATTTTTTGTCATGATCATATTTGTATTGAATAAAATCTATTTATAGAGACATTCATTTGAACTACGATAAAAAGATAGCATAAAAAATGTAATAAAATAGCAAAATACTGAAGCGAAATATAAATCTTTAATTATAGGTTAACTATTTCACATTTTATATAAAACAAAGTATAACAATATATATATATATATATACACATAGAAAACATTCTTACTTTTTTCGCCATGAAAAACGACGAGAAGCTCTTCGGGAATAACTCGTCTTGTGAGAATTTCTTGTAGCTAACTCGTCCATCGTTTAATGAATTTTCAATTAAAATAATTAAAATTGTTACTTTTGATTATCTCTTCTCGAAGGTTCCTATTCCTAACTAGATCCTAATTCCTACAGGTGTTACCGGTCGGTGCCGGTTGTGTCGTGTAAAATATCGGTATTAGGCTCTGGCTATAAAAGTGCGCTCGTATTTTGACGGACACGAATACAGGGCTTCGGCACGTTTTAACAATCATAGACTGCTGCAGCCATTGGTCGATTCTTTCAAGTCAACCAATCAACGTCGTAAGATATAAGTAATAACCGCCCAGCACTCGAGTAGTAGTCTGCATAGTACGTGTTTATGTAGAGAGTGCCAGTCCACACATTGAATATCACCTTCACCGATCGTTTGAACTTTGAAAACAAGTTAAACAATTGATGCCGCGCGCTAAGAAAAATTTTGGTAAGTTGTTCAGTAAATAACATTTTATTAGATTTCAAATCTTTGTGCGTATATTTAATAAAATTATATTTAACTAGGAAAACCAAAAGCGAAGAAAATGAATAAAAACAAACCGCAAAATAAAAAGCCGAATTGTCCTGATAAAAATCGACGTACTAGGTCGACTGGTCGAGCACCCAGCCCTTCGCCAACAAATAATGATTCGGTATGTGTACATTTTTTTAATTTTTGCATCATACACAAATAAAAATAATTGTACCCGCAAATACTTGTATTCAGTTTGTGTACACCTACGTGTGTTTACATGTGTGTGTGTGTGTGTGTGTGTACATAATTGTATTTACAATTTTTTCATTCTTTATTTATGTTATTTCACAACAATTATTTGTACTTATACATATGTTTATACAAATATATTTTTTTAAGCAACAAACTAACAAGGAGGCAAAGAAATCTCCAAACAGTACAATAAAGGATGCGAAAGCCAAAAATGAGGATCATTCTGGTCAAGTAGTCATCAATATTTCTGAATATAAGCAGCTATGCCAAGCCGAAATGGAGGCAAAATCCCTGAAGAAAAGGTTGGAAAAAAGCTACGAAGTAAGTAATCAGTATACTGTTAGGGTTTAATATTTGATTTATTTTAATTTAACAGAATAATGTATTTTTCAGCGAATATCTCAAACTCAAAAGAGCAATAAAGATTTGCGAGAAAAGTTATGTAATGAGCAGGTAAAGGTACAAACGTTGGAAAATATATTATATCAAGTGAGTAAAAATGTTACAGCTTATAAAAATATCGGTAATTCAAAATAATAACAAAATTGATTTCTATTTCAGCAAGGGCAAATGAATAATACTCGCTATCGTGGGCAGCCGAATTACATTCCCTATAAGAATAATGAATTCAATAATAACAATGGTTACAGTAACAATGGATACAACAACAACAGCAATAGATTCTTCAATAGAGGAAGAGAGCAAGCAAGGGAGAATACCCGATACAATCCTTATAATCATTCTTAATTTCAGTTTTCATTTTTATAATATTCTTTTATTGTATTATCTAGTGTTTATATTATTTTTCTGATACATTTAATAAAAAAGTTCTTTTAAGAATGTCATTTACATAAAAGTAAATTTGATTAATTATGTTTGAAATAATATTTCATTTTTAAATTATTATTTTTAAATTTTTTAATTTATTTCATTTTGTTTTATACTGTTAATTTTAATAAAGGCAACTTTAATTAATAAGAATTTATTTATAAATTTCTACTTTTGTAACCAATTTTGAAAAAAAAGTTCTCAGTATTGCAAGATATTTTGGTATAATATTTAAAATTTAATACAATAAATATAATGTAGTACTTGTAGAAAATAAGCTAATTTAAGTGTTCAACAAAAAAAATGAGTCTACAGTAAATAAAGTGAGTCTATAGGAAATAAAGTAATTAACGGAATAAAATGTAGATTTAACTTCTTAGATGATTAGGGTTAAAAAACTTTTAAAAAGAATAAATGCTTGTAATATTTTTATAAATGATTTAGAAATTTATAATATAAAAGATATGTAAAGAAAAACCTATAAACACCTTATTAATGCTTAGAATTGACGTTAAAGTAACAAAGAAAGTTTCATTTTTTATTTTTATAATTATAAGAATACTTTAGTATCACCAGATTAAACACTTTTTATTAATAAAAAAACTTATATACATATGATTCAATGAGTACAGTACTTTCACAGGCTAATATTTCTTCTTGCTTTATATTGTACCCGATGTGACACAACTTTTTTTATTATTCTTATACTGTATCCGAATGTGCACAATGATTAAAAGTGTATCCACCTTATTGTTATATTACATCTATCAATACAATGTGGAAAATTAGTCAACGTCACATCATTGCATGAATCAAATCAACTATTAATTAACTATTAACTCCACTAATTAATCCTTGAGCAATAATGTTAAAAGTTTTAATTGCAATAAATGTTTCAACGAATTGATACTTTTCAAATTACCTGTAATAAAAATATATTTTGTATTAGTCCTGGAAAATAATGATAAAGTTTGTTTAGACTATAAATATTAAAAAAATAGTTTAAAAGCTAAATTTAAATATTTCCATATCTTTTATTATTTGTACTTCAATAATATTTTGCTCTGTTTGGATTCATTGGAGGTTCTGTAAAAATATTTCTTAAATATAAACAACCAAATTTAATTACTTACACTCATATTAGCATCTTGCTTTCTTGGCATCTTCCAGCAGATATCATAAATGTTTGATAAGTTCGACTAATTCCCAGTCAATAATGTTTTAAATTTCAAATCAAGTCTTCTTGCAAGTTTGACAGATTGCAAAAATTTCCTAGCGTTATGTCTTGTTGGCAGATTCATTATATTATGTGAAAAACATTCATGAACTTCAACAAATGTTTAACTGCAAACAAATTTAAATGATGCAATTAATTGAAAATCACATAAAAAATTAGATATAACTATACCTGAAGATAATTCTTGTATCTTATGGTCTCTGCATTATGCAATTTTAAACTAAAGTAGATAATTGACAATAAAGCAAATAAGTGCCATCCTCTTATGATGCATTGTCTTTTCAGTAGTGGTGAATCTTCTAAATAGAGAAAATGTCTCGAAGCTTTTAACAGTGTATTGAAAGTTTCAAGCCTTGTTTCATGAGTGACTTATTTATCACATAACCTCCTTATATATGATGTACCATTCAACTTCTGCAGAAGTAAATATTTAGAGCTAGAAAAGAAAAAAGTTTAATATTTTAAGTATCCACATATGACATTACAAACTGATAAATGTTAAATAAATGTACTTTTGAACATTCAAATAAATAATTTTAGGTTAATTTCATTCAAAACAAAAATATAAACAGTTTTTTGTAATTAAAAAATACTTTTTATATATATACTTACTACATTTCTTTTTTTTTATAAAAACATCGAAAGCAGTGTAGCTTTGAGATAGAAGTACGATAAAAACGAAAACAAACATTGTTCAACATTATACGTAAAATTTAATACGACACGTTATTGCGCAGTTTAGTGCAGCGAAAAAAGTCTCTAGCAGAAAAGAAAAATGGCGGACTCCGAAAGTAAAGACGATTTCTCTCACCTCGCGCAGTGATTCATACTTTTTTTTATTATAAGCGCATTTTGTGTTGCAAAATATCTGCATAAATAATTTAAATCGTATTAGTAAGTGGGGACAAGTATTATTTTTCTAAACAAATGATTTAATAATTAGCAAAAACTAGTTCTTGTGCCCATATAGGCTTATACATAGGAAATCCATAGCATTCATAATTCAAGGTTTATTATCATTTTATAACATTAAAAAAAAAAAAAAACAATAGCATAATATCAGTAACAATAAAAGTGAGCGGGGACA
This sequence comes from Theocolax elegans, assembly GCA_026168455.1. Lineage (NCBI taxonomy): Eukaryota > Metazoa > Arthropoda > Insecta > Hymenoptera > Cerocephalidae > Theocolax > Theocolax elegans. The sequence continues at coordinate 55,773,299 of CM047430.1, read as the reverse complement.
ACTCTTTATTAAAATAATAAATCGTTAAATTTTATGGAAAAAATTATTTTAGAACATCCCTAGAAATGTCGGTAAAACAGAGTGGTTCGGCGTCCTCTTAATATTAGGTAGTTTAATTTTTGCTATTATTAGGCTCGATAATTTTTTCACTTAGTTTTTCTCCTATCTCACAGAAGTAAATGTTCATATTATTTGCTAGTTTTTCAAGATCAGAGATCCTATTGTTGAATTCATCATAAATAGAATTTATAGTACTTTCTGTTGTTTGTTTTTTACCTAATTTGGTATTTATAATTTTCCATAAATTTCTTGGGTTATTACAATTTTTTTCAATTAAGTTTTTTTTCAAATTTAATTTTAACGTCTGTAATTACTTTATATAATATTTTTTCATATGTCTTATATTCAGCTTTTAATACAGTATTATTTTTGTCTAACTTCCATATGTTATATACATGTTCTTTTCATTTGCATGATATCATGATTCCTTTAGTTATCCAACATTTTCTTGGTTTTGTTTTTGAATGCTTTGTGTTATAACAATTGTTCATTTTTGATCTTTCAATGCATGTTTTTATATTATTTATTATTAAGTCTATATTCATATTAGGATCTTGCATAAACAATGTTCTCCAATTTATCTTACTTGCCTCTCTTTGTAATTTCTTATAACTAATATAATTATTTTTGGTATTATCATTTTCTTATAATTTACTTTTTTCTATGCTTACAAATAGAGGATAGTGATCAGTAAACAGATTAGTTATTTTAAATGATTTATAGTGTATATAATCTGTTTTAAAAAAAATATTGTCGATGCAAGTTCCTTTACAATTATCTATAGCCGGTCTTGTAACATCCTGAAAACAGGGAATGTATCTTTTTTCTAAGAAGTTATTTAAAAATTCTTGATTAATAATATTTATTTCTAATAGATCAATATTAAAATCTCCTATTACTAAGTGATTTTTCAAATTTTTGTTGATTTTTAAAAACGTATTCAAGTTCATTACAAATTCAGTTTTTGATAGATCATGTGACCTATATAATGCTGATATTTCAATCTTATAATCTTTATCTATCATTATACTAGAATGTAACATGTTTAATTTACCAATTTCGATGATATTAGTATTTTCATTTAAATTTTGATTTATAAATATAACAACACCATCTGATCTATTTATCCTACTATTATTATAATAGCTCTTATAACCTGACAATTGATAGTATTCAAAGCATTCTAGATTCCAAGTTTCTAAACAAATTATAATAAACGGTTTGTTTACTAAATTTTCGACAAATATTTTCAGTTTAAAAAAATTTGCATTTAGACTTCTTATATGTACATGTAAAATAAGTTTATCTATAACATTTATATTATTATTAAAATTTTCCATATCTTGGAATGAAATTTCTTGTTGTATTATATCTTTTATTATAATTTTTTGTCTTTCATTAAGAAATCATATGCTTTAGAATTAACTTTAATTATAACAGACCATGTATTATTTTTCTGATTAGAGTATTTGTGCACTACTTTTACTTCTTCGTCTTGTGTCAGCATATTTCTTTCTTTTATTTCATTCTGTATTTCTTTAATATCTGTATTTTCCAAATTACTTTCAATTCTAATAATTTTCAATCGTGGATTCTTTTTTTGTTCAATTTCTATATTTGCATCTAATTATCTCTCTTTTTTAAAAATGTCTTCAATTTTTTCTATATCATTAATGTTTTTACATTTTACAATAATTTTATCTTTTGTTTTATATATTGAATTTATAGGTAATTTTGTTTTTTCTATTATTACTTGTTTCGTTTTTTTGAAAATGTTTTCGGTTGATTCGTTATTGTTTGCTTTAATTAGTATATTTGAAACGCTAATTTTTTCGTATGTATTATTTGCTACGTGTGCATATGTGATAGCCGTTGCTTGCGTATACGTTTGCGTGTGCATTTTTTCTTTTAACAATATGTTATTTTCTTTTAGTTCACTATTCAGTTCTTTTAATACATTATTTTATCTATTAACTCATCATTTAAAAGTTTTAAATTTTCATTGTCTTCTATAATATTTTCTATATTTCTATCTTGATTTTTCTTATCATTTAGATTGCACTCACTTTCTTTACTAATATTGTTTTGTTTCACTACATTAGTTTTATCACAGTTTTCTTTTAGTTCAATGTATTTTGTTTTGAAGTTTGCGTATTTAATTTTCACATTTTCCATTTCACTTTTTAATTTAGTAATTATCACCTGTGGATTTTTTGCATTTTTTAAGATTATGTCTTCGTCTTTGTGTTCTTCGCATATAACTAGCGATTAAGTTATGTAAATTCGACCCTTTTTTCTATTAAAATCACTACGATGGTATACACTATTACATAGTAAACACACCACTGTTGCACTTTGTATTTTTGGATGACATTTGTAATTTATTTCAGGAGGGATCGCCTCAGGTGTCAATCCCTCTTCCGCCATGTTGGCTTGATAAAATGTAACGTATTACATTTAAAATATTTAAAATATTAATAAATTTTAAATATTGAAATTTTTTAGTATATTTTTTGCTGTTAGAGATACAATGTGCGAAATTTTGAGCTCGTGTGCCTTATTCCAAACAAAAAAGGTACGCAAACTTTTCAAAAAGTTATTTAAAAATATTTTAAAAATTAATTTAGTGTTCATTAATTTTAATGCGCTCTTCGGTAAATAATCGTAATAAGATGTTTGTTTTGTTAATAATTGGATAAAGAACAAGGAGAGAGTCACATCTCCGAGAAACAAATCTTTAGGATGTGTTTGCTAATATTAAAAAATGACGAAAACCCGAATTATAGACTCTGTCGCCCTTTCTTGAGAAATTTATAAGCAAATAACATATCGCAAAAAGTTTCTTTGGCTTTGGTTGCCTTATACTTCTGAAACAAATAAAGTTATTCTCTTAGAATTAAATTCAAACGAAAGCCGATATCGAGCACATTTGATTAAAAAAAAGAAGCTTAAATATCTTGATTTGACCAAAATTAATGCAAGAAAGAAATTAATTTGACCTAAAAGATCAAGAAATTTTTTAAGTCAAAATTGTTATCTAAATATCGTTATCAAAAATTTGTTTCAGAGTCGTAAGTAACCAATAAGTCAAAGAAATTTTTTGCAAAATTTTTCGTTATTTGGTTATAAACTTCATAAAGAAGGCGATAGAGTCTATAATTTCGGTTTTCTTCATATTTTTATAGTAGAAATCATGTACCCTAAAGTTTAATAAAAATCAGTTATGCGGATATATGATCCTCTATTTGTGAGAACCTAAATTGTGTTAATGATTATTCAGACTTTTAAAAAAACTCGTAGTCGTACATCTTCAGGTCAAAAAGTATATAGAACTATATATAATAAAATCCAAAATGCAAATTTTTTTCCAATAAATGAGGAATTACATATACTTTATAAGTAGTGCAAGTTCATCTCATTTAAAAATATTTGATATTGTATAAATATTCAATATTAGAACAAAGTCGATTCTAAATGATTTCCCGATACTTTTCTCTTTGAATTTCCATAACGCATTTTTAGAATACGTTTATTTTGTATTTTCTGATGATTGTGACATAAAATAGACCAGTACTCAATCATTAACTATTAACTATTTATTTATTTTCTCTTAATAAAATTATAGTTAAATACATTACAAATTAATACGCATACAACAAATACATTTGTTTTAATTAACTCTTGGTTTTATTTTTATTGACTACGAATTGAGTACTTTATTACTACACTATATTACTACAATATTGATAGTCAAAGCTTATTTTAGATTTTACGTTGACGTGCAAGAACAACCTTGGTATGAGATAGTAACAACTTTTGAGGAAATTGTTTGCATATGCTTTGCGTTAGTTATAACCGCTGTTGAATCCACTGGACCTTTCTTGATAATGATGTCGTGTGGATACCTAAGATCTGTCAGAAATCGACTTTTGAAATTATCGGACGTAACCTCAAACAGGGCGTTGAATACATTGTCAACCTACGATATCACGGAATGTGTAAAATTCCATCAAAAAATTATGACGTAAGTGTGATATATCATTTGTAAACAAATTGTATAATGCTGTTAATAGGGATACGGTGATAAAAGAAGTTTGAATTTTAATCTGCATACATATAACCGTCGCACGAGTAGAGTAGCAGTCATCAATCTTAAAAACAAAAAGTCTTGAGATTGGCTAATTGGAATCTGCGTGATTAGAAACAATTCGGTTAAAATGATTCTGTCTTTTTACATGTTGATAATATGTACCGATACATTTAGGTGTATCGGCCAATCTATATAGTTATCATCTTGGTCCATGCTTTCCTACATTCATATTAACAAACTTGTAGATGAGATAAAATTTGTAAATATTTTATTATATATGTCCTATAAAATCTGCGAGCGATATAATTAACTTTTAAAGTGATTTAAGATCGTTATAGCAGTGGTCGATAGATATTATATTATACTTAAATGTCAAAAAATTAAACCACACATAAATGCTGTTGTCTCAAACTGTTTGAATTTAATTGAATTTATTAGGAATACTATTGTAAATTTTGAAGATATTCATGCTCATGTTAATTTATATCTAATTCTTTAAATATCCCAATTTTAACTTATTGTTCAACAATTGGATCTCTGTTCAATGTCATTTTAGTTCGTAAGCTTCAATCTGTCCATCGTAAATTTTTAAGGTATCTTTCATTTAAAGTAAATAATATAATAAAAAAAATTTAAGTAAATAAACCAATATACCGTTTTAATGATAATCATAAAATCTGATTTGATTAATCACGTCGCATGATTACTACAAAATTTTATTTGAAGATACATTTTCATCAAATAAGTATTGAGTTCATTCAATGTTAGAGTTGAATATTCTTATTTTTATTTTATTAGTTAGTAAATAAACATACGCATTTCTTTAAATAAAACTAAATGTTTTAGCACGCATTCAATGCCATGTATAAAGAGTGGTTAATTTTTAAAGTTTCTTTCAACATGTAAAGGATACCCTCGTGGTTGGTATACGACATCTTTATGAGATATCAAAATAATTTGTATTGTTTCTATTGTAAACAAGGATTATAATTAGCCAATCATGTTCCCCGTAAGGCATGAGTCTTTATCTGAATATATAATGAAAAATGCAATTAGACACACAGTTTGTTATTAGATTTTGCCAGAGAATCGAAAAATTCACTAGAACCATGTTTATAATCCAAGTGGTGTGCACTGTATATAACGTATCGCTCATTGGATTTAGGCTCCTTGAGGTAATAACATTTTTATTCAAAACTTATGGTTATTAGATGGTTATTTTAAATTAGACAACGATATTAATAGTAGGAATTACTACGTGAAACAAACTGTACAGTTGAAAAAAGTAAATATGAATAAAGTAATTTGACGTATTTTTCAATGTAGCATGACCCAAACGCAGTGAAATTTATACCGATTTTGGCGCTAAACATCCTACAATTTTTTACTTGTCAATGGATACCCGAACACCTTCTGAACGAAGTGAGAATTCGATATTGACTTAAACTTAACTCCAAACGCATGTCATTAAACTGAGGATTATTTTGCAAGAGTAAAGCGATCGCCGAGGCTGCATACAGCGCTACCTTGATACATCCGGAATATGAACCTGGAGCGAATCGGATGTTACTCTTCATGATGCTTAGAGCTCAAAAACCGGTACAAATGACGGCAGGAGGATTCATAAACTTGTCATTGGAGACATTTGAACGTGTAAGCAAATCTGTTTTTAATGTATAATATATATCAATCAACAAGTGTAAAATTATAAAATATGTATTTTTTTTTCATTTTAGATGATTATGAGCGCTATGTCTTTTTTCACACTTTTGCGAAGTATGAACGATCAACAATAACATCTCGTGAAACAAAGAAACATGTACTGTGTATAGCAAGTATCAATTATGTACTTATGTTTTTAAATATATAATTTTCCCATGGAAAAATAAATTATGATTGATTATACGATGAGTTAGGAGTAATGTATTTTACAAAATGAAATTGAACTCGAAAGTATGTTGTACAGTATATAATTTATTAGAATTAAATGTAATTATAATTAATACATCTAAAAGTAGCTTTTGGTTTAAAATTATAAAGATTATAGAGGAGTTAATTAAAATGACAGAATAATAAATGCATTCGTATAATTTATTGTAATGTAATAGATGTACATGGATCCAACGTATTAAACAAACATTTTATTCTCATTGTCGTGTCGTTAATCCGGGTTTAAAACATAGTACCAACATTTTTAGCAGCCTACGGCAAAAAATAAGTAATATTAGTTATAATTTACACATATCTATATATGTATGTAGTTTTACGAAGAGAATTTTCTAATAAAAATTACCGTGATAGCACGGTTAAAGTATATACTATAGCTGTTCGAGAAAAATTAATCTAAATGATCAAGATATTTGTGAGGAAATCGGTATAATTTTGACAATACTATATTATAGTTATCTTTAGGGATCCAACCCTGATAGAAATCGTATTCTATTATATAAGTATTAAATATAGATTGTTTGAATAGAATGGGCAAAAAATAGGCAAAAAATGTGCCCATTTTTCTCGTACACCGAGAAATTCTTGGGGCACCCTCTGTACTTATGTGAAGGACAAATACAGTACATTACCTTTAGTACAGCAGCTCTCCTAGTTTTGGGAGCTCTGCTATCCTAAATGACGAAAAAGTGTTTTCTTTTGCGACTATAGCGCCACTTTTGAACAGTTCTTATACCGTTTTGGGGCAACAGCCGTCTTAAACATCATACGAATGCACGAATAATGTAGTTGGACATCGGGTACCCCAAGAATTTTTCAGTGTATCGATGAAACGCTTTTTCTCACATTTTATGACCATCTATTAATGTAAAATCCTATTTTTCTCCAATTTTTGAGCTTGTAAATATAGATTACAGTTGAATCTAGTCATGTGCTTTTAAATATGTATTGAAAATGAACAAGTGAAAAATCTAATAAAATAGCGTTTATCTTCGTAAATACTGGAAATACAACAGAAATTAGTTGTAAATCAGACGAAAACGTTAAAAACCCATCCGTTGCGAATGTTTTGAGGTTGTGGTCATTCTATTAAGTGCTAATAAAATGGAAGAAAAAGCGTTTCATCACAAGGTACTTACTACCAATTTTTAATTCCTAGTTCTTAGTTTTAAATTTCTACTAAGGAATCGAACGTGCCAGATTTACCGAATTTTCACGGTAAATTATGTATAAGGAAATTCTCTCCATTTTTATAAAACTCAATATTTATGGGATTATTAAGATGTTTATACTGATTATTTATGTTAGATAAATGAGGAATATTTACATCAGCGGCTATCGAAGTACCAGCAGATATGGCCTGTTGCATAGCAGCGGATGCTATGTCTACTCCTTTTGTAGCAGCTCCAATGCCTTGGTTAGCTAGTTCTCCACCATATTTCATAGCATTCTGCGCAAATTGGGCAGATCTTGCAACCTACAAACATTGAAAAGTAGATATAGATTTATTACTGAAAAGTTTAAAGATCATTTTTTTGTAACTATTTATATACTAACAGTATTAAATAACTATATCAATCCAAAATCTATCTTCTTATATTAATTACAATAAATATACACATATATAAAATTGCACAAGTGGAATATAACGATTTAATGGACTACTGAAATCTAAAAGTATCGTCGTTAAAAAAGATGTAAATTATATAGGTAAAAACTTAACGCTGTACATATATACTAACTACAATGATAAAATGTATATATTGTCACGGGCGTCTCCGCGCGACTTAGGTGTATGAGAAGGATAGAGTGAGCGATAAGGTGTCTCGACTAATGTAAGCGTTGCATTGCAGCGCGGACGTTAGCTCGATGGTCAGAGTACGAGATTCGTAATCCAAGGTCCGTGTCTTCGAATCCCGTCGTCCGCCTTTTTTCGCTCCTCGCCTTTTTAATCCGTAACAATATATATATTGTTGCGTATGGAGAAGGTGATAGGAGAGGACCGAATAAAAAATTGATCGGACGCCGGGACTCGAACCGATGATCCGCGGATTTCCAGTCACGAGACCTAACCACTAGGCCACCGTCCGCGATTACTTGTTGTAGTTGCATTCGTCATGATATTTCGCGTTTTCGGTCATCCTACACCGTTCTCACACACGCGCCGATCCGCGCGTCGATGTTACGTACGTAACAATATATACATTAAGAAAAATATTAAACTAAAAATTTGATTGCATTATTTAGTAGCGGAAGCATAGATTATCGGAATTAAGAATTTAGTGTAGCGCAAAGTAAAATTATATACTAGAAGTTATAAGAAAAATTAATAAATTCGTATTACACTTTATTGTACAAAATTTTTTGATTCGTTAAAAACATGTTATAAGTATGTTTTAACATGTCAGGAGTCGAAATCACATGTTTTTAGCAAATGTCTATATGGATTTGTGTGTGTGTGTGTGTGTGTGTGTGTGTGTGTTTATGTAAATGCGTATGTATGTACGTATACCGCCGAATTTATGTAGTATCCCGCGTAAAAAAAATTATGTTTATCTAAACTTTATATAAAGTTAAAGTTCGGAGAAAGTTCATATCAACGTGTCCAACGCGACATTCTCAAACTTGGAAAAATGTTAATTAAGCATTTGTATAAAGTTTATTATAATATAAACATAATTTTTTTTACGTGCGATGCTTTTTATTTTCCTAATTCCGGAAAAGGCTGGTTATCTATCCCCCAAATAGTTTTTATTTAAAAACAATTTTTATTTTTGAAAAATTGTGCGAAATTTTGTAAATTGATAATACTATTAATTTTTTGTAATTGGACCAAATGCACCTTGTAGAGAATAAAAAAAATTTATCTGCTCAATTTTGGATTTGCAATTTATCTCTATTAGTTTGTTTGTTATTAAAAAATAATAATTTTTTTTAAATATTTTATATTTTGGAAATTAGTTAGCCAAATCTGCTGAAAAAATATATGATGAAATAAGCATGTAATGGTCATAAATTGTAAAAATTTCATGTAATTATATCGACTAGTTTTGTTTTAAAAAATTAAAATTTGAAAAAATTGGAGTTTTTATATTTAACGTTTTTGTGAATAAAAAGCATTCAATCCACTTGAAATTTTGGGAAAGAACTAGTAGTTTCCATCCCTATTGTTTTTTCAGATTAAAATATTTATTATTACCTAACTTATTAAGCACTATATTTTTGTACAAAATGTTTGATTGCTCATATCTCTGAAAATAATTCATCAAATATGTTGAAAAAAAATCGTGAAAATATAACATAATAATAGCATTATGCTGTAAAAATTTCAAAATCGTTCTTTTTTTGAAAAAAAATTATAATCTAAAATGTAATTTTTATTAAAATTTTGTTTACTTATAAAGTAATCTAATGTGCAAAGAACCATATTTTTGGAAGAAAATGTTTTTAGAGAATCCAAAAAAAACAGAAAAAGATAATTTTTTATATTATTAATTGATACTATCAAAAGTTTTTTGTCAGTTACAAAAAATTCAATCTAATTTAACAGAATCGTCTTATTATGAAGAAAAATTCTTGAAATATTTAAAATTGAAGATTGTGCATAATGTTATTTAAGAATTGACTAAATGACCCTTATTTTTCTATTTTAATCATTTTTTTATTACAGTTTTCATATAGATGCGTAATTTTTTTTATTACACAAACACATTAATTTTTTTAGTTAACATAACTATAGCTATAGATATAAGTTTCAATCAGAAAAGAATAATATGTATAGAAATGTTATAACATTTTGTTTTAAATGATTAAATAATACTATATTTGAGCATTATTATTTATTTAATTGGCAGCGGATTTTTATATTTTCAGAGTCTGCCTCCGTTATACTAAAATTTAAAAGTGAAAAAGTTAAGATTATAAAATATTTTTAACGCAGTCGAATCTGTTTTTGTAAATATACATATAATAATGCTATTTTTAAAAATTATTCAACTTACTCGGTGTTCCATATTTGGGGATTCATTGTTCTCCGTTGGTTTGCACTCAGCAATCTATGTATAAAAAATATATTTATAGTATAATAATTAATAAATTTTACATATTTAATTTGTGCGTTGTTTAATTAATAACTTACCACAATAATACAGAAGGCAAGTATAAGTACAGTCTTGAACATGATGATAATTTTTTTGTTTTTAAATTTTTTTTATTTATGACACTTTGATGTAACCAGTGCAGAACTACAATGGTATACTGATTTATGCAAACCTAACATTCCCTATTTATACTATATAAAAGTCCTTGGCTACTGTACAAAAGTAAAGGAAGGAGATTATTATAAAATTAGCACGTTGTTAGGCTTTTTCGGTTTGAAAGATTCTCAATTGTATCTGCTCATGGGCCGTATCAAATTTTAGGAATTATAGACACTTTTATACAATGCTTTAATAATTCTAAAGTTGCAAATTACATCTTTGTATATTCATGGTTTGTGTTGTCTTTAATTAATGGATCCAATGTCATATGATATAATTAAAATAATTACATTATTATAAGTCAAATATTTTCTTAAACAGTTATAATATACAGGATGTAGTACACTTAATTGCACTGAGAAAAATGATTAAATAACAATTATTATATTCTATAGAGAATTTTTATTATGTTTCATATCAAAAATTAATGTAGGGATAGTGATTTCTGTTATAATTTGTATTAGAAATTATGTTAATTTTTATTCGATTATTATATTCAATTATAGTAAGTTTTGTTTAATCATTTTTTTCAATGTGCCTATCGAAATTAAATATATTTTATGTATAACTAAATGATAATTTTCATTTCTAGAATAATTAATTAAATATTTCAATTCATTTTTTTAAAAGTATTACTAATATTATTTTATAATATTCATAATCTGATACAATCAGTTATATAAATCTAATAAAAGTAATATTCATATTGATTAACGTGTGTAATGCACTTGATTATTACTAACCCGTATTTAAGTATCTATATTATTCCCTTCGATCGGTACTACACCAAGTATCATATACTTAAATGAACATTCTAATTTTTATCGGTGTTGATTACTTAAGAGGAGTGATATTGTTAATATAATTGTATTTTGTTAATTACTAACCGCTCTGAATTACATAATATATTTTAATTTATTCATGATGATTCTGATTTATTCATGTTAACATGCGTCGGTCATGTAGATTCCGACATAGTTGGTAATACCATCGTCCAGTAATACGATAACATTTAAGTTATTATTAAAAATAAAGTACATATAATTATATAATTAACCATTTGTTATTTGGTATACAATTATGCAAATGTTTAATTAATAATTATTAATTATTTTTTTTATAAATATAATGTAATGGTACATTTCACTTTACGTTCGCTTTAGTTTCGCTTTAATGATAGATGTAGATTATTGTGAAAATCTTATTAATTTTATTCATATTTATTGTAAAAATGATATTCAAATAAATCGCTTGCTCTTGATGTTCTTAAAATGAGTAATAACTAGAAGTTATGAATAATACAAAAAAAATAGGGCTTAATAATCGGCATACAAAATGAAACCGAAGAATATAATAAAGGAAAACTTAAAACTGCGAAATACCTGTTGAAAGTTAGTTTACAAACATTATATCACGCGTTCGTGAGCCGCGTTTGCGAATCTTTGCCTACGCACGTTCGTTTTTGCGTGTGGGTTGGTTGGCCATAAATTTCCTTCCTTGATGCATGTATTGCAATCATTATTCCGAAGGTTCCTTCGACGTTTTACATTCATTTTCTTAAAAGCTGCTGTTAATCGAGTTATATAGATCGACTTTCAACAAATATTTAAGTACTTATAATAATTATGATTTATTTTGCGATAGATATTTTATATACCATTTTATTATTTATATCGTACTTTGTTTATATTTCTTAACACTATAAACATTTATTTCTATTATTTTTTTATATATACGAATTGCTTGAACACTACTTATAGACTCAAAGTTTACTTAGACATTACAAACATGTTAAGAATGTTTTGAAAAAAAATTTCAAACATTAAACGATGTAAGAAACGATGATAAATGAGTATAATTCATTATGCACTTTATTTACAAAGAGGAAGTAGATGAGAGGAAAAGTCAATAATAATATACTGCGTAGGAAATAGCCAAACTTCCATTGCTAAAATTAAATGATGAGATGTGCATGCGTCATATTCAAAACTCCCTTTTCTTCGCTACGATAAATCATCGTTTCAAAGTTAGCAGATTCTAGGTTATCGATAATTTGTTATTACTTCATATTAATCATCTTACAGTCTTAAAAACTTTCTGAATTCGTTACTATTATTTCACAAATTCAAAATTGTATTAATAGTAAATTAGTGTTTTTAAATTGCGTATTATTACATGCATTAGTTAATTGCATTTCGATATAAGTACTAATTGCAATAAATATAAATATTTACTACTAATTAATATTTATTACTATAATTTAGTACTAATTGCAATAAATATAATAGATATAAGTATAGTACGTTGAAAAAAAATTGTGTTTATACATATAATTTTTTTTATTTAATACTTTAAGTTAAAATTTCAAATTCACCATTTTTTGATAGTATAAAGTTATCTTGAGTTAGTTAACATAGGTTGTATAATATAGCAAAAATATATTGATATATACGGATGCACATTATATCAGGAAAATTAGACTATGCAGATGTAAAACATCGTATCAATAATTCAAAATTTCCTGTGAAAAGTTAGAAAATAGTTGCTGGTATTAATCCCAATGCCAGGTTCTTCATTTCGAGCCCGAAACTAAAGGAGCAATCAACGGCAGTCCAGTCTGTTCAGCGCTATACATATAGGTATTGTCATCGAAACAACACCAACGCGTCGAAACCAATGACAAAAGGAGCAGCTGCATTGTTAGGCATATATCCGATAATCAAACCAATCTTACCCAAAAGTACTGACACATTCACACAAAAACATATACAAATACACGGAAACGCAAAGACACATAGAAACACAGAAATATATATTAATAATTAATAGAGAAAGGTGTACTGCAGTACAAATTGAATTGACAGGCGAGTCGATCACCGAGAAATGTTAGCAAATGGACCAGACGAATTTGGTATAATAAAATGGAAAATAGGTAAGGGTATACAGCTGCAGGCGTTTAAACGACCCTCCGAAAATTTCCTTCTCTTGATATTAATTGGAGTTTTGAATTTGACGGAAACGAGTCGAATCGGTCGGTCGACACGCCAACTGGAGATGTTCGGCACGTGCTCCCTTATCTTGCTTTTGGTGACAATCGAATTAACTTATGGCCCAAGTTCATAAATCGTTCTATTAGTGGGCGCATTTGGATTTTATTGGGGTCGTCACACTGCTTTAATCTCTCGTATCTACACCAACTGTTTTATTCTATCAGTTTCGCATACACTTATATTATTGTAATTGACAATATTTAATTAAACTTTCGTGTGCACTGGTTAAACCTAAGTTATTTAGATGATTCATTTCTATATTAATCACGGTTTGATACGCATATCATTCAGCGCAAATTTGTCGTTGCGATTTGTAATACAGATATATTTGATGTGCGAAATTTTATTGCAATAAAAATATAAAACTAATGATGAATTACATTACGGTAAGTTAGCAATAAATAATAATTACAACATATTTATATTGTATTTATTTGTATGTACAACATATTTATTTAAATTATCTATTTTACAAAGCGAATTAAAGAACATCAATTTTTTAATTTTAAAGAAAGATTTATTTCCCATACGTATATACAATATCGCTGTTTAAAAAAAAAACACTCGCTGTATAGTAACATGTATATGTAGATAAAAAAAATCCCATCTCAACCGATACCAAAACATTCTAAAAATGAAATAACAAACACCCGAAATTACGTGAAAACCCAAAGAAAAGAAAATCTTGAGAGAAGAAGGAGGAGATAAAAAGAAGCGTAATACGAGCGACGTTAAGAGACAAAAGGAAGTCTAACAGGAAGTTTAGTCGAAGGGCACTTGGTTGCGGCGGCAGCGCAAGTAGACATCTCGCACCAATTCAAAGCATACAGCGCATCACGCGCGTCTCGGATTTGTACCTCGTAAGGATCCCCGACGTTTTAGGGAGAAGAAGAAGAAGAAGAAGGCAACGGAAGGAAGGAAGGAAAAAGGGAATATCTTTCGAGTCTCTGCCACCTTCCCCCCCTATATAATGTTCTATAGATGCATCTGCCGAGGGAGCGACGATTTTTTGACACGGAGAAAGCTCACGATGATTTATCTACGGGTATACGATGACGATAGGAAAATGCGTTTCGGTGTTTCTCGTCAATGAAGGTTGATCAAATGTTTTTATAGTATAAAGAGGCGCGCTTCATACGACCTTAGACAATCAGACTTTTATTTTACCTTTCGATTGTATATACGGATAGTCATTTCATTTCTTTTATGTACATACTATCTTCTAGATATATCTATAAAAATTTCTTATAAGAGGCTGCGTGATATTAAAGTCATCTAATAGATTTCTATGTGGTATAGAGTAATATCTTAAGTATCATTAAATTATAGAGGATGATTTTATTTTTTGGTTGATAAGTATCTATTGTTTGTATTATTTTACTTAGATTTTAAAAAAGTTTTGATTTTATATATAAATATCGTGATATATTTGTTTTCAATAATTCATTATTTTAATTAAAATATTAATATTTCTATACATGGTATACCGATATATATATATTGATTAAAGTATGCATTTCAAACAATCTGTAACAACAATATTAATTTTAACTTTTTATTAAAATTTTACACCGAAATTAATTTATTGAATGTTTTCGCGTTTATTTTTATGTTATAAGTAATTACAATACTTTCATTATTAGAAGCAACGCAATTTTTTGAACTTATTACATTCTAATTTAAAAGTTGTAATTTCCAAGTGCTTGAAGTAAATAGTAATGTGACATATATATATATATATATATATATATATATATATATATATATATATATATATATATCGAGTAAATAGAAAGAAAAAAGTGCCATTTATTTAGTTAAATTGTAATTGAAAGTTTATCAATTGGATAATTGTGTAACTACAGCACATTTAACACCGTTAAACTTATAATTAGAGCTTAACAAGTATTTCGTGTCTGTACTGTTTAACTATCTTCAATAATTTCCAATTTTAGGTTTCCCCCTTCTAATTCCTCTTTTTTGTTTTCAAACTCTTTAACTTTTTTTCCTAGCTCGCTGGTACAATTACCCATCGTTAAACAAAACACGAAGCACATTATAACCGAGCCATATGACGCGATAAACCTTCCGTGACACATACCTACATCAGTTTTACCCAAAAAAGGTCGTTCACAACTTCTTTCCCTCTTTCACTTTTTTTTTTACAACCTACTGTAGAGAGCTCCATATATATATACATACCCTTAAGATCTTTTCCGTATACTAATTGATTTATCCTCGTATAATCCCCGCGAGAGGTCCACGACCCAAATCATTTTTGATCGAGGTCCCTTTTCATCGCGACTTTTCCGGAGTATTGGACACGCGCGTTTCTATAGCCATTCGCGCGTGTCGATTGAATGGACCACGTCTTGACGAAAACCTATGAATGGACGTTCGATCGCGGACCTCGCATGGACAATACAGGGTTGCTTTTGTTCAGGATATGTGGTCTATCCACTCACACATACACACACGTACATATATTATAGAGAGGGAGGACTGTTCCGTACGTGTACCGCTCGAAAGGGAGATATTGGAGGTTTATTTTTGGGTTACTTTTTCTCTTTTAAAGTACAGGGTTTCGGGAATGGAAGAAACAAGAGAGATGAATACGCTCCAGAAACCACTCGTACATCAAACGTTGAGTACGAGATGCTTTTCGTAAATTACAAGAGAAGGTAAATAAGGCGGGTCTCTCACGGCCACAAAATTCGGGGCTTCCGTGGAATTCTCAGTTTCTATCTTATTAATGAGTTTCCATTAATAACTGTGTGTAACTTCGTAGATACAATTTAACAGTACTTTAAGATTTCTTTTACGATTATTCGATAGCATATTGTATTTATCATATGCTCCAATTATTTAAAATTCTTAGAGTACTTATTATTTTATGATGAGTATTTAATTCATACGATAAATAATGTATAGTAGTAATATATTATAATTGCGCAAAATAATGTTTTTAAGAAATTTAATTACTTAAATTGTAAAATAAAATTGAAATTAAATTCTTACGTGTCGAATAGTATTACAAAATACACAAATATAATTATAATTTCGATATATATTACAGTCTATTACCATAAGGAACCCAATTATTGATCATGAACCAATTTTTGATCAGTACATTATTTCAATAAAATAATAAGATTTACATAAATCTAAACGTTGCTACGCACCATTTAAAGGTTAAACAATCAATAATTGGTTAGTAGGCTTACTATGGAATAGGTATACGTACCTAAAATTTACTGATCAGGAATTGGTACTTCCCACTTCTTTTTTAGATTATTTTTTCTTAGATATACAACTATTAGCCTTTATAACATAAAATTATTCTATGAATATACAGCTTTGTCTTAATTGATCAACAATTGTGTGTGACGGTATTTTTCTAAAACCGAGAGAGTGATTTTTTACTCTTACGGAGTTACTACTTGAGAATTAGATATCAAAGCATTACAACTCTCTTTACTTAATTATAATAAAACATCCTCTACTTAAACTTAACCAAATAAAACTAAATTTTAATAAGAAAAAGTTTTTGCTTTTTGATATAGTCATTTACCAATATTGAATTCGATAATCTGCTTTAAAAACGTGCAACACGATCGCAAGATTGATGTTTCTTTTATAATTAAATAAAATAGGTTTGTAGAGTTATTTGTTCTGTATTCATAAATACAATAGATAATTTATAACAATTATGTAATAAACACTTCTTTGACTCTCATACGATGTGTATTGACCATAGTATTGTGTAAAATGTTTATATCATATACTTTAATTTTTTTATATTTGTTCATTAGACTGTTTCGAATAAAACTCTTAGAAACCATAATTCTTTTCTAATAAATAATATGTGCAAAAGTGAATTTTTTTTAAATTAAATATCAAACTTATGTTTTTCAGTATGATGCACACATATAATAAAATTGTAATAATCATCTGTATAAATAACCTGTGAGAAGCAGCTAACCAACACAATAAAAACATACCGAAAAAAAATGTAAACCGCAAAAAGATCTAGAGTCAAACGCAAACGCAGAAATTAACCCGTTAGCTTTCACGCCGTGGCAGGCAGAAAGCGAGAAGAGATCAGACATCGTACGTGTCTGGCGTTATAGTACCAGGTAAGGTATATATATATGTATGTATATATAAATGGAAGGGGAAAATATAGACGAAATTTTGCTATGGGGTTGAAGAATAATAATGTGACGCCCGAATTTGCCCTCGGCACACGAATTTCCCCTTCTTTCTCGTGTCCCTTCTAGCCTCGAGCGTTCAGGCCCTGACGCACACGTGCCAAGGGGTGGTCCCATCGACGGATCGGCTACTCGATCAGAAACCCACATCAGAGCGAGAAGGAGATATATCGCTAAAGGGGCTCGGACTACGAAACTTGATACTTAAATGTAAAAAATTATACTGCAGCAAAATCCATTAGAAATATGGACATCTACGTTTTCAGTATATACATCTTGGGCGTGTAAATATGCGTGTTATATTTATATATACTGACTTTGATTGCGCGAAAAATTTAATGGTTTATTTTAAACTTGCCTGAATTTGATTAATGATTCTACACCTATCATTATTTTGCTTTCAATTTTAATACACTTTTTTTGTCATTATCTTTCTTGTATCTTATTGGAGTTAAGAAATAAATAAATATATATATAAGGCAATGCTTGTTATAGTACATATACTTATATATAATCAATATCGGAACAAGGTTCATTTGCATGCGTATATGTTACGCGATGTAACACAGCTTTTACAGTGCGTCGCACATTTATAGTAACGAGAAATAGTTTACATTTGCTTTTATAGTCGAGCAATTAATTTTTTAATTTTAAAGATGCATATCGTGGATGTATTGAATTTTTTAAATTCCACGTGGGTCCTAAATTTTGTTTAACTATTTTTCTTTAAAATGTTCTAATAAACATTCCTAATTTGTTATACATAAAACAAACGTGAGATCTAAGAACAGCTTACTCAGCACCCAAATTTTACCTGCGGTTTGTATATTTATAAATAAAGGTTAAGCCTCAGGTTGCAATGAAAAAAAAAAAACGAGACGCGTGTATATGTATTTCCCTCTCCCTTTACGTAGAGGAGACAGGGCTTGTAACCAACACAAAGATGCAGCAGCAGCAGCAGCAGGAGCGAGCGAGCGATCGGCAGGCAGACACGGGGGATGCCCGTCGATCTCGACTACGCGCAGTTCGGGTTTAAACGGCGAGTAGCTCGGGGCTTCCCCCGTACATAACGCATTCGCGCGCGCGACGCACCGGGAAATATAAACTCGACGTCAGTGGTCGGCACAACGTTGAAGCGTCTCGACGCCTCTCTTATGTATTCGGATATTTTGCCATAGCATACGTAATAATCAAGTATTGCCCAATATAAGTGCCTTCATTTTTTACTATTTACCGCGCATTGTCTTTTATCATCGAGACGTACACACACTGTTACTTCATTGTACAGTAACTCTAATTTTACGCGAGATCGATGGATACTATAGCCGTGCACTAGTGTGTGTGTGTGCCTGTGTGTGGATTAACAATAATTTTGTTTTTATGTTGAAAATAGTGGTACCTGGTGCGCGTCGATTGTTTTATCAAAACTATAAATTACACGTTTACCGTTGGAAATTGTTAACGATTATTGATCGACCGGTAAATTTTTATTCATCCGCGTAATTGATACATATACCAGGAGTTGCGGTGTAATAGATCGATCGTGCGAGTGTATACCTCCAACGTCGACTCACAAATGCAGCTGGAGCATTTTTACATCCGCGAAACCGAACCGAGAAGCTTAATGGTGTCGATTTTCATTTGGTTATCCTGTAATACAGTAAAAAGCAGCTGGTGCCAATTTTTCGCGATTACGAACTCGAGTGCCTGAACGATATGTCTTTCGATGTTTGGTGACTAGTTTTTTTTCAACAAAAACAAAAACAAAATAACAAAATTTTCTAACATTAATGATACAAGATACAAAAGATATATTTTGATATACATATATATTTATTAAATTATTTTTATACACAATTGTAAATCTATCCATATTATATATGTATAAATAGAATACGGAGAGGAGAGTGTGTATAATTTATTTATTTGCGTGAATTGTATAGGATCTAAAAAAAGAGTACGTCTATTATTACAAAGAAACTTGTAACCTTGATTCCTTTTTGGAATACGATATATATCTATATGCCAATTGATAAATCGAAGGAGGAATTTAACGTATACAAAAGTGGGCTTGAACCAATAAACAACACGTACGTCTATGGACAAGAAGAATCGTTGTGATCGCGGGGGCGAAGACAACCCGGTTGTAGGTAGCACCTCCGGAAGTAAGTACTTTTAACTTCCGACTTCGCACAGCTGTGTGACGTATTATATATACTAGGGGTGTACATACATATATACACACACACACACCCATTACACCCATACCAGTATACGTATAAACATATACCTATATACTTTTTATATCGCGCGAGCGTGATAAATCAGTCATGGTAATTAATTGCCAAGCTGGACGATTTTCGATTCGGGAGAGGGTGTTCGTGGGGAGCTTCTTTTTTCTTTATTTTTTGAGGTGCGCCGACAGGGTGAATTACAAAGGAAATGTGAATATATGATTATAAAGTTTAGTTCATTATCGTTACAAAATTTTTTTTTTATTTTTTATTTTAATATAATTGTTTTACTACTACAGAAAAACATTTTTTTTATTATTATAAGATTCAAATTATTTATTCTTACTAAGCCTTTGCAATAAAATTTTATCAAGGTGATGTAATGAAAATATAATTTTTTTAATTGTCTACATTTTGTAATTGCTAGTCTATGACACATGGTAAATAAATGTCTTATTTCAATGATTAGCGAAACGATATCAATAATCATAAGTTTATTAAATGTAAATTATATGTTGATTACATATTTATTTTAATATTATATCATTACAAAATTTATATTTTGATTTGACCGAAGATTATTGTGATTATTTATTTCAATAAAAAACTAAAGTGAAGCACAATAAAATGTATTTATTATTAGGAAATCTTTCATAATCACGTAATGCATTTGAAAAGAAAAGCTTCAATGTTTTCCTTCCCTTTGAACCCCAATTCTTCAATAAGAACTTCCTGACACTCAACTTGAAATATAGCTTCTGTATAATAGATTTTCTTCTATAAAGGCATAACGTTCAACTAGGACCATGCATTCAAAGATTTTTATTACAATTTTTTTGACATCCACAATTGAAGAATTAGCGTTTAGTATTTCCTTCCGAAAGTATCAGCGCGCATTATTAAAACTACATCTGATTATTTAATAAAAAATAACGCGGTCTATACATAAATTCTACTTAAATGTCAATTAACCAATACAACTATACGTACACTTACGTTGCTAAAATAAAATAATAATACCGTATTTTCTGATTAACCTTATACTGATATTATCGATATAAAGAGGTAACTTAAAAATAACATCCGTAAATGTTGATTTTGTGTTGTCATCAATTATACATTCGGTCTTTTAGTTAAAAGCCACTCGAGAGATCCACCAATCTCGTATCTGAATACGCGCGTGGTGTCTACGAACTTTACAACGCAAAATAACAACGGTATATAAAGGATCCACCTATCTATCGGTTGAGAATAAAAAATAAAAAAGATTGACGCTTGAAAGTGCACGCACTTGAAACAATCTTGAGTACCCTTTCGACTCGAATCGCCTTTTAATCCGAGCTTTTATTTTAACTCCTCCCGAACGCGCGTTCGAGAAAGTTTTATACGCAGCTTCGCGATTACCTGTAATCTAATAGTTTTATTATACTATCTCGAGTGAGATAAAAGTTTATTTATTTTTATCGTCTATAAAAATTGCATTTGATTTGGGTTTTTCTTTAAATACACTACTCACTATTTCAATAAATTAATTTTTCATTAAATTAAATAACATCATTAATGTGATTGGAGCTATTTTTAAATTCAACTTTGTTATTAATTGATTGTAACTAAAAAGATATTTGTAAAAATACATAACAATTTCATGAAAACAACTATAAAATGTATTAGAACAATTAAATTATACGTTTTAAATATCGAGTAATTAAGGCTATGTGATAAATCGTTAAACAATTTTGTATCGTTTAATGCATCAAATTATTTTAAAATTCATTTAATATTATTATAATTTTCTTCGAAGACTCAATCGTAATTATATGATAATATTTAGAATAAAAACAATTTGATTGCAGTATCTCCGTAATAAGAAGCCCTAATGAGAGACCAGGATAAAGATGACACCCTGTACAACGTTAAGGGTGATCTTGGTGATGATTGTCACAAGCTTATCGATGAACGTTACGTGTCTACGACAAATCATCACAAGGAACATCACTGGGATACAACTAGATCGTGACAACGTCATGGAAATAGTCGAAGAGCAAACTTGTTCAGCTGCTCTTGTAAGACTCACGTGTCGATCTCTTACGTCTTTCGTTTTTATACTCGAAGCCATGTACGAACCAAATCGAACAGACGCTTGCGTATACGATAGAGAAAGTTGGTGTAGGTACAAATCACTTTTTACAATGATTCGAAATCTGCAGTTGAGGAGGAACCATTTGAGAAATTATTACGCACAAGATCCCGAGGACAATCCTTTGGACTTCCGGAGCACACTCAATCGCAGGTAAGATATACTGGTTTATTTATCAATTTATATATCTACGATGGTTTAATGGATTACTTGCCATAGTATGTAATGATTGAATGCAGCAGTTTACAAAGCAGGCAATTCTTCGATATCTGGTACGACATTGATTCCTGAGAAATCGTATGATAGGATGATGGTTCATTTGGCGGGTGATCATTTTATAGAGCAATTTTTTTTTACGAGATACAAGTACATACAGCTTGTGTACTCGAAATAGAAAAATACCACAAATATTTGATGGATTGGTACATTTATTTTGGATTCGGAAAAAGGGCATTGTTCAAATCAGTACAGTTTATTAAATAATTGAACTAAAAATTTAACAACGGGTCGTAGATTTTAATGATATAGATCGTTTGTCACTACGGATGAGGGTATAAAAATAAATTATAGAATAGGAAGGAATATTTTTTGTAGACTAATGATTAGGATGTGGGTCAAAGTCAATTTTCGATTCTATAATTATAATGATTAACTTCTTTATTTTTTATCAAATATCTTACAGAAAAAATGTATATTCAAGACTTTGTTGAGGTGTGTCGAACGATACAAACGGCTTCTGTGGTAATGCGAACCACTGTAGGGAGTAAAATACCCGTGAAGGAGGATACCAAATTCGTAAAATATTGTATTTCAGTTGCACAATCCGACCGCAAGTTAGGAAAAGGGAATGTCTCTGTAATATAACTCTTAAAATATTTTATATATGCGTAAACTAAAAGTTTATACATTAATTTTAAGATAATACTGACTTTTATTAACATTTAATAAACTACATATCTAAGACATCTATATCACACCATTTTAATAAAAATTGTTTCACAAAAAAAGTAATCGTTACAACGACAAACTGTATTTTTGCACGTATAGATATAGTAATCGATAACAAATACCGGACGCAAAAAAAAACTATATAAATGCGGTAGAATGCAACGAATGCACCGCAGATGTGCGGACGATTAGATCAACCGTACATATATAGGGAGAATGCGTTCGTGTACGTGTATAATGGTTACACTATACGAGGGGAGAATGAAAAAAAAAGGGGAGACGAGCCACCGAAAAAGTGCACCAAGGGTAAGGGCAATCTGGTCTATGATACATAGAGCACAAAGCATCCCTAAGTATCTTCGACAAATACGGGCTGTGGACAATTATTATTAACCTATACGGCATATATTATATACGCGTGTGGCGCGTACGCTGTATGCGCCTGCCTGCACCACCCTCTCTGTGTACTTAACATGCACGCTCGCGCCAGCTCGGTTTTTTCTCCCATACCTAAAAGTCAACTGAAAATTAATGCTAGCAGTCGAATGTTTGATCACGTGCGCGATTAGTCACTCTACACTTTGATTTCAGGTGTCGTCGGGGGATGTGGTGCACGTATGTATATACTCTAAATTTGACATTACACCTGATTGTTATAAGACTATATATATAGAGTACATTGAGCGTGAAGAACGGTGTAAATTAATAAAATACTCGGATTTTTAAAATTAAATATGAATATACTTTTTAATTAAATACAACAAATTTCGATAATCCTTTGATGTCTGTACGGTGACTTAGTTACTCAGGAGATTGTAATAAAACAACGAGTTTATCTACTCGCGATCGCGTTTTTATTAAGCGACACTCGCCCATACGACCCCCTCGTTGCCTAATTTCACTTTCGCGACATATGACCCCTTAGCACGACTCCTTTAAGCTTCAGCGCGGCACTGTCTGTTAATCATACGCGTGCGTATATCACCGTGCCTTACGAAGCCTATAGCACATCCAAATGCTTATATTAAATGTAAACGTACTGCTCTTCGTAAGATACGGCGATAGAGTCTTGTTATACTTTTTGCTATATTTTTATAAAACGCAGCATTATTTGTTAACTATGTTGACGTAAATTAGCTTTTACATTTTATTAAAACGCTTGAAACAAAAAAATAACTAACTTAAACTTTCTTTCAAAAACTTACGGTTTTCCGACTGCACAACACGGATCTTTTAGTAATACAGATTTCTCGTACACGGAGCTGAAGAACAATTTTCGAAATTTTCGAGCACACAACGGTAAACATCTTTATATTATACATTTGTTTTTAATTAAAGTTGAAAATTCAAAGAAAGTAAGCATATTCAATTTTATACGTTTTACAATAATCGAAAATATTAACGACTTTGGCTACGTTAATTTACATACATATAAAATCATTGTTAACTCTAAAAATACATATTCGTAGTTTACTTAGCTTATAATAATCAACAAATTCAAGTAAAAGATAAATTCTTGATAAATTTAGCGATTGATTTAACAAGTTAATTTCAAAATCAAAACCAATCGCTAAATTTGTCAAGAAATTGTCTTAATACGAGTTAATATTTACTAAAATAATTCTACAATTACCAATTAAACGAACTTATATAGCTAAACGTCTATAAATCCTTAAATTACTTAATTATCGCTTAAATTTTTAACCTATATTGTCATAAAACTAATGAAAAAGATAGATAAAATATTGATTAAAAAATCAGTTTATAGTTTGAACAGACGCGTTATCACTTCAATTCCATTAAATAAAACGAATCAATTCATTTCGTACCGAAAAAGCTCTTAACTTATTCAAATCAATTAAGTACATACCTCAATATTAATTCCGATTTCGGTATGTTTAATAAAGATGTAAAATCATGTAACGATTATTTAACGATTATTCAATAATTTAATTATATCTAAAATAAATCATACAACGTTTTATGCTTTAAAATATTTTGTATAACTTACTTGATTTTGTTTCTGTTTGAAATACTAAAATACTTAGCTTTAACAGTATAAGATATATTTTAATATACAGATAATTAAAGACGTCTCTTGAGGTGTAAATTTTTAATGAAAACGCATTTAACAAGTGTACACTCTATCGAACATTCTTTCTACGTAGACTTTCGCTTCCCGCTTTTTACGCTCAAATTTCCGCTAGCGGAAACTTACGTAATCGCGCTTCGCGCAATAAAAGTGCCAGACGTGTGTGTGTATATATTCGTCCCCTCGTCAAGATACGTATGTATATATATATATACGTATAACCCTCGGCGAAAAATCTCAACTCTTCTCATCGTGATGCCGTTTCCTAAAATCCATTCATGCGGGAGCGTTCGCGCGTCGCTTGAATAGCCTCTTCTCTTTTGCTTCCGTATACTAGAACGGCTGACTTAACGCTTTAAATTATTTTTTAAGAATTGAAGCTGGATAGAATGAGGGATAGGAAGCTTTTTATCTACTTCGTGGTGAGATTTTTAACCTCAAAAATAATTATCTTTAGATATACCCATATTATTATTATATCGAGGACAAAATTGACATTCCGTTGCTCGTAGAATAAATAATTTAAAAATATTTTACATTATATATTTTTTTTATAAGCTACATTGTAAAGTTTATAATTAAGTGAATGAAAATGAAAGTTAATATTGATTATTAATTAAATATTGTTTTAGATAATCACTTGGGTGAAATAGTAGTTTTGTGATTAAAATTCAGAAAACAGGTCAGTTTAAATGAAAAATGATAATATTTTATAAAAAAAATAGTAGAGAATTTTTTACAAATACGTATACATATATATATATATATATATATATACAAACAAAGCCTAAATTTATGCCAGACTAATAGTTTTGCAAGAGAAATGCGTCTACAAACGTCTTTTAGTTCCGTTAAATATGTAGCACAACTTAAACTTACACCCAACTTTTAAAAGATATTATATTTAAAATGCACTGAAATATCTCGACCTTATTACTCGTACTTTGCGAAAAATTATTTACCGAATTATTTGCATTATTATATATTTAAATAATTCAAATACCGTCTATTAATTAAGATTATAATTGTTGAAGGTTATTTTAAAATATCTATATTGGTTGATTAAAATGTAATTAGTTAAACTTGCAGACTAAATGAAATAAATAATGCACAATCTATTATTTCACAGGTGTTCTGGTCATTCGCATTGTCGATACAGCGTCATGTCCGATCATCCGGAAGCATTATTTTGGAGACCTGCAAACATAAGAATAAAATACGCTTGTATACCAGGTGTGTATTCAATTTTCTATTTAAATACGTACATATATGGTTTTCATCGTCCGTTTCCAAAAATTGAATGTCCTGAAAATTTTTCCATTACGTTGTAACATTTTCGATATAATAGCTCAACCACCCGTGGCTTATAGAAGCATAATTTTTCTGCTTTCTCACGATGCATCGTGTGTGAGATTTTTATGAGTATATGGTATATCGCGCGGAACACCGGGGGTAGGGGTAGGAGGGCAGTTTACCCTTCGGAAAATTTTCTATCTCCATAACTGTGGACAGCTGCGCATGTTTTGCAAATACTCGGAATTATAGTTTTTGAGAGATATGCATCACTCGTGTGCGCGGCTTATCTTTTATAAGTAAATACCTTATCTATCATGCCTAAAGAAAGTTTTTGTACTTTACAGGGGAAAAGCGATAAAAAGTGAATTATTATAGGTGAAATAGATTTTCACAGATTTGCATGCTAGAATTTAAATCTTATACTTTATGTGCTTTAGCGTATCACTGCGCGGTAATAATGGTAATACTTTAAGAAGATTAAATACTGGTCAAATATTTTAACAGACGTGTAACCTTTTGGTTATAGCGTTGTTGTTTCAGTATATTTAATATAATATATTGAATTTACATATTTATGCAGTTCTCGACAATAATTTAAAACTTTACGCGTAATTGAATTATTATTCCATTTTTATCTTTTACACTAATTTAAAAAAAAATTGCCTCTATCAATTTCCCTGGATATAACTTTTATTTAAAATAACGCTACCATTTGGAAATACATTCTGCATAACGTATACGAAATGTATTATATTCAACCATCTTCATTTCCTATGTTCCCAATTCGTAAACAACACGCTCGCTTCTGGAAGACACGAATCGACCACTTGGAATATACATATACACATAATGCGTGAAAAAGACATAGTATTCATCTGTCACCCCCGCGAATTTGGAGCAGAAAATCGTACTCGGTCCTATTCGGTTATAACATGTATATACGGTACTTGCGATAGACGTTACACATACCTCCCCCGCTGTGCATTCGCTACGTCCGTGCAGATGTTTTTCCCATTTTTCCGACATATATATCTCTTTCTACGTAGAGCGAAGCTGCGTGATCGCACGCGATTCGATCTTTCACACGAATCGCGTGTATATTGGGGATGCTCTCTTTATTTTTTTATATACAACTCTCCCTTATTCTTCTTCTATTATCTCCCTTGTTCTCATTATTTCTACGATCCACCGTAGAACAGCTTAGTTTGTTGCGGTGTGAACTATAACCGAGATCCTATCGTAACAATTTTTATGGCTTTTCGAGCTTCTTGGTTATACAGATACAGTTACGCTAATACAACGGAAAAATGAGACGCAAGTGATATTTTTTTTTTTCGTTTTATTTATCGACATTTTCATGAGATACTTACCGTTTTCTTTTACATTGTACATGCTTAGTATAACGAATTACTTATACGAAGAGAGGAAATATCAAAAAAAATTATCCAAATGTTCAGAGTAAAATAAGTATACATTGATTGAAATTTTTACCATGCTTATAGCACTGCAATTTTTTTTATAACGTACATATACTTTTAAAAAAAAATTCCGTGTATATGTGTTTAATACACATATGTGTATATACATGCATCCATTGAAAAGAAAGTTCTGATAAAAATGACAATACTGTCTAATAATGATATTAAAGCGTATTTTAGAAATTACAGTGTATTGATTAAAAAAAAATCAAACAAAATTACAGAGTCAAAATGTCATAAATTACTATACTGCATAGTAAAATTTACGCAACTTATGGTAAATCTTACAAAAATTTTATTAAAACTCAATATACTTGTACTAAACGTCACTATAGAGTAGAGTAATTTATGGCCTTTTGACACTCTGTAATTTCACTCTATAATTACAGTTTTAACTGGTTTTAACATTCATGTAATACATATCATTTCTTTTTTTATGCAATATTATTACATAATCGTATTGTAAATAATGTATGTATATACACACTTAACCAAATATTTTAAGAATGAGAAAGATACAGTTAAACAGAAGATATAAAGGTCAGATGTGCATGTAGATGAATCGTATTATTTGCTTTAGTAATTAGAGTTTAACATTATGATAATTAATCACTCGAACTCTCTCGTCGTATAAATTGCACATGACCGAAAGTCGATACCGTACATCGATCCAACGAGAATAACCCAGTGATTATACAATTTTACAGAAGTTTCGGTTTACAAATACTGCAACGCTGATGTGTCGGTTCCAAATGGTACGGGTGGCTACTTGAAGTCACCGGGTTACCCGCTCTACTACATCGGGAGAATTACGTGCGGATGGACGTTTAGAGCACTTCCAGGCCAAAGGATAGTACTAACTTTTCACGACCTCAGTATACGCGGTCAGTATTTTTTTATTATTCACCACTTTGTTATTCGTTGCACGGGTAATATAGTATATTAAACCATTTTAAAACTATGCTTTTCATTATCCATTATGGTTTATTATGTATTTTTGTATTAAATAAATTTTATAATTTTAAATTCAACTGAATATTGGTATAAATATTGAATTAAATATTTGACGTATTAAATAAAAAGAAAATACTTACTTTGCTTGAATTTGTTAGATCACGAAAAAGATGGAAGCTGTATCGACATTGTACGAGTACGGGACAATGGTAACACACTGTTCGAATCCTGTGGATCCATGGCTGGTGTCAAAATCATATCTAACACGAACATCGTGACGCTCAATCTCGTTTCGGCCACCAAGTTTTATCCTGCCAGAGGATTCTTTTTACAATACCAAGGTTTGAATCTCCTGACCTTTGTTAATATCATTTTGATTTATTACCTCTTAACAAAATCGAAAGAAGATTAACTTTAGATTATCTATAGATTAACATAAACAAAAGATATTGTCAACAAAATCAAAAGAATTTTGTTTTTTTGATTTCCATTATAATATTTAATTTCAATGTTTGAGTATATGAAGGTTAAGATAATGTACAATTTACGTCCATTAAAATATTTATATAAATTACATATAAAGTAATGGATACTTATGTAAGTATATATATTTGTATTCAAATATTTTTTTAAGAATTTATTAAGATCTTATTTATTTGGCGTTCAAAATCATGTGTTAATACGTCAATATATAATGTCAAGCATTAAAACAACAATTTACAATTCATTGCTTTAAATTTGTAACCTATACTACTAATCGTCAGTCTGAATGTTTAAAAGCTACTACTACCTAATAATAAATTTCAATACGTCCGTCAAACGATATAGCGAAGCGAAAATGTGCACTGTAGATCGAATATGTAAACTAAGTTGATCAATCTTAAAATAATCGAGTGAATAACGGGTTATTTTAACGCGAATGCGTATCCTTGACAAAATGTTAAATTTGTATTTTCGGGTGCATACCGATCGACGCACGATTCGCGTGCAACAATTTTCATGCTCGTTTAATTTGAGTTTATATACGCGAGTGTGCGTATAGATACGTGTGTATATACTGGGTATAGGAAGTTAAACGACAACATTATAAACTGGAAAGTACCGAACCACTTTGTAAATTTATAACCTCTATTAAAAATCGATATACGCTCTAACAGTGATATTAACAGTTGGAGAGATTTTAACGATAATATACGCACGCACACGCATAAACACCCGTGCACACGCGCGCGCGCGTATACTATACATACATATATGTATGGGGAGTAGGGCACATAAAAGCCATCGTGGGTTTACGTATCTATATATATATATATATCATTTTATGGCCTTCAATTCTGTAAAAAGTTATGATAATTTAAAGAAAGACGAAATTTTTTAAAAAATTTAAATGGGAAATACCATGTTAATTTTAGTGAATTTTTGTCTTTCTTTAAATTATCATAACTTTTTGCAGAATTGAAGGCCATAAAAATGCTACAGATTATTTGAAAGGTATTGCTCCAAGCTTTTTTGGACTTTTGGATAAAAAAATCAATTGTGGCGAAGTTAGATTTTTTTCAAGTTGAATATTGACATGTAGTTTAAGTAACATTGACCTTGAGAATTAGAAATTCTAACCCAGAAGGATAAATTCTAGACATAATCAGCAACGAATGTTACATATAATGTTCTATAGTAAAAGTTGATAGATTTTGAGTTAAATAGCGATGAACCCAGCTGGTGTTGAAAAAAACTGGAAAAAGTTCACTTTTTGAGGTTAGAATAACTTTTGAACTAATAAATTCCAGTACCTAAAAATTTTTTCTATATTCTGAAAAGTGTATGGACGATCGATAATATGAAGGTTCACGTACAGTTTTAGGGTGTCCCGACGTTACGGCGCCCCTCGGTAGTTACGTCTCAAACGGAACCCTGGAAACGAGAACGTTTCTCTGCAGAGCCGGCACATTGTTCCCGGATACCGGACAAAGAACACGCACGATTCATTGTACGGCCGGTCAATGGGAAGAAACTATTCCCATTTAGCTCCATGCGTCGGTAAGTTTTTCAAATCACGATACTTTTTCACATTTTTCCTCCGTTGCGCGGATTTATACACTTTCTAACTTTACTTTACAAAGTTATTCTATATACCTCTTGAATTTATCACTCGTAAAATTAGTCTTTATTTTCAAACGATAATTTTTAAAGACCATTTATTAAGCACATTGATAATTTTAAAATTACACAGTAAAACCTTATGATTATTAAATATCATTGCTGATTGAGTAATACTTAAATGAGTTATAATACTTAAAAGATAAAGTAAATATACATTTTCAATATATAAAGATTTATTATTAGATAATAATTAAAAAATTGTAGAAACAAAAGACTATGCATATATTATATATATATACACACAACCGATTGTCCCGAAGTTAATTACAAATGACTCTTAAAATCGGCACATATCCTTAACTGCGTACAACGGGAAAGCATCGGCAATTTACTGCAGGGAATTGCGCGTAAAGCGCAAAACGAAAAAAAAAGGCAAAAAAAAGAAGAGAAAGGTTGGAAGGGGAAGTAAAAAGAGATAGAGGAAACGAGAGAGCATTGCCTTCGTGTTCGTTTTGTGTTTCCAATGATTGTCTTGTCACATATATATAGGTATATACACGCGGTACCCGATGCTCCGCATTGTATTGCATAAATATTGTTTCACGCCGAGTCTCCTTCTTGATATTTATCATCCCCGGCCGATTGCTTTATTTTTTTTATTTGAAAAAGAGAGAGGGAGGGGGATCTATCATTTACATTTGAATGAGAGAAAAAAAACGGATGTGATAGTATACACGCGTATACGTGGACTAAAAATAGATCGTGTAAAGCGCATTCTTAGATAGGAGTTCGAATCGAACTGCATTAATTATTAAGTCAGCTGTTTCAACGATAATATACGCACGCACACGCATAAACACCCGTGCACACGCGCGCGCGCGCGTATACTATACATATATGTATATATGGGGAGTAGGGCACATAAAAGCCATCGTTGGGTTTACGTATCTATATATATATGGGGTATTCCACGTGAAGTGGTCCGATCAAATTTTAAAATGCCCCAAATTTTGGGTACACATTGCAAATGTTTTTCAGAATACAGAAAAAAATTTTTAGGTACTGGAATTTATTAGTTCAAAAGTTATTCTAACCTCAAAAGTGAACTTTTTCCAGTTTTTTCAACACCAGCTGGGTTCATCGCTATTTAACTCAAAATCTATCAACTTTTACTATAGAACATTATATGTAACATTCGTTGCTAATTATGTCTAGAATTTATCCTTCTGGGTTAGAATTTCTAATTTCAAGGTAAATGTTAGATAAACTACATGTCAATATTCAACTTGAAAAAAATCTAACTTCGCCACAATTGATTTTTTTATCCAAAAGTCCAAAAAAAGCTTGGAGCAATACCTTTCAAATAATCTGTAGCATTTTTATGGCCTTCAATTCTGTAAAAGTTATGATAATTTAAAGAAAGACGAAATTTTTAAAAAATTTAAATGGGAAATACCATGTTAATTTTAGTGAATTTTTGTCTTTCTTTAAATTATCATAACTTTTTGCAGAATTGAAGGCCATAAAAATGCTAC
This sequence comes from Theocolax elegans, assembly GCA_026168455.1. Taxonomy (NCBI): domain Eukaryota; kingdom Metazoa; phylum Arthropoda; class Insecta; order Hymenoptera; family Cerocephalidae; genus Theocolax; species Theocolax elegans. Next base: position 55,740,905 of record CM047430.1, on the reverse strand, counting down.
AGATTATTTGAAAGGTATTGCTCCAAGCTTTTTTTGGACTTTTGGATAAAAAAATCAATTGTGGCGAAGTTAGATTTTTTCAAGTTGAATATTGACATGTAGTTTAAGTAACATTGACCTTGAGATTAGAAATTCTAACCCAGAAGGATAAATTCTAGACATAATCAGCAACGAATGTTACATATAATGTTCTATAGTAAAAGTTGATAGATTTTGAGTTAAATAGCGATGAACCCAGCTGGTGTTGAAAAAAACTGGAAAAAGTCACTTTTTGAGGTTAGAATAACTTTTGAACTAATAAATTCCAGTACCTAAAAATTTTTTTCTATATTCTGAAAAACATTTGCAATGTGTACCAAAATTTGGCGCATTTTAAAATTTTGATCGGACCACTTCACGTGGAATACCCCATATATATACGTGTATGGACGATCGATAATATGAAGGTTCACGTACAGTTTTAGGGTGTCCCGACGTTACGGCGCCCCTCGGTAGTTACGTCTCAAACGGAACCCTGGAAACGAGAACGTTTCTCTGCAGAGCCGGCACATTGTTCCCGGATACCGGACAAAGAACACGCACGATTCATTGTACGGCCGGTCAATGGGAAGAAACTATTCCCAATTTAGCTCCATGCGTCGGTAAGTTTTTCAAATCACGATACTTTTTCACATTTTTCCTCCGTTGCGCGGATTTATACACTTTCTAACTTTACTTTACAAAGTTATTCTATATACCTCTTGAATTTATCACTCGTAAAATTAGTCTTTATTTTCAAACGATAATTTTTAAATACCATTTATTAAGCACATTGATAATTTTAAAATTACACAGTAAAACCTTTATGATTATTAAATATCATTGCTGATTGAGTAATACTTAAATGAGTTATAATACTTAAAAGATAAAGTAAATATACATTTTCAATATATAAAGATTTATTATTATAGATAATAATTAAAAAATTGTAGAAACAAAAGACTATGCATATATTATATATATATACACACAACCGATTGTCCCGAAGTTAATTACAAATGACTCTTAAAATCGGCACATATCCTTAACTGCGTACAACGGGAAAGCATCGGCAATTTACTGCAGGGAATTGCGCGTAAAGCGCAAAACGAAAAAAAAAGGCAAAAAAAAGAAGAGAAAGGTTGGAAGGGGAAGTAAAAAGAGATAGAGGAAACGAGAGAGCATTGCCTTCGTGTTCGTTTTGTGTTTCCAAATGATTGTCTTGTCACATATATATAGGTATATACACGCGGTACCCGATGCTCCGCATTGTATTGCATAAATATTTGTTTTCAACGCGAGTCTCCTTCTTTCTCTCAAAATTTCCATCGATATTTATCATCCCCGGCCGATTGCTTTATTTTTTTTATTTGAAAAAGAGAGAGGGAGGGGGATCTATCATTTACATTTGAATGAGAGAAAAAAAAACGGATGTGATAGTATACACGCGTATACGTGGACTAAAAATAGATCGTGTAAAGCGCATTCTTAGATAGGAGTTCGAATCGAACTGCATTAATTATTAAGTCAGCTGTTTCAAGTCCGGTTCGAAAAAGCAGTGACGTTTATATGGTAACCATATAGTATATGCACGTCAGCATTCAAGTACCAAGCGGTTCAAGCACCACTGCGGAACGTACTACGTGTTAAGATGCATTCCTCGTGGTTAGTGATCATTTATTTAATGATACAATGCCTCGACGAGGCCTAAAATTATCACTAAATGTACGTTGCATTCAATTTTTGAATTATTTTATTAAACGTAAAAATTTTATTGTTCTCAACCGGAACCATATTTTGCATTTTTTATGCATTCAATTCAATATAATGATTGTTTAAATAGTCGCAAACAAATATTTATTTACAACTATTCAATAAAAAATTTTATTGGATTCACTAAATTTTTTTTTGTGTGTAAACTTCAGTATTCTTCTTTTTGATACCATATAAAAGTATATTATTTACCTAAAAAAAGAAAGCAATGATATACGAAGTACTTATCCAAATTTAGGATTTACACATATACGTTGTATGCTTATGCTTATTGAGCAGCTGCAATTTATATAGGTATGAAGATAAGGGGTGTTTAAACAACCTTTTTCGCTTCCGGAAATAAAGTTATTTTACACCGCGCACACTAAACGTGCTTTCAAGTAATTTATTTGTAGACCCGGATGCTTTTTAACTTAAAGTGCCTTCTTTACTCTCTCTCTCTCTCTCTCTTTCTCTCTCCATTTAAAATTTTATTATATTTTTAATTATTATTAAAATACGAAGTTTAACAATTTACGCGTGTGTACCTTTAAATTTCATATAGTTTATAGTCGGCAAATGTTTAATAAAATGGTTATTCGACGCATACTCGTAAAGTTGCATGTTTGTGCATTAAAGTTAAATTACATTTTATATGTAATTAAATTTTACACTTGACGCTCTTGCAGGTTTACACATTGTTTTAATCTTTAAATATTTTATTTGATGTTACTCGAGTATTTTAAGAAGCGTGGCCTACTGTATTTAACACGATTAACTGCAGCTGCCAATGTAATTGGTCACTTTATTATTCTCGGTAAAGGTTATTATTTATTTTACGTAGTTATCCGAAGATATATACGTATTATAATTGTGTGGCTATTGTTAACGTACCTATATATATACATTGATACAATAAAATATTGAATAACAATTCATAATTGTCCGAATAATATTCGAAAAGTAAATTTGCGCAATTTCATTTAATCGATTTACGTTGTTTACAAAAATTACGTGCATCACTAATTGTGTCAGTAAAATAATGATTTTTAGTATAGACGCACTCGATCAAATCGTGAAAGAAACACTTAAGTAAAAAGTAAACAAACGAATTCTCCGTAACTAAATCAATCCGATGAAAAAAATTACTCGGTCTGGCAAACTAACCGTGAAGAGCAAAATTTCGAGAAGTTAAACGTGACAAACTCAAAAAAAAAAGAAAAAATCTCGGCTACCGAATGTTTCCAAATAAATGTAGGGTTTGGAAGAGAATCGAAGAGAGAGGGAGAGAGAGATTGGAAGCCCCTCGGTGAGGGGTGCCTGGAACACCGTATACGTGTCTGCTACCGAGCGAGAGAGGAGGCGGTCTATCGAGTTTCAAGGGGGAAAAGAACCAGAGGTCTCGATAGTAGTAGGGCGAGAGCGAAGGAAGAGCTAGCGCGCACAACGCCACGTGCATCTCGAGGTTCTATAAGTCCTCTCTGTATACGCAAGAAAACTCGCGACCGGGAAATTTCACCGCGACACAATTTATTTTATATACTGGTAAGCTCGAAATTTTTCCACAATTCTGTGCACGCATGTGTATTACGTTTATCTTTCACCGCATCCTCCGACGATAACGAAAACTCTCTCTCTCTATATATATATACGAAATTAATGATAATAATTAATGAATACGGTACTCTCAGTGTTCTTATCGCAATCTAATTGATAACACCGATTTCCCGATTGTAACGTTTTGAAACTCCGGGCTATTCCGTTAGTGAACGACTTGTATAGTCGTACGTCTTAAGTATATACGTCTACGTATTTTTGTGTGCGGTGAACTCAGTGTCAGAAAACGTTGGATACTTTTGGAATTTGAAAAGAATCGATATTCCTTTGGTAATCTCCTTGCTTATATATTTTTTTAATACATTTTTCGAGCCGTCAATTCTTGCGGTCGAACTAGGTATTATTGTGCCTGCAGAAAATTATACGCTACTTCGGTTGAATTCCTCTTCTCTCATTTTTTTTTCCTTTTTCGTTCCGTTATTTTTCTTGACGGATAAATCGTTTGTTATATAGGAAAAGTGATTTGTTTTCGTTATTTATAGATGTACTAATGTTAAACAATTTATTTATCTTTTACTTTTACATATATATTTTATTTTATTAATCAAGTTGTCAGTGCTGTTAAAATTGAAATATAAAATGTGATTGCATACAAATCGCGTCGCACTAAACTTTCCAATAATTGTAATTTTATTTTACACAAACGTACGTATAATATTTATTATAAGAAACAAATTAGACATTCTATTCTGATGAATGTATAATATACACTTTAAATATTAATTATTATTCATATTTTAATGTATAATAGTCTCGCGTGTTTTAAAGAAAATAAATAATTAAATTAATTATTCGCAATGCATACTTAACATTTCGTTTATACAAATGCAAGAAAAAAAAGAGGAGGTCGTTGGAAAGTAGACATTCTACTATATACATTTGTATCTTATTCTTTTTTTCATATTCAAACGGAGAATCCACTTTGTTATCGTTTTATTTTTCATATCTTCCTGCTAAACCTTTTACAAGTTCTAAGCTATTTAACGTGCAGCGTTTCGCGAATGGATATATGTAAATTACTAATTATTTTAATACCCTATTGATGCAGACGTATAAATTGTATATAATCTCTATATACAGGAATATTTAAAGCTGGAAATTATAAAATATTTAAAAATATAAAATAGTTTACGTTTTTATTGCAGAGTTTATCATCGTAAAATGCAAATGAAATATTAAGAAAATACTGAACATTAAGAGAAAGAATAAACGAATCTACATAATAGCAATAAGAAAAAATTCAAAAGTTTGCAGTGCGTATTAAGTACATTTTTATTTTATAGCACTAATAAAAAATATGTATTTTTATAACTAGTTGTAATGAATCGTCAATGAGCGTTCCCTCATTACCCTTAAACACCGTAAAATTATAAAATTTAATTTACTATATACCTATATATTCACGTATATGTGTACTATAGATTTTTTTAGTTTGCCAATAAATCGTAAATATTAATAGACGCGAGACACGTGAAAAAAAGGAAGATGAAAACGATTGTATAGTCCGATGAGGATATGAGGAGGTATATCCCTTAAAAGAGAGTGATCGCACACCTCGTAAAAATACGAAAGAAGGGGGTGATCGACTCCCCTTCCTTCCGAGTGAATCGGTATATAGATAATAAAAAGCAACCACACATACACGTATATACATATATACATACATATATATATACATACATACTGTGGGATAGACAGGAGGAGCGCGCCCCAGAAAATGAAAATTGCCCCACGCGCAGCCGCCAAAGCACCCCCGCGCTTTGGTGTCATCCATCGGCCCGGACGCGCTTACACAACCCAGTCGCGGCTCCGCGATTCGCCTCGTCTGTACCGTACCGTGGTTTCCCGAACGTTTCGCGTACGTACCTCGAGTCTCGACCTTCACCCCCTTTTGCTCGCTCTTCTTCGTCTTTTTCTATCATTCCCTTTGTCTTTATGCGCTCGCGTTAATTCGCCCTTTGTTAACGTTTCTTTCTTCTTTTCGAGTACGCGAATTTTGGTGCTTTTAGAGGTATACGTAAGTGTCATCACGAGATTGCTCGGCTAGTGCACTTGAACCTCACCGTGTTGTTGTAACAACTAACTATACTGATACATATGCTATTCTATACGTGTAACCAGTGAATAACGTATATTATACCTTCCAATATATGCTAAAAATTGTATTAATTAAATACTTTAATATTAATACATTATCTGGTATAAAAATGAATTAAATAAAGTATTTATTAAATAAATAAAAATTATTGTCTTTCAATGTGAATTAAAGCTTTATAATGCATTTACACGCGTTTCAACAAGTTTTATAAGATTTATATAATCTTCTTTTATATAAAATTTGCGCATCTAACTTATTTCTTTTGTTTCGCCTTATTCACGGTTGTTTACGGCTTACTACGCTATTTCTACTATAGGTATAAATTACATTAGACACAGTGTATTTACGTTCTGTTTATACCTAAACGTGTAAAACATCAAGTTTCCATATATATACACGATTTTACGTTTATTCATCCGCGTTATTAAAATAACGCGCTTGCATATTTTATTTTGATATATACAGTAAAATGAGGAATTTTATTACAAAGGTAACAATTTTCTGTTAAATCGATAAATAGTTACAATGTTCTATATTATGTGGGTTATGTAATTATTAAATTTATTCGTTTAATATCTACGGGGTATATTGTAATTAAGTTATAAAATAATTTGACGTTCACAACGTTGAATAAATACTCCTTTCAAAGATTTTAATTGTAAGAGTACTTTTACTAAATACGTTTACGAAGTTTCAAACGCTGCTCAATTTATTGTAAATCACGAAATATAACGTCTTGTTTTAACAAATTTTCTGATTTAACGAATTAAAATACACAACATATTAGCATAGTAATACTAAAATTATGGAAAGTATAATATAAGTAACATTTTTATATTTACATTATGCAAATGCGCTGTTTAAATTGTACAATATTGACGCGTATAACGCTAACTTAAGAATAGAACAATTTTAACTTTTTGAATTTGCAAACAACTAGATTTTTGCAAACAATAAGATATATATATGGGTTTCATTAAAAAAATTTGAGTATAAATTGCATTTTCATTAATGAACAATATAATTGAAAATCTAACATATGCGACAGTCTACTCTCAAACTGGAATACCTATTATATATTAATATAGTTGCATTAACATTTTAACGAAAATGACTAATGTTTTAGTAAAATATTATTTCAACCACTTCAAAAAATGTATATGCTACAAATATATCTTAAGTTAATTCAACGAATATATTCACAAGTTATATTAATCTGTTTGTTTGCAAACACCAGTAATCTTAACTTTCGAAATGCAAAGGATTCACAAGCATTAACAGTAACTACATTATAGTTTCCAAGTGCACGTACGCCAAGGCAATTGCCCTAGATAAACCGAAATAATAGTTCAAGATAACCGGAAATTTGGAGAAACTTCGTGTGAGATACCCTCTTTTAAAAATCGAAATATACTTGTTAAGTAATATCAGGAGTGTATATAACGAAACGATTATTACCCTAGTGCACTCGACTCTTTGAATGATCGAGGTACTTTTACGCGAGAAAAGCCGTACTTTGGAGCGAGTCGACGACCGACATGAAGCCTCGCGATGTCGCATTCTAAATTTTTTACCACGGTAAAACCTCTGAGTAACGGAAGATATAATTTCTGAGCAAGTTTTAAAGAAAGTTGCGCTCGGAGCTTTTCTTATACATCGCACGAGGAAAAGTAGTTGCGAATTGGTCGATCGTAAACTTTGACCTACTGCGGATACCGACTTGTTTGAAGCTTGATTTTGTTTGCTACTGAATAATAATATAATATTACGTATATAGACAGGATGATCTTCGGTATCGCAAGCAGTATTAAAAACATTGTGTGTGAGTAGTTTCAATTTTGTATATCCGATAGTTTTTCATAATTTTCTTTATCTTTATTATTTGTTATTATACACATCTATTAAACTGATGTAGCAGTAATTAAGAAAAAACAAGCGTTAATAGTAAAAAAAAAACCTCGCGAAACGACAAACAAGTTAGAACGTTACCGGAATAATTGTATACAAGAATGTAATGCTATTAACTCGTGTAAGCCACTTATAATTACACAGAAGATCATTTACATGAAATTATCGTATTATCAAACAATTTAAATTAAATGAAAACATTAACACGAGGTTTCGATAGATTACTAATTTTGTAATAAACCTTATACGTTCTATATAACACGTTACCACTTTTGCTAACGTTCGTACATTTTCATTCGCGTTAATTATAAAATATTACACTTATAATTAGAAACGGTAATAGTTAAACAGTTTTAAACGTACATTTGAAACCAATAAAAATTTAACAAAACATGACATTGTTTTAAATATAAATTTTTAATCAAATACAGAGTTCGTTGGTGGTGTAATACGTTAAAAAAGAATCGTGTCGTGTCCAAAGTAATTAAAATGATTAATTTAAAAAATTATTTAACCTTATAACCATAAGAGCGTTTATCGAAATTCTTGATATTCGTAAAAACCGTATTGTGTCTATACTTATAATATAATCGAAATATCAAATGCAACGTACACGGATGAAATATTCGTATTAAAATATTACGATAATATTCGCGGATCAATACTTATAATAATTTTATTTAAATTTACCACGGGAAAAAGTTCAAAAGATGATTTACTCTGCGTAATGAGCTTTAAACTTCCGGGAATACGATAATGCAACGTGATGCATCTGACTGGCCGAGTCGCTACTGATAAAAATGAAACTGAATATTAAATTGACGATAGCAAAAGGAAACATATGTATATAAGTCTAAACAAAAAATAAACATTTTGCTTAGAATTATTATTTTTACCGTTTAGAATATATATAGATTGCGTTATATATAGGTCGATGAACTTAATCTTCGTAATATATAAAAAATTCAGAAGAATAGTAAAATCGATGAATGTACTACATAATTACGGTGGTATAGTTATTAGACACATCACATCATATAAGTGATAATATTACCATTGATCAACACCGAGGACCCGACAATCACACTCAATTGAGTATGGCCTTATTAAGCAGTGTATGACATTTTTCAAGGGGCCCTATATATACGCTTGTCTTTTTACGCCTCGTTTATACAGCTTCAGTTTAACCGGGCACTTCGCGCAGAGAGGTGTACTTTCAATCGTTCTCGACTGAGACATTTGAACTATCGGAATACATAAGTATACTTATGGCGTAATTCTAATAAAATAACTATTCATTTATTATTCTATAGGGTTGCTAAGATTTTCTTTATATATTTCGTAAAGTATATTATATATATATATATATATATATATATATATATATATATACATTTAGATGCGTTACAATTTTGAATAAATATTTAAGTTAAAATAAAACGTTACATATACACACAATTTTAAATATTACAAAATATTTTAAAATAATTGTATAGGAAAGCGTTTGTTTTCTAATTTTTTAATTAATTAATTAACAAGAAACGTTCTTTATAACTAGACTGATTAAATATTTATATTACACGTAAAAAAAAGAGTGACGTATATATATATATAAAATTTATTATTTAAATAAAATGAATAATCGAGTTGAATTCCACGTATTACTCAAATCTCATCCCAACACACTATACAATCTTAATCCATGAGTATATATATATAAAATACAATATATATCTATAGATGTAACAGAACAATAAATCATTCGAGTTGTGCGTGAATCAACGTTTCGTAATCCGAATAATATATATATATATGAGTATAGACTTAAGGAAGGGAATCTCAGTTTGTTATCTTAAGCCGTTCGAGATTTGACTAATTACCGGTTGTCAACGATTTTGCAGCTTCGTCGATCGTAAGGACCGAATCGGAGGACGTTAATCGGTTGCCCGGCTTATCGGATGGTGCTGGCGGCATTCTAGACCAGAGAACGAATAGGATAGATTACAAAGGGTCCGAGGACGCAGTCGCGAAAACTGATAACTATACTACTACTGTTATGGATCAGGCGCAACCAGCCATGATTAAGGACGCTGACTACGTCGTAGGTTAGTATTTTTACCTTTTTCTCGAACCTACCTTTTTTTTTAATTTTAAGTATTCAAGTCGAAATTCGTTGCGCGTGATTTTTTTGACGTATTATTACCGAACAGCTTAAATTAAAACGTGATGCCAATATTATTTGTTTTCTCGCGCAAATGTAGTTTTCAAGATACTTGCAGTTTTTGTACCTCGTGTATTAACTTCGATAATAATTTATATATATATACTTAAATAATAAATTAGAGTATTTAAATAAATTAAATTATTATTTCAATTTTTTGGTCATATTTCTGTAGTTTTAATTTGAAATTTTTAAGACACACATTATTATCATAACTTTTTAAACGTTTGTCATATTTGTTTTTATGTTAATAATAAACGCATTTTCTGTTTTAAGAAAATAACTATTAATTAACAGATTATAAATTTTTATTCTTTTTTAATAAAATTTATATTATTATGTTGGATATACATTTTAAAATCTAATATAAGTACATCGATACCGTTTCGTGATCGAATAGTTTGAAACTGTTAATGACTATAATAATACTTAAATACTTATATTAATTAAATTAAAGTGCTCGATAAGATTATATGATTACGAATCTATAAATGGATCGAACGGAATTTCGTATATGTATAACTTATTATATGAAAACGTGTATTGAACTTCCATCGCAAGCAATGCGTGTAACTAACATCTGCTTCTAAAATAAACAGATAACAATATAATTATTAATTGAATCATTATCGTATATAAGTATTGGTAATATTAAGAAAATTGCGTTATTGTCAATGCGGTATATCCCTATTCAAGTGTAATTATTAAATTCGATAAAAGTAGCATAATTACCAAGATATTTATATACAATCACTTAATTATACATTTTAAAATTAATAATTTGTTTTTTAATGTCGAATAAAAGATTGTCCGTATAACGAGAAAGTAAATAATAATAAAGACAGTACATACTAATTCCCTGAGGCCATATGCTTTGTCATTGCTACGTCACCAACTCGGTACTTAAACTTCACTAGGTCGTACATGTCCGAATGAATAATCGAACAAAAGGGATGAATGAAACCTTCTTTTTCGAATTGCCTAGTCAACCGATAAATAATGGTGTATTTCATTATTTATTTTTTTTTGTTATCAGCAACCGAAGAACTTTTAATTATTCAACATTATAGAAACACCGTGAAGAAAATATATTTTAATAAAGTTTAAAATTTTTATAGATGATTCATATAAAATTAGTTAAAAAATTTCTTGTATCGATATTCTTAAGTATAAGCAGATTAGTAATTAACATGAATATTTTCATATTCCAGATGTCATTCTTCCAACGATTCTCATCGCATTGCTGTTCGTTGGAAATGCAGTCATCGTGTATATCATATTCCAGTACCGAAAAAGGTGACTATAATATTTAATTTATCAATACCAATAAGTATATCTGTAACGTTAAATATGTACATTCTCATTTGTAATAAATACTCTTTTCCTTTGTTGTTTAAAATAGGAATGTCGACGATAATTTCAGAAAAACACCGACAGTTACGAATACTGAAGAAATTGCGTTAAGTGCAACGACAAATGGTGATCCTCAAGTTTGACCGTGGCTTACGAATGACAATTAATTAGATCTTACTTATACATAGAAAGTGTACGAAACCTCTCGGCGGCCTAAACAGGGAGGAAAAAGATGCAGTGACTATTTAAAAACACTTAAGACTTCATCCTACATCGATTTTTACTTTTAATCACTGCCGATGATTACGTGCATCATTGTTAAAAAATTCTATCATCGAATACCCTATGGAGTATTCTAACACTTATTGTGTAATACTTTATTTTCTTTTTTCGACCTCTTTTTTACGAACTTATAGTAGTGTCTGCTAAAAGAACGAGATATATCCGAATCTGCTAAATTGCGATTCTTAAAAATTTCACGACGATTATAAACGAAACAGAAAGATAAATAATATAAATAAAAATATATATATATTTCGTCCAAATATTGTATTTAAGTTAAATAAAAGAACGTTTTCCTAAATTTTATAAAGTTTTTTTTCTTTTAATTAGTTTGTACATTATTGGTCTAAAAGTTAATTGTACATAAAATTCTATATACATGTATATATATATATATGTCGCGTGATATAATTAGAAGTATTTTTGCAAAGGCTCGCCCAAAATATCTTCCAACGTACGGACAGCATCTTGAGCATTTTTCTCTGTTATTTCGTCCTCGTCTTCCAATAATTCCGCTAGGAAGGGTACAGTCTCCGGTAATAAAGGCATGAAGTCTTCTCCAAGCTTACGCGCTATCTCCACCTTAACATTATGAAATTTGTATTAACACTTCAACACTGATAACAAATAATAAATATATAATAATATTTAATTTACACTTTAATTTTGTAATGAATGAAAATTTTTTTAAATTTTTTATTGTTATATTGTATTATGCTTACAACATTTGTTGCTATGTTTAAAGTTATCAATAATAAATTAAGAATTAAATTAAATAAAATAGATAAAAAAATAGAATACATACCAATGCATTGATCGCAGTGTTTCGAACGTAAGGTTTACTGTGCCTGGTTTTCAATAAAACTTGATAAACCAATTGTTTGTGCAGTGAATCGTCTGGAATCGCACCAGAGAATGATGCGAGGCAAGGAACGATATAATCTTTTGCCCTTTTCTCGTATTGTTCTTTGGTACCCAGAATATTTTCTATTTGATCCACAATAGGTTGCATTAATGTTTCAAATCGTTCTTGATTTACAAAATCGTGAGCATCGTAAGTAAATACACGTGATAGTGTGAGTAATATTTCTTCGATTAATTCTATTTTACTAGATTCGTTTTCAAGTATCGTTTCAGAAGCTTCGTCACCCTTAATGTTAATATTATTACTCGCAAGCAAAGATGCAGCGTGTTTCAAAAAGTGCCCAGCGAATAAAACAAATAATGATTTAAGACATTCTGCTATGTTTGCTGATAACCTGAAAAATACATACAAATTTAATATAGAAGTATTTTTTATAATTAATATTATTATATTAATATTTATAATTGAGTATAAAATATAATTTACCTATAGAATGTTATATTTCTTTGCTTATGTCGCGGATTTCTCGCAGCCCAATCGTACAGTCTATAATACAGTGGTCGGAAAGTTGATTCGCTCAATTTTAAAACGAGAGCAACCAAAGCTTTACTCGCACTTTCTTCAACGTTAGTTACATCTTTTAATGTTGCATCTCCATCTACTTCCATTTCGCCATCAGAAATCGTTACTTCTTCACGGAACTGAAGTACTTTTAAAAAGAAAGTAGTCAAGTCAGGAATTGCACTGCTTAATTCTGAAGATTGAACACTGTTAAATGACTTGGCAAGAACATTTAGTAGTGCAGGAATATATTGGTATGATTTATTTGTTACAAGGCTGTCGTATGTTTTATTTATCGCTGGTAGTAATACTCGCAATGGGATGCAACTTGATAATTTTTGTATTATTGCTTTCAGACGAATGACTACTAATCCAGTCTAATTACAATAAAGGTACTGATTAAAAATTAATGAAATATTTCATTAAATTAAATTATTTATAAAATATATACCTTTGGATGTTCAGCATCAGTGTAAAGATAACTTAGCCTCGATAGTTCGTATAATAATTGATCTAGATAAAGGGATAAAAAGTTTCCAACTGATTCTACAATTTTCTGCAATGCACTTACAATGCCGATTGTAAGTAAATTTGGAATTTCTTGATCACAGCGTGTCTCCAAAAGTTGGATGATTGCTGGCACAAATTTGTTGAGACTTTGAATTGCGTGTATCTTCATAGAACTACATAATTCAGCCACGCAAAGTGCAGCGCTACCTAAGACAGCACCATCACGATTTTTTACAAGTTCAGTAGTTAAATCTAGAATCTGAATAATTATGTTTATATAATAATGTTTAAAATTTTTATTTTTGTTAAACTTATATTATGATTTATATTTACTGGTTTAAAAACATCAGGATAATTAGGTGCTAAAAGTTTCGCCAATAATTTTAATGTTATTAAAGCTGTTTGTTGTATAGCTTCCAATTCTGGATTCATAAATTTAGCTGGTCCATTTAGAACACTAGTTACAGGATCTATAAGATTAACTAAATCATCAAAATCTTCATCTGTGAATTTCTTTTGCGCAAGTCTTGCATTTAATAATTCTAAAGCTTTCCTTTTCACAGTTAACGATTCATGATTAATTAATTCTGTAATACTAGCTACAAATATTTCATTTGGTAATAAATTATTTACAAGATCCAAAATATCATAGAGTCCATGTAGCATAACTTTCCAATATTTTCCATTTGGTTTTCCTTGGTGAAGATCAGCGTTTTTAGATGTACTCTGTATATATGTAACAAGTTCTACTATTAATGCATCGTACAGTGGTTTTAATAGTTGCATCTTATCATCGCCAAGTTCAGCTACTCGATTAATAAAATCTGAACTGGACAAGAGAGATGTAAGAAATCGAACAATTGTAAACTTATAGTGTCTCAAATGTTTTGGAGAATTATTCGCTACATCAAAAATATAGTTGCTGAAAATATTAAACCCAATTAAACAACGAAATAAATATTAAATTAAATAATTAATTAAAATAATTAAATTAAATTCTAACCTGTGAAATTTGATATTGCCTCTTTGATTCTCATCAATATCTACAGGAAGCTCCTTCAAAAATTGTACTAATTTAACACAAATTTGAACTATTTTTTCAATAGAAAATTCTTGCGAAATTGATAAAGCAAAACGCAATCTTTCAGAAGACATTTCTTGCGAAGGATCTATAGTTTTTGAGAATACATGACTTTCAAAAGTTAACAAATAATAAAAATGTAAGTAATTATCCAACAATTGTAATAATTTTACAAATAATGGATTTCTTCTATGTTCAGGAATATCTGGTAAAGACGTTATAAACAATCTTAAGATTTCACAAACGTAATTTATATTGTTTGCAGCATTAATAACTGGCACAACAGTATCTATAGTTTTTGATATTATTTGAATGGAATAAGCATCATCCTGCCTCAAAACAGTATTTCCCATAAAAGTAAATATTGGCATTATATTTTGTAGGGCCCTTTGAATATCTGCAAGTTTAAAAAGTTCCACTAATACCAATAAAGCATGATGGTGAGTTTGAGGATTATGAGAGGTTCTTATGCATTGAGCAATCAAGTCTACATATTCATCAGCATTTTTGAAGGATACAGATTGCGTAGCTAAATGATAAATTGTAGACAATACTAACTGATTAGTATATTCAACAGGACTTTGTTCTTCAAAGCACAAAGATGTTTTTAATAAATCAAATAAAATAGGTACAAGTAGTTCCTTATTTTCAATATTATTTGAGTGTTGTATAAATTCCAGTAATGTTACACCACGTTTCCATTTTCTACTGTTTACTACTTCAGGATTATAACGATTAATAATTCTAGCAATGCTTTTCCTTCTTCTTAGAGCTGCTTTATGTTTGTTTACTTCAGTATTTTCATCATCAATGCTTGTCATTATTTTTAACTCATCTACTATTAATTGTGCATCTATGTGGAGTTTTTTCACTAGTCTGGTAGTTGCAGATAAAATAGAATTAATTTCACAATCAGTTACAATATCAACAAGTTTTGCTAATAATTCTTTCTGGAGGTTTTGTGAAATTTCGCCCAATTTAGAGAAAAATATATTGTCAATTTGCTTTATTAGAATTACACTAATATATTGTTTTGTATTTTCTGTTAAAATCTGTGTATTGTAACTCGATATGCATTCTACAAAGAAATTCCAAATTTTTGTATCCTTTAGTGCTGCAACTGAACCACTATCAAATCTTTGAAGTATATTTTTAATAGCACTTTGAGCAAATGATCCTTTTTCTACATTAATTTTCTGCAATAGTTTGGAACCTAAGGGTACCAATTTTTTTAAGATTTTTGATCCATTAACATATGTTAAGAGATCTAACATCTGTGCTCGAACATGTATAGGTATATCCTCATTTAAAATTGCTTCAAACAATGTTTCTCGTATTTTCTCTAGCTTTGGTTGAAGATTTGATTTTAATTGTTGACTCACATCCGGATCAGGTGAAAGTAATGTATACAAAAATAATAACAATTGATTTGGATCAATTGATATTTCAGTACTTCGATCCATTAATTCTGATAAAAGTACAGAAAATCCATCCATAGATATATTAAAGGTTTGTGATAATTTCTTTAAAATGTTCACAGCAGCTTCTCTGCATACATTATTTTTGGAACTAAGTGCAATCAGTAAATTAATAATGAAAGTATTATCATTGAAAGCCCATTGGAAAGATTTACAATTATCAAGAAGAATTAAACAAATTTGTAAACAATGAAATGTTGTTTGTTCTTTAACTGGTTTCACAAATAATTGTGAAAGAAATCTAATTGTGTCCTCTATACTCTTAAAGTGTCTTTGGAAGAATATTTTTAAAAACCATTCATAATGTGATTTAAATTCTGAATGATTACTTCTCCATTCTTCTAAACTCATTCCAACAAATATAGTTTCCAAAATTTGAACAATTAACTGACTTCTCTCAAAGTCATTTTCAAAATCAAGTTTGGAATTAACATTCAAATTTAAACGTCTATGGACCATTTCTAATACATATGTGGTAACCTGTAGAGGTAAATACCCTTTATAAACATAATTCAAAGCATCAAGAAGCTTATCTGCATTTATATGTGTTGCACCTTTTAAAGGCAGTACTTTTGGAAAGGTTTTCATCATTTCAGCTGCCATTTCAATTGCTTGACTAGCTATCTTAGAAGAAAGTTGACCTACAGGTACTCTGCAAATAGAACCTAATATGATCATATTAAAAAAAACGGATGCAGCGTCACCATGTATCATTTGTTGCCTGATTGCAGATAAAATGTGATCATCTTGAGCTAAAAGTTTTGATATTAAAATATTATGAAATGCAATAGATCTGATTGTATCTGCATCATTTGAATGTCCTACTTCTTCAGCCACAGTTTTAAAGTAAGGATTTTTTTTAGCAAATTGTGATCGTAAAATCTGTTTTGCTATTTCTACATCTTCATTTTTAGTAGGAAATAAATAAGGAACAGCAACTAAAAATACATTGGTCTCATCACTTTGATCGCACAGACTTATCAAAACTTTTAATGCAGGGATTGCCAATAATTTCTTCTCAGCATTATGACATTTTGAAATTAAAATTATTAATTCATCAACTAATGTATCAACAGCAAAAGTTCTTTGTAATACATTTATCGGCAAATTTAGTAAAGATATAACAACTCTGTCATCATCATCATTAAATCTTGATAATAATGATTTATTTATCATTTCTTTAAGATTATCGGGTATGGATAAATTTGACTTTCCAATTATTTTTATTGCCATAATTCTTTGCTCTGGATTAATATGATTAAGTCCTGTAAAAATATCTAGGCATTCTTCTGCTTTTGTATACCAAGACATAAGAAATTTCACAACCATACTCATAGCAGAATTTGATTCAGATAAATGCATTATTTCATGCAAATATTTGTCAAAAGCATTTGGGTATCTTCGTTCTATGCTTTGGAATAAACTAATAAAATAATGTTTCACTGCATCTGAATTTTCATCTGATACAACATCATTTGTTAATAAGCTTTGTAATATTTCTAAAACTTCATCGTCTACAAATAGTATCTTTGTAAAAATATTATCCACCATTGTTTTAATATCTTCAGAGTTATTAAGTTCAGCATTCTTTGCAATATAAGCAAATGCAGTTTTAAGAAGCAGAATAATAAATTTTGATATATTAACACCTGAAGCTTTAACATTTATAAGAGTATCAACAAACCAAGATTTAGCAGAAAATTTAAGCATAAGATTTTCAGAAACTGTTAATAAACTATTAAATGGATTATCATACAAAAATATTATTAAAAGCATTACTTCCCGTGTTAAAACTGATTTTTTAATAGACTTTTGAACCAGCTTATCCATTGTTTTATCCTCAAGATTGACTTTGGTTATCAACATTGCAAATATCATGTATGTACTAGCTGCAAAATCTGGCACTTGACTAGATAATCCTTTTAACAATGCAGGTAACACATGATTAAATTGAACATCAGTAATAACAGAAGAATTCTCAATGTTGCCTATAATTAAGGTTGTAAAAAAAGCATAAAGAGTATTTAAACTAGTTGCTTTATCTGAATAAGTATTTGTTGCATGAACTATATGTTCACAGACAAGTTTTAAAAATCCATTATCCTTTGTTACTTGATGAATTAATGTTAAAGGAGGTAATGGAGTTCGAGTTTTTTGCAATGGTTTAAGCCAACTCCATTTGTCAACAGGGTCTGTCAAGTCTAAAAGTTGTAAAGCTCTGCAAATAAAATTTGATTAAAAACAAATGTTTAATATATTTTAAAGTAATAATAGTAAACACTTTACAAAAAATACAAAATAAATGCATACCTAACAAATATACGTGATTCGTGATATGGCAAAATTAACAATAAATAAGCATCTTTGTTATACTGATGTATATGAAATCTGTGAATAAGCCATTCTAATGCTTTATGAGCAGCATTTAGTAGAAAATAAGGAGATAATAATATTAGAAACTTTTCAATTTCTACATTTAATTTTTCATTAACTTTTTTGTCCTGAACTGAACGTTCTAAGTTAATAGAACTTTGTGCATATAAAGTGTTTTTGAACTCTTCAAATAATTCACATAATTTTGTCAATTCTGTCAAGCCATTTATACCTATGAAAATAAACAATTAAGTTATAATTCTTATAAAATAATATTAAACTGTTGATCACTATTGAAATCAACATTTTGTAATAAATTAAAAGATAAATAAATATATATTATGCAGTAAATTATTTTAATAATTTGATTCAATCATGTATTACTTAATAAGTTTTTTTTTATCTGCATGAGAAAATCATTAAGTTATTATGCTTGCCTATCCCAATAAACTTAAATAAATATTTTAACAGTATAAAATAAAATTATTACCTATATTATAAACAGTATCTCTGTCAAGATTTGCAGCTTCTTTAGTATCAAACAATAAACTTGGTTTTCTTTTATCTTGAAGAAGTAAAGAACTCTGGGGTGTTCTCAATTTCTTCAACTGCTCTGCAAGAGAGGTAGACATTCTAAAAATAAAAAATAAAATGTTTAACAATTTAAAGAAAAATTTGTTTAAAAATACACATAACCTATATCGAGCACATTACTTACTTTGTAATAATTTTAAACTTTTTACAATGAAAAAATATATTTTCCTTTCTTTACTTGATATACAATATCATTATAAAAATTATAACTTTAATTTAAAGTTAAAAATGAATATAAACAATTATAAAACATGCAGCATGTTTTGGAGTATCGGAGAATTCGCAGTCCAATACTATCTGAAAGAGTGAAAACACGTGTTCTAGCCGGAATGTTACTTCTTGAAATGTACTGTAGGTGGCACTGTACGCGTTTACACTGTTTTTGTAGATTTCGCGCTCTTTCAGATACTTATTACAATTTACAGTTTTCAGAATTTCAGTACAACTGCTGGTCTGCTACAAGCTTACACAAATGTAAATGTAAAAACCGATTTGTATTTAAAATAAGTTACTCATCATCTCCTAGACATTTAATACTTAAGTAGTTGCTGAAAAATAAATTAGATAGATGTAGTTACGTTACTGACTAATGTTTAACAACGTAAGGTTAATTCCAAGAAAAAGTGATAGCTTGACAAGATAGGTATTTGTTTAATCTTATGTTTCCTATTGTTTAAAAAGAATTAGTAAATGATTAATATTGCTCAATATATAAGTATTTTGTGATTTGTTAAAAGTATAGTAAAAGTCACGTTATTGTTCAACTTTTTTATTTTGTTGATTTTTTTTAAAATAAACATCTTTACGTTATTTATGTTATTAATTTTAAATACTTATCAATGTAAATATTTTAAAGAATAATGTGTTTCCGTAAATGAATCTGGTTAAGTTTTTTTTTTCTCTAGATTAAAAATGTCAGAGAACACTCAGATGGGTATCATTCTTCGAATTGCTGTTGAAAACTTTGTGTAAGTTTTCAATCAATATTATTATGGGTAACCTGTATTTTCATACCTGATTTATTAAAATTATTTACTTATAATTTTAGAACTTATGATAATGTTGTTATAAGACCAGGAAAAGGTCTTAATTTAATAATTGGTGCTAATGGAACTGGAAAATCAACAATTGTTAGTGCTATTGTTTTGGGATTAGGTGGTAATTGTAAAGTAATAGGTCGGGCAACACAGATTAGTCATTTTGTCAGAGCTGGACAGAAAAGTGGATCTATTGAAATTGATTTACAAAGTGGAACAAATAAATTTGTGACAATTAAACGAACTTTTGATATGGAAAATCATTCTCATTGGTTTGTAAATAATAAAGCTGCTAATAATAAACAAATCAAAGAAGTAATGCAGAGTTTCAATATCCAGGTAAAAATACACATTTTTAAAATACATTTATAATTTTAATAATTTAAAGGTAATAGAAAATTTCAATACATCCGTAAAAGTGCATGCACATATTTACAAAAATTCTGTATTTTCAAGGTTGATAACCTGTGTCAATTTTTGCCACAAGATAAAGTACAAGATTTTTCAAATTTAAGTCCACATCATCTTTTACTGGAAACACAAAGATCAGTTGGTGATCCAAAGTTATTAGAATATCATTCACAATTGAAAGAATTAAGAGTTAAACAAATGCAACTAGAAACAGAGTTAGAAAGATCAACTAAATTACAAGCATCAGAAAAACAAGCTTATGATTTACTAAAAGATAAAGTAGGCCATATAAATGAACAAGAAAAAATAAAGAAAAAGCTAAAGACTTTAAAGCAAAAGAAAGCTTGGATATTATATCAAAATAAGAGAGACGAGTTTATGAAAGTATTAAACATATTATTATAGAACATAATACTTATATAATTATACATTGAAACTTATAAAAATTTTATTCTAGGCAAAAACATTAAGGGATCAAGCTATAAAAAAAAAGAAGAAAGTAGAAGATTTGTTAAAACCTATAGTTCAAGAAATCGCAAAATTAAAACATTCCATTCAAAGCCTAGAAGTAACTCTTAAACAACATGTAAGTCATTTATTATGAAATATAATTATATAAAATCTTTTCACTATTAGGTAAATCATTAATATTTGCATTCTAATCACCAAATAGGTTTTATTACAATAGTTATAGTACAATAAATTATCTTTTTCCTCAGTTTGAAAATAGTGATAACAATATTAAATTATTGTAGATTAGGTATTGTATCGATAATTGATGAACACACTGTATTGTTTACATTACATTGCAACGTTTCGATGGAAATTCTCCATCCTCTTCAGGCATTACTACACGTCAATATTCATTAAAAATTATAAAAATCCTTTCGTAGTATCTCTGAATCGTTGCACTCTCCTTTATGTGATTTACACATTATTATAAAAATAGAAATCAATAAAATAAAATAAATAAATAAATAAACAATAAATAAATAAATAAATAAACAATAAATAAATAAATAAATAAACAATAAATAAATAAATAAATAAACAATAAATAAATAAATAAATAAACAATAAATAAATAAATAAACAATAAATAAATAAATAAATAAATGACCGACACGGTGGCGGAGTGGCGGAGACGCACCTCGGCCGGTCACGGAAGTTAAGCAGCACTGAGTGCGGTTCGCACTTGGATGGGTTTGGCTTTCGTGGCGGGTTAGGTGTTTTTTCACACTTCACAACGTGAGCGGGAGGTGTGAAACATTCGGTTTCGGTGTCAAGGCCTACACAATGTGACTTTGACACCCAAAAAGAATGTTTCGAATACACCGGCCATCTCGGGTGAGGTTTTCCCTGCTTCACAGGTTTCCCTCGTCCACGGGCATAACCCCGGGCGAATGCGAGATGGTGGGGTTTTTAAGGAAGGGATAAAGCACCCACACATAGGTGGTAGGTGGACACCGTTAAAGTCCCCCAGGGGATAAACGGTAGGAAGTGCCAGGAAAAAGAGAGCACAAAATCAAGAATAAAGAATAAATAAATAAATAAACAATAAATAAATAAATAAATAAACAATAAATAAATAAATAAATAAATAAATAAATAAACAATAAATAAATAAATAAATAAACAATAAATAAATAAATAAATAAATAATTGGAACAAAACACAACGTAGTTAACACACAGAAAAAGCAAAAGCAGTCAGGTAAACACGAATGAAAACATGACAGACGGTTATTATAACCGGAGAGTGCAACGATTCAGAGATACTATGAAAGGATTTTTATAATTTTTAATGAATATTGACGTGTAGTAATGCCTGAAGAGGATGGAGAATTTCCATCGAAATGTTGCAATGTAATGTAAACAATACAGTGTGTTCATCAATTATCGATACAATACCTAATCTACAATTTCAACTGCATGGACGACATTAATATAACTAAAGAATTTAATATTAAATTATTATTATATGTTTGATTTTAATCTGTCTTAACAAGCTAACTTGCATCTTCAATATTGTTCAATATTAATATGCACAGATAATTTAGAGTCAATATTTAAATATTAAATTAATAGTAAATTAATAATACTTTAAAATTACACTTTAATTTTAATTTTTCAAAAATGATAACAGTGTTATAATTCTATAGAAAACTGATACAGCTGCAAAATCTTCAAGATTGAATGCACATATGGATAACATTGATAAACTTGAAAAATCTATAGATGAATGTCAAGATCAATGTGAACAAGCAATTAGAGAAGAACAACAATGCGATGAACGCATTAATGAAATGAAAATAAATAAAAATAAACTGGAAAATGATTTAGTACATCTTATTAATGTTGTTGGTACAGGTATGAGTGAATTATGTATTATATTTTTATCATTACTTAAAATTATTTTAAAAATTTAGTAAGTATATTGTAACCAAATTTACTTTTATTAAATATTAAATATTTATATTCTGTATTCTGTATAGTTGAAAAGTTACAAAATGAATTACAATTAACAAACCCTAAAGTAAATGAACTGCGAGAAACTGCTACTCAATATAAAGCACAACAAAATGATTACAAGCAACAGTTAGATAATGTGAATAGAAAACTTGGAGGTAAAATTCATTAAATATATTAATTAATAATTAATTTTAATACATAATTGTACTTTTTAGTTGAAGAACAAAATTTAAAAGCTGTTCAAGATATTGAAAACAGACGACTAGAATTATTACGAAAATTAAGTTCTGACGCATATAAAGGAGTAACATGGCTAAGATCTAATAGTCACTTGTTTAATCACACTATACACGAACCGATGATTCTAAAAATCAACTTAAAAAATGCAGAATACTCTAAGTATTTTGAAAGGATTATACCACTTCGTGATTTGACGGCGTTTGTTTGTGAAGATAAAAATGATATGAATTTACTAATAAAATATCTTAGAGACCAACAAAAATTAAAAATCAATGCTGTTCATTCCGATCCTAATAAGCATGTAGATGACCAACCTTCTATACCACTGAAGAGTATTCAACAATTTGGTTTTGAACATTATTTAGTTTCTCTTATTGAAGCACCTAGAACAATTTTAAATTATATAATAAGTATGTATAGAATTAACGATATTCCAATAGGAAATGATAAAGTTGCAATGAATTTAGAACACATACCAGATAATCTCTTTCGATTTTTTAGCAGTAAGTAATATTTATAATTGATTATTGTAGTATACTGAAGAAAGTCTACCTACATTTTCCTGGTAATCCCACCAGACAGAACTGGGTCAAAATACATTATTCTATTAGTTTGCTAATTACTTTTATTATTTTCTTACATGTGTTTCTCTATATATATTCTTTCATGATATAAAGTCTTGTAATATTCTCAAAAAGTAAGATTTGGTCTCTTATAGTATAACTACTTCCCAGAACTGAGAATTGGGGTTTTGTTCTTTCTTAGAACAATTTATGGGTTGAATTATTATTTGATTGCATAAATATAAATCATTATACATGTATTTTTATTTACATTTAGCTAACAATTCATACAGTGTAAGCCGTTCTAAATATACTCATGAAAAAAGTACAAGGCAAGCAGCTATTCATTCTCGAGGTTTAATGTCTATAACAGTTGACACAGTAAGAGTAAAACAATTAAAAAATGAGTAAGTAATTTAAGGCTAGGGTAGTTTTATATATATATATAGTGTAATTATAAATATTTAAATTAATAATTATATATTATGTAGAATAGTTACATTGAATGAAAAACGTGAAGAACTCATTAAAAAACTAGAACTATTTCCACCCAAAATAGCTTCTGTTTTTGAACAACTAGAAATGCTTAAACATTCAAGAAGTGAATTACAAAATAATTTAAGAAAAATAAAAGATACTGAATTTAAAATAAAAGTAAATGATGAATCTATTGCTTCAGCGCAAAGTGGTAGAAGAAGTATTGATGAAATACGTTCAATGTATAAAACTGAGATTCAGGTAAAATTGTATATAAACATTTAACATTAATTTAATATTATATTTTACTGATACATTTTTCACTATAATTTTAGAATATAATACGTCAACAACTTCAAGTTTATGAACAGTATAATAATACAGTTGATGATTGTTATAAAAATATAATTTTAAGTGAAGAAATTAAACTTCAAATAAAATTAAAAAAAAATATGTTAGCTGTTAAGGAAAATAGTATTACAGATTTGAAAGAAGAACTTTCTAACCATGAGAGAAATTGCAAACTTATTGAATCAGAATTACAACCATTAAAACATGAGGTATCAAAACTGTTCACTCAAGCTAAAGAAAGTACAGGTGGTCTTTCTTATGATAATCCAGAATTTAAGCCAATAAAGAGTGCATTTGCAAAACTTCCAGCATCTATAGAAGAAATATTTGAAGAAATTCAAACCACACAAGCTAAAATATTTTGCCTTTCAAATGATCAAGAAGAGACTAGAAAAGTAACTACAAAACGTGGATATAATATATTTTATTATTATGAAAATTGCAAAAAACTTAATTGTTTTAATTTTAGACTTTGGAGCGATTCAATACTTTGAAAAAGAGATTAGAAAATTTTGATGAAATAATCAAAACTAATGATGAACAGCTCTCACAGATTACACAAGAAATGGAGACAATAAAAGATAAATGGTATCCAGAACTTTCAGGGCTTGTCGACCAAATTAATAATAACTTTTCTACTTATTTTAAGAAAATGAACTGTGCTGGGGAAGTGACATTGACTAATGGGGAAAATGTTGTGAGTGAATATCTCGAAATATCTCGAACATTCAATATTTATGGATTAATATATTATATTAATTTTATAATACATGTTACTTAGATGGATTTTGATAAATATGGATTGAAAATTAAAGTCAAATTTAGAGATTCTGATGAATTACAAGTACTTACTCGTACTCATCAAAGTGGTGGTGAACGTGCAGTTACAACGGCAGTATATATGTTAGCTTTACAAGAATTAACTAGAGTTCCATTCCGTTGTGTTGATGAAATTAATCAGGTAATGAAAATATATGCTATTATATTTAATTACAATAAATACAGTTTATACAAAATTTAACTAAATATTTTTAAGTAATCAAATATATTTTTGTTATAAAGGGTATGGATGCTACGAATGAAAGAAGAATTTTTGAACTAATAGTTAATATTACAAGTAAATGTAATGGTTCACAGTATTTCTTATTAACACCAAAGGTAAAGTAATTTTATAAACCAATCTTAATCATAAATATTATATATAAATCGTTTATAAATGTTTTTCAGTTATTACCTGGCTTAAAGTACAATGATACAGTCACTGTTTTAACTGTATTTAATGGTCAATATATGGTGCCTAGTTCAGAATTTGATATGAACCAGTATTGTGCCAAGATTATTGAATCAGCAATAAGAACACAAACTGAAATTATGTAGTTTAAATAATTTATATATTTTGTCTAGAGATAATTTAACGTTAATATTTAATAAGATGTTCGAAAAGTTTAATATTTTTATACAAATGAGTTAGCAGTTTTTAATATTAAATTATTGCAATTGTGTTAATTTTATATTTAAATAACGAATTAATTATTATAATAAAATTAATTCATAAAAGTAATAAAATGTTTATTAATTTAATACATATGTATACATTGTTTTAATTAACAATGATAATGTCATAACTTTGGAGTTCGGATTGCATAATAATTTCGTATACGATCACACAGGCTCTATAACAAAAGTTATACACTATTAAAAATAAAATTTCGAAGAAAGTTGATGCAAATTAATAGCTTATAACTAAATGGCGAATGTAAATAATCATATAAATATATTTATTTTATTTATTTATTTACCCAGAAAATTATTTACAAAGGTAAATTATATAGAGGCATATGCAAAATGCCTGTACGCACTTCCAGTACATGTAATTAAATCTTAAAAATTACTTAAAACTAATTACAACTAGATAAAATCTTTCCGCATAAAATATATAAGTATATTTAAACAACTTTAGTGTAAACATACAGCTCTGATATAAAAGAAAACAAAATTTAATGAATATTATTTTTAATCTTAATCTTAATTTGTTCTTAATATTGCTTTTCTTTAATCTTTTTATTGCTTTTAAGATCTATCGATAAACTATTGAACTGCTTTATGCTTGTTATATATAACTGCACTTTCCACTAACTTTTTTCTTAGTCGTAGGTAAAGGTATATACATATACTTTTGTTTCTAGTTTTTGCTTAAGATAGTAAGAACTTATTTAAAAATTCATTACATTAATACATTAATGATATAAATTAAAATTTTGATACACATTTAAAGGACAATTTTCAACCATAAATTTATTTTTATGTATTATTTTTAATAATCTATACTGTATCCATAGCAAAGGATCAATAATTGATGTATACGCACCACCCTAATCAGTTATTCCATAATTTAAGATACTTTAGAAAAATGCATGATAAATCATTATTAACTTTTTTGTTAGCATTAGTTTAGTCAATTTTGAAAATATAAAAATAAGATGTTTTGTTCCATTACTATGCTGCCAACATGTTTTTTTCCAGTTCTTGTAATAAAAAATTATCCCAAGGCATTTACAATGTTCTACTTTTTTTATACAATCACTAGCTATATTTGATGTCCAAACTATCAGAAACATTATCGCAGTAATTTCCAAACGTTATGATAGACAGTTTTTAAAACACTTAACGATAATTTATTTAAGGCTATAACCAGCCAGTTTGTTATTTTGTTTAATAATACAAATTCATTTTATCTTGTGCTACAGTCCGTGAATTACCATCAGGTAATATTACAGTATCATCTGCACAAGCGTTTATTGTTTCATTAGGGATGCTATTAATTATCTCATTAAGATTAATAATGAAAAGCAAAGGTTCTAAAATTGTATCTTAGGGTACACCTCATTTTATACTGCAAAAGTCACTTGGAGTTTCCAAGAATTTTACATTCTGCTTCCTGTTTGTTGAATAGCTAGTGTTTGAATAGAGTTTGTCTAAAAGGATCCTATGATGTATTGTATCAAATGTTTTAGCAAGATCTAAGAAAATTGCAATCAAAGGTTTACTTGTATCTAGTTTTTCGTATATTATCTTGGATATAAAACTTGAAGCGTCCGTGGTTCCTCTACCTTTAACAAAACTAAATTGAAGTATTTATTACATTATTTTTTATATTAGTCTAATATGTATATTTTTTTTTAAATTTTGGCTAAATTAGAAATAAGTGAGATATAGGTTTATAATTAGAGATCACATTTTTACTTCCTGCTTTAAATAAGCTGGGTATAAATTACCTCAGTTTTTTTTAAATGCTTCTGGCCAAATAGTCCGTTCAATGTAAATATTAAATATATGTTCTAACGGGTGTATTATTAAGTCGACAATAGTTTTTAATACTTTAACATTTATTCATCAACTTCTGATTTATTTTTTATATTAGTAATAATACTTTTTTATTTCATGTGAGTTAGTTCGATTTAAAAATATTGAATTAGTTATATCACAGGTAAAGATGATTCAGAGACATTGCTGTTGCATTTTATTTTCTTACTGAGTTCGTATAGCCTATGTTGCAGAAATATAGTAATTCGTAGCATTAACTATTTTCTGTCTAGTTTCAATTTTATCATTTCCACTGTTATAAATAAAGTATATCTCACTTGTTTTCTTTTATCTTTAATTTTTTTCCATGTTTGTTTAGGGTTGTTATTTATTCTTTTGATTTGCTCAATTATAAACTTATATAAATCTACGTGAAATATTTAACGAAATTCAGATTAAAGTAGATGCGATTTGAAAAGAAGCTCGAATTTGTCAACTCCAAAGTTGTAAGATAAAACAAAACGCGAACGAAACTTTAGCTTGAAAATTCATTAATTGTATAAGCTAAAAATCTATAATTTACTATTTATGTTATTTAAAAAAAAACTGAAATATTTGAGTTTATTTTAAAAAAATTTTTCTATCTTAATCTGAGAATTTCTACATCTAGGTTTCAACGCGGACTATGCCTAATTACCGGTTAGTTACACCGGATAAAATTGGTACTCATTTTCTTCGAAATTATACTCTCCGCTCATAACTTTTGACGCAAAGTACGTAACTGTGGCTCTTTTCATATATTCACGCATAAAAGAAGCACGTCCCAAAGTTACGATACAATTTAAATTCCAAAGAGTATATAACAAGCATCCTTGTAATATCTAAGATGTATAGGTATATAATAAACCGTGTTTTAAATGATTAAGTTCAACTAAAACAAAATAAAAAAAATGTGCGATGGCCGGGAATCGAACCCGGATCAACTGCTTGGAAGGCAACTATGCTTACCATTACACCACCATCGCACGATAAAAGGAAATGTCGATTTAGCCTGCTATCAGCGAAGGAAAAATATTGTACATTTACACGAATGCAAATTTGAAAGTATATTTTTCATATGTCTATATATTTGTTCCCTTAAACGCGCATAATGGTGGGATAATGGAAAATTACTAGAAGAATAAAAAAGAATTTGATACTTTCACTTAAATTGTATAATTTGATATAAATAAAAAATTATTTAATCATTTTTTTATTATCTTATAATTAATAAATTACATCAATTACATCCGATTACATCTATCGATACGTGTTATTTAATTATATGGATCAACATTTTATCTGTAATTTGTATATCAAAGTTTTGCCTTAGCTACATGTATATTAAATATATTTATGTCACTGTAGTAATAAATAAACTGCAATTGATTAGTTAATCACTATATAATTGAGTAATTATTATAACAGCAAAACAATTATCATAATCGTATATAAAATGGTACAAAAAATATAATTTCAAACGCAAAATAAAAATCACACTTAAAATTGATAAATCACCTAAAAATGTTGAATCTTGAGCGTAGATAACATATTAATCTCTAATTAATAAAAAAAAATAAACGTTGTTTTGAATAAAAACTCCGTAATGGTTGATCACCACTGGCGCTTCGAGATCGTATGCCGTTTATATTCACGTTTTCTTTGCGTATCGCCAGTAAACGAAAAGTCTTTGGAGTGTCGATACGTCCATATAATATCTATACATTTACATTTATTATTAATGTAACTCGAAGTTAGTTGCTTCAGTTACATTATGTCAAAATGATCGTTGTGCCGTAATCCAATCATAGAATAATTAAGTACGCAATCCGTGTTTAAATTAGTTCGATATATGCAACCGATTACCTCGAGAAACATACGATAATTGGTGAAACTTTCGCGTACCAGTTTGTATTAGTGAAAGTCAACTGTTAGAAATAATTATCTCCTTTTTTTTGAAGTATATTTGTAACATCTATAATGGCATTAGTATCCGTAGATATTCCAGATATCGAAGTGAGTATCAAACGTAGTAATTGAATATAAATATTTCATATACATATATATATTTAT
Source organism: Theocolax elegans (assembly GCA_026168455.1). Lineage (NCBI taxonomy): Eukaryota > Metazoa > Arthropoda > Insecta > Hymenoptera > Cerocephalidae > Theocolax > Theocolax elegans. Next base: position 55,711,229 of record CM047430.1, on the reverse strand, counting down.
GAAATTAATTTTAAACGGTGATACTGTTTTGCCAAGAATCTGCTAAGTATAAATCCGAGAATCAAACCGTATGCAAATTTGGTACCCTCGTCCCAAACCAAGATAAACAAACAACATTGGAAAAGAAATATTCATTCAAAATGTGACGTAAGTATTATTACTATTATAATATCGCGTATCTATATATAATAATTTTGTTTTCAAAATTCTCAAAAACCCAATGGATTACCATTAGAAATTCATACGTAGATACAATTTTTCCGTCGTTGTATATGTATATAAGTAACGTCATAAAGAAAGTTTATCTACATTGAGTTAGTAAATGAAAACATAACGAAAACATTATTATTAAAAATTATTGTAATATACGTGTGAAATGTATCAAATGAATGTTTATCGAAACCACAATTACTACTAAAATTTTTATTCGACTAGCAATAACATTCGTTCCATCTTTCACATCCAACATTATGAATGTATTGTAAGTTTTGTCCTATAAAATAAACGCTTTAAACTCCATACTGGCTGCTGCTGCAGATGCATGTAATTCTATAAATTGCGCTGCATCTGATAATGTCAAGGGCAATACGCGTTAACTGATTTCACCACGTGAACTATTATTGCTTCTTCGTGGAGGAAGCTTCGTAATGGTAAAATTTTTCAATTTGCTAAAACCATTTTGATAGTATGTTTTGACAAGTCTAGAACCCAAATCACGTGTTTTTAAAGAATGTGTGTGTGTGATGGGTTGTTCGATTTCCAAATTGCTAATAGTGGCTATATATGCTGTAAAATGTGCAGGTAATTGTGTTTATTAGTTTTTGATAAAAAAATAAAAACCGACAAAATTGAATTTTCTGTGGTCAACGTTTATGGGCGTAAAAAGCTTTCGATCTACTTAAAATTTAAAGAAAAAGGTAATTTTTACGATAACGGCTATATTAGTATATTTTTTAATCTAAAATAATTTGTAGTTGTTGAAGTAACTGAGCATGTTTTTAATGAAATTTTTGGTTGCTCATATCTCTGAAACTAATCGAACAAATGGGTTGAAAAAATCGTGATAATAGAAAATAATAGAGAGCTGTATTGTGTGCAAATTACAAAACATTTTACCAAATGATTCTTGAGAGAAAAATTATAATATAAAAGGCTTTTTTTTATTACGCGCGGTAAAACTTGTAAGAAATATGCTTTTGGTACTTATAATTCTTAGAAAATAGTTATACAGATAGACTTTGAAATCAAATGATTAATATTTCTCTATTTATTAAAATCGTGTTATTTAATGTTGACATGTTTAAAAACTTATTGAGAGCATTATTTTAATTAATAATAATGTCACGTATTCAATAATAAATTGAGATCGAGAGATTCAAGAATATTTTAAAAATTAAGTATACTTACAAAAAATTGTGTGCGATCGTATCGAATGTTATGAATAGTGTCATTCGTATGATTTGATTAACTTCGTTATCGCGACAGATTACTAGGTTTACTTAATCACTATCTCTACACTACTTGAAAGTATTATCTCACTTTCATTTCTTTCACATTTCGATGCATTTTTATCAATAGCCTGTTTTTGTTTATCGCTATAACTATACTATTTTTAAAAACTATTGAAAAATTAATAATTCAATAAACGAAATATTTGAAATTTTGTTATACGTAAATGTTGTATTAATTTTTAGAGTTGTGTACCGTTAACGAAAAATTTCGACGACATCAAGCACACTACTCTGAGTGAACGTGGAGCTTTGTACGAAGCTTCCCGGTGTCTAAAATGTGCAGACGCGCCATGTCAAAAATCGTGTCCTACCCAATTAGATATAAAGTCATTCATAACATCGATATCGAACAAAAATTACTACGGAGCTGCCAAGCAAATATTTTCGGACAATCCTTTAGGATTAACTTGTGGTATGGTTTGTCCTACTAGTGATTTATGCGTCGGAGGTTGTAATTTGTACGCTTCGGAAGAAGGTCCTATTAACATCGGGGGTCTACAACAATTCGCAACAGACGTAAGTTCTATTAAATCATTTTAATTTGGTTAATTTTTACAATACGTCAATTTTTTCGTTTAAAAAAGTTAACTATCGATCAAAGTATATTTTAAGAATTGTTATCGGTATAGTTATAGTTTCATATTCCTTTTACTATTTACGATAGATGCCCTGAATAGTCTACTTTGAAATTATAATGAGTTGAAATACAATAAAGTTCTTTTTGGCCTATCCGATTGTATGGAAACGTATCTTTCGCTCTAATAAGCATATCTAAAATTTAACGATATACTAGATAAAAGATATATGTATCTCTGTTCAAAGAAAATTGAAGTTCATTCATGCGGATGATCGATGTAATGGGCATGGTTCAAATAAAAACGTTTCCATATATTATTACAGTATACAAAAATATCTAATATATTATAGATTTTTAGAATAATTCTTAACACGTGGAAACGTTGTTGATTTTTTTATTCAGGTGTTCAAAAAGATGAACATACCACAAACAAGAATACCAGGTCAGACTGTACCCTACTCCGATACGAAAATTGCATTAATCGGTTGTGGTCCAGCATCTTTATCCTGTGCTACTTTCTTAGCTCGATTGGGTTACAACGAAATAACAATATTTGAAAAAGAAAAATTTGTTGGCGGATTAAGCGCTTCCGAGATCCCACAATATCGATTACCTTACGATGCCGTTTCCTTCGAAGTTGATCTTGTTAAAGATTTAGGTGTTAAAATTGAATTCGGAAGGTCATTAGCTGAAAACGATCTTACGATCAAGGTATTCCTTTGCAATATTATTGTATTCCGTAACGATTTAAATTAAAATTTATTTAATAAATCAATCGATATTCTTCGTGAAGAATTTGAAAGATTCAGGTTACAAAGTGATATTCTTAGGAATTGGATTGCCAGAACCAAAGTTAATACCAATTTTTGAAGGATTAACACCAGAAATGGGTTTCTACACTTCGAAAAATTTTTTGCCAGCAGTATCAAAAGGTAGTAAACCCGGAATGTGTGCTTGCAAGTCAACAGGATTGCCGAATCTTTATGGCAACGTTGTCGTTCTCGGTGCTGGTGACACTGCATTCGATTGCGCCACTTCGGCTTTACGATGTGGAGCGAAAAAAGTTTTTGTTGTCTTTCGACGCGGATTCACCAACATTCGTGCAGTACCCGAAGAGGCAAGTAAATATTAAATTGATTCGATCGTTAAATTTCATTTGTAGAGGAAACACGTGATTAATAACGGATTTCTTTAACTCTTCAGATGGAGTTAGCCAAGGACGAAAAATGTGAATTCATACCATTTGCATCTCCGAAAAAGGTAATCGTCAAAGGGTTGAAAATAACCGCGCTCGAATTGTACCGAACGGAACAAGATGATAACGGTGAATGGAAAGAAGATGAAGATCAGTTAATCAGATTAAAAGCTAACTTTATAATATCAGCGTTTGGCTCTGGCCTCTATGACACCACCGGTAATGTAAATTAAATTAATAACGCGTCTCGTAATTCTGATAAATTTCTAATATTTAACAGTGGTAAAAGCTTTGGAGCCTGTCGAATTGAACAAATGGGGCACACCGAAAGTCGATGGAACTACAATGCTCACCAGTGAATCAGGAGTATTTTGTGGTGGTGATCTTGCTGGTGTTTCCCAAACGACAGTCGAATCGGTCAACGATGGAAAAACTGCCTCTTGGTACATTCACAAGTACATACAGGTGGGCAAAGGCGTTTTTCTATTTATTTGAACTATTATAAATATATCACGTTATTGAAATGTCTGAGTTAGGAGTCACATGGACTTAACGTACCGGAAGAACCACAATTACCGAAATTTCACTCGGATATCGATCAAGTCGACCTTAGCGTTACCGTGTGCGGCATCAAATTTGAGAATCCATTTGGTTTGGCATCGGCGCCACCTGCAACAACTTGTGCTATGATTAGAAGATCTTTCGAAGCTGGATGGGGATTCGCGGTTACCAAGACTTTTGGTTTAGATAAAGTAAATTATTTATTATCAATTTTATTTCATATATAACTGCATCTATGCGTAAGCGTTATAAAATGATACATATACCGATGACTAATATAATTATATTCAGGACTTAGTTACGAACGTGTCACCTCGTATAGTTAAAGGTACCAGCGATGGTCATCATTATGGTCCAGGTCAGACTAGTTTCTTGAACATAGAATTGATTTCCGAAAAAACGGCTGCATATTGGTGTCAGGGTGTAACCGAATTGAAGAAAGATTTTCCATCGAAGGTAAAACCAGAAAATAATTATTTCCTTAAATAATATACACTTGAAAACATATAATGTGTACGATTGCATTCTTATTTACAAATTATCTACAAATTTTAAAATAACGCAACAAAGAAAATTTACAAAAGTTATATTATCTCGTTGTAAACCAATAATATTTTTGCACAAGGTTGTGATCGCTAGTATTATGTGTACGTACAATAAGGCAGATTGGACTGAGCTCGCGAAAATGGCTGAAGCTGCAGGTGCCGATGCATTGGAATTGAATTTATCGTGCCCCCATGGAATGGGAGAAAAGGGAATGGGTTTGGCGTGCGGACAGGTTTGTCTTTTTATAATTACATATTTCGAAAATTTTTTCAATAAAATATTGTGCGTTATTTATATGTATTAATTCAGAATTATTGAATTTAAAATACACTAATTTAGGATCCAGAGTTAGTACGAAATATTTCGAGGTGGGTAAGAGCAGCCATAAAAATACCTTTCTTCGTTAAAATGACACCAAACATTACCGACATAGTAGCGATAGCGAAAGCTGCTTATGAAGGTACGTACCTCTAATATATATATATATATTTCAACAGTATTAATATACAGTAGAAATTAATAAAAAAAAAAACAATCGAACAATTTTACAGGTGAAGCAGATGGAATCTCGGCCATCAATACGGTTCAAGGTCTGATGAGCGTGAAAGCCGATGGAACACCTTGGCCTGCGGTCGGATCCGCAAGAGCTACTACTTACGGAGGGATATCTGGAAATGCAACACGACCAATGGCTCTACGAGCTATCTCGAAGATTGCAAAAGCTTTGCCAGGATTTCCGATACTCGGTATTGGTGGTGTTGATTCCGCTGATGTTGCTTTACAATTTTTACAATGCGGAGCTTCCGTTTTACAAGTACAAGAGTTTATACTGTATTAAGATCTCGATCTATAAAATTTAATCGATAACTTTCACGATTTATTTTGTTTTTACGTTAGATTGGAAGTGCTGTACAAAATCAAGATTTCACTCTTATCGAGGATTACGTTACTGGGTTAAAAGCTCTTTTGTATTTGAAGAGTTTGGGACACTTGAAAGATTGGGATGGTCAAAGCCCACCAATAATTAAGCATCAAAAGGGAAAACCTGTTTCGCTTCAGCATGCCCTAGGAAAGGTTTGCACTATTTTGTTAAATTCAATAATAACGTGTAGCGCATACTAAGTGCATTATAAGTATTTACTAAAAAATTAAAGATTATAAAATAATTTTAAAAGTAATTTATGTATTGTACGTTTCATCAGAATGTCCCTCATTTCGGCGATTATTTGAAATTACGTGAAGAAACAGCTGCCAAAATAAAAGAAAAGTCAAATCTATTGGAGGTGGAAGTGACACCTACAAGACCTGCTCCTAAACCGATTGAACCGGTTCCCACTATTAATCAAGTGGTTGGAAAAGCACTGTCGCATATCGGCACTTATACACAGCTCGATAACAAAAAACAAGTCGTTGCTCTTATCGATGACGTACGTATATCAAAAACAAATCTTACGTATTTTTAAAAAATTCCGTGCAGCATAGTAAATTATATACAGTATTATTTCCATGAAAAATTTATAGACATGTTTTTTTTTGTTCTTACAGGATATGTGTATAAATTGTGGAAAATGTTACATGGCTTGTGCTGATTCTGGCTACCAGGCGATATCTTTTGATCAAGATACACATATTCCTAAAGTTACGGATGATTGTACTGGATGTACACTGTGTTTATCCGTTTGTCCCATAATCGATTGTATAACGTAAGTTTTCTAAAAAATCATATAATCAAAACATGTAATATATCAAATTATAGTTTTAGAAAATTAAGAGTTTACTTAATCGTTTCATAGTAACATTTTACCCGTTAATATATTGCCAATTATTTAATATTATATGACAAATATAACATTAAATAATATGATATAACAAACTATTACAAAAAGTCTGATGCAATACAAAAAAATTAATTTAAAAAACCAAATAATGTACAATTGTTTAAATATGACATTTTTTTAAAATAACGTAGCATTTACAATAAAATGTTACGTTATTATAAGAATTGAATATTGGAAGTGTTACATTTTTTATTATGTCTAAAAACGGGGTTACACGCGTAAAAAATTAGCAACTGAAACATTAGTAAAGTTTGACGTTGGTGAACTATTAAACGTTCCTTTAAAGTCTTTTTACATAGTTTTTAATTAGTAATTAATACGATATTACGCTACTTTTTTGATTACAGAATGGTACCGAAAAAAATTCCACACGTAATAAAAAGAGGAATTCCTCCAAAAGGAATATCGATAGAGCCATCAATATCATCTATTGAAACCGAATTAAGATGTTAAGTTAAATGCTATCAATTACAAAATTAAATTAAGTATTTTTGTAGTTCAGTTGTGATCGAACGGAAAATATGCAGATCAGTAAATCTACTTGTTATCGTTACATTTGCACCATGTTATTCAAAGAAATGTATACTACATTAATAAAAAAAATTAATCTTGTCAATGTAATTATGAGAATTTAACATTGATAAATAATAAACACAAAACCATATCGTTGAAATAAATTTTTTAAATTGTACGTTTACACAATTTGTCGTTTTTTCTTTAATATGCTGATTGTCTAAGTGATGTTGAATGAAATAATAAAACAATTTTATAAACGCATGTACAAGTATAATTTTATTAACAACTTATTAATCTAATAACAACAACATATAACAACAATATTTCGCTGAAGTATATAATTGTAAGGCACACATTATTTAACAAATAAATTGATTTCATTAAATGATTATGAAACCAGTTGTGGAAATGTAATTACAAAAAGTCTGGTGTATCAAACCATTGCCATGTTTTCTTTTGTCTGTAATCGTACTCGTATTCCAAGCATTTGTTATTTCTTAGTCTCGATCTAAAAATGAAACACAAATAATTATCAATGATCAAAATTAAAGAATAATAAATAATTTGTTATGTACTACAAAAAATAATGTAAGTTTCCTTACTTTTCATATCTCATGCAATGCGCGGGATATTCTTCTTTAAAACATTGAGGTCTCAGAACATTAAAATAAGTCAGACCAATATTATTAGCAACTATCGTGTTAGTTTCTTTCAAACAGTAGTAAAATGTTGCATCGCATAAACAATGGGATCTGCAAATTGTAATGATTAAATGAATAATACAACATTATGTAAAAATATTTATAATAATTTTTATGATTTTACTAAAAATTAATTTAGTGTTTATTATATTATGTAGATATACACGAATTCGTTATTAAAAATTTTTGTCAACCCGATAAGCTAATAATTTACAATCCATAACTAATGTTTTATTGGATTCACAATGTTTTTTATAAAACCAAATTAATTATAAATTACTAATTGTCTATATTAATACCTTAATATTAAGATTACTCTGCCAATCTATAGATATTTTCTTGAAAGTAAGAATATTTTTTTTTTGAAAATTAATTAAGAATATAGCTAGCAAACTTTCCACTGGATTTTAATAAATATATAAGCTTTGATAAGCTTTAATATTCAGTAATAATGTGTTTTATTTAATTTAGTTTAATTTCTTAATTAGTGGTTAATTTTCTTTCAAGATCGACCCTTTGAATTTATATATAAAATGCAATCATTATAATTTTGTTAAATTTTACGTTAATTAATGATATCAAAAAGCGCGACAGCGTCTGACGCAAATATAAAGACGCGTAAGCCATATATACAGCTGACTAGCCCCTCGATTTTAACTTCCATAAATATTTATATACTTTCTTTAAAAAATAATGATTCATAATAATAATGAATGAATATTTATAATATTGTAAAACGCTTCATAATATTTTTCATTGAAACAATAACATTAAAAACTGCAAAATAATCTCTCCTTAGAGAGTCAAATTACTAAAATAAAAAAAATTAAAAACTAGCCATTATAATCTTAATTTACATGTTTTCATTACATTTATTATATTTATTGTCATTTTATTATCATTTAATATACGTCCACATGAGATTTCTTTTGATTTTGCAGCATTTAAATATTATTGCAACAAATTAAATATTATTATAATTTAATTTAAAATTATAAAAATGTAAGTATTTTAAAATATATCGAACCCAGCCATATTAGGAGGACCGTAAACGCCCTAAAGTAAATAGGTCCCGTATCATAACCAATTTCTGACCACAACTATACATATAAAAAAGTTAATAAGAAATATAATGTTTTTATATTCAAAATTATTCATTATTATCGTTATGTATAAGAGCGGTTTTTGAATATTGATCAGGAATTGGGTGTGATGCGATACTATTAAAAAAATTAAAAATAAAGTAAAAATATCCAAGTTTGACTAGGTAAACCGATACTATATTCTATATGTAGATATAAGTTCATAACCATTTTAAAAGAAAATTTTCGTAGTACTACCCATCACGATGTATGCTAACTGAATTAATATGTATATATACTTAAATTCGTTTTATGTCATTTACCTAAACAATTATTACTGATGCAGTATATGTAGTAAATAAATGTTACCAGTGAAAAACATGTATCGGGTATATAAGATGTAATAGTTTACCTTGTGTAAATCCCATTATTGTGTAAACCGTGATCGGTAGCCCCAGCGGCAATACTCGAATTGCAGTAATCGTGCTCTCTGCAACAACTATCCGTCTTTTTGAATAAGCCGACTTCTTCCGAATTCCTAGCATTGTTACCTGCACCACACCACTCAGTCCCTGGAAATAATGTTAAATCTAGATCCATTATTTTTTTTTGTACATTTGTATATACGTATTCGAGAACGTCCACAAGAAAATCATGCCACCGGGCCCGCGCGACGGGTTTTTCGCGTAAAAGACGCTTTGTTCAACTACTCGCTCACGTATTAAACATAAGGTTAAAAAAAAAAAAACTAAAGACGAAGATCGATATAGATTTTTATTTCACTTTTCAGAACGTGTGGTTATTTGTGTATATAAAGTAAAAAATTAGTCGATTCTATAAATGAATGCGATTGCTGCTGCAAAAAATGGCCCATGTATCGGGGTTTAGTCCCATAGTCCTAAGAACAAAGGTACCTCCAGTTTTCGAAATATCTAGAGAAAAAAGTGCAATTTGTTCACAAAAACTCAAACTGCGCAAAATTTTTGTTATTTTTAAAAATTTCAAAAAGTAAGTTAAACTATTAATTAAAATAGTTGCAATCTTACGCTAATTTCTAATCAAAGTAAAAATTAAAGGTTTTGATTTCATCACTCTTCTCTCGTTTCCGAACTGTTGATGAAGATTAATAATATATATTGTTTAAAATAAATAAGAATAATGGTTGTTATATGTCCGTAGAGTAAAATTATGTTTTTAAGAAATTTAAAAAATGCAATAAATTCAAAACCATATAACTACTAATCAGATTATATTGAATAATTAGATTGGTGTCTTTAAGTAACATATCAATATGGAATTTTTTCAATACGTTGCCTAATATGGAATTTTTTCAATACGTTGCCTAATATTAAAGTTTTAAAATACAATAATTTTATCATTGTTTTTATAAACATTCATTAATAGAAGATTCTATATTGATGAAAAAAATAAACAAATGGTCCCAAATGGTAACCGTAAAAACCTATAACGAAGATTTGTATCTTTGAGTCATCACCCTCTTAATTAATATTCGAATATATATTTGAATAAAAAACAAGTATTGTTTACTATAAATATTACACATAAATAAATATTAATTAAAGGAAGTATTGGACTGACAACTTAAGAAGATGTCGGACCTAGAAAATGGTCATTTTGAACTTTTTTTATAAACAAATGAATAAAGTTTTCAAAAAACGCCAAATGTCAAGCCCTTAGGCATGTTTTAAATAATATAACCAAATTTGTCCAGATTTTTAAATCCATAATTTGATTACAATGTTTGGATTGAAAAATTATGCTTTTTTGACTAATAAGAACTGACCAAACATTGTTTACTTAATTATTATTAAAGAAATGTTTTTTCATTAAAAAATCATAACATCAAGCCCTTACTTATATGTTTTCAGCTATATCCGTATGATTTTTTTCAGATTTTTAATGCAATATTTTAGAAATAATTTTTAGGTTGAAAGGTGCAGATTCCTGTAATTTGTGTCCAACATCCCGTTAAAATCAAACACAAAAAATTTGTCGCAGTTATCGTCTTTTTAAATTGAATTGTGAAGTATAACGCAGTTTCCAACCGAATTCTGAGATAACGCATTTTCTAACCGATTCTTAGTTAAAGGTTTTCTGTATTTGGTAGTTTCATTTTTGGAAAAAAAGCTTTGATATGACTCAAATTTTAAAGAAATATAATTTTATGACTATTCCCTTAATTCCGAAAAGTTTAAATTCAATTAGAAAATTAGGAAAAGTTAGGACAAAGATTCTATACAAAAATAACGTTATTTATCAATTCATTCGTAGAAATTGTCCAGCATCATATATTGACAAATAAAAAAGAACAGTAAAAATCCGAATAAACGAACATAAAAATAATAAAAAATGATGAATCGGTGGTTAGAGTACAGCAGTTAAAGTATAATCATGAATATTGGAAATGGGCAATGAAATAAAATAGAGTTTTATAAAATGCAACTTATAATCTTTATTTAAAACCTAAGGAAGGCTGAGAGGTCTTTCTCATCAGACTGGTTGACTCGAACTAACTAAGCTTGTGCATACGGGCTGAACGGCTATCGCCTTAGAAGTAAACATAAAATAGTATTTCGGTATATAACAAAGATCCTTTTTAGAATGTAAGTCTATATAATGATTTATTACTTTACTTCGTATTCTATCAATGTGTTTTTGTATATAGAGTATATATTTAATACACATATTCCAATAATGAATTTGATTGGAAACATATTACAATTTTAGATACGGAATTTAATTATAAAAAAAGAATTATTTCAGAAATTATCCATATTAAAAGTAATGAATATATAGTATAAACAAGAAAAAAGATATATCGTCGTGCTTTACTAAGAGTAGCACGTTTACACTTAAGGAAATGTGATACCCAAATTGCAGAGACCTACCTCTATAATTCCAAAAATTTTAAAAAATAATTTGAATAAAAATCATAGATAAATGTTGAAAGTAAATAGAATACCGTTAAAGAGCGATTTTTTCAAAATAATTAACTTTATATTAATTATTAATTAATAATCTCTTTTCGTCGGTAATGTTTAGATGTGAAATTGATCTTTGCGGTTCACCAAAAATCTCGATCATTTAGTATTAAATTATTTTGAAAAAATACAAACAGTTAGAAAAGCGTTACAGAGAGATATTTTGAAAAAAGTCGACCCATTCTTGAATAAAAAATAAATACAAATTTCAACTTTTAGTTTAACATCTCCTTTGAATGTGCTAGTCTTTGTAAGGCACGACAACATATTCTATAAAAGAAGCTTATTTCTCTCTTTTAAGAAATTGAAAATAAAAGGTTTAATTATGTTAGTCACCTGTGTTTATATTACGTACTTGTTTAACACTGATTTGTATATAAATAGGTGAAAACGATTGTATATATTTAGTACGATGAGATTATTCTCAGATTAATAAGGTGAATTGTCACTGTGTTGATCTGATTGAAGTTTTGCATTATTTGTTTGATTATTGTGTAATTTAATAATACAAATTGTTTTGTTTAACTAACGCAATATGTTTTAGTTGGCGATTTTCGATGAATCTATGATTTTTCATCAAGCATCATTATGTGCTTAAATGTTGCACACACACGTCGCTCTTCCTTCTCATACGTTGTTCATAAACAACAATTATTAATTATAATAAATACATATTAGTACTACAACTAATAAATAAATAAATAGTTGCAAATATATAAAATACACAAAGTTAAAGATTAAAGTGCAGCAATTAAGTACATAATGTTACAAGAATAAGTGTACATGGAGAAGATTCATAAAAACGTCGCCAATTAAAACATTTTGCATTAGTTGATCAACATCGATATCAACATCCCTTCCTTTATATAAAATTATAGTTTTTTTACACAAACGTCATTCTATTGTTCATTTATATTTAATAGTATTATATATTACTCTAATAATAATAAGCTACTAGCATTTTTCCAATTTGACAATTCAAATAAGCTTTTGCTAACAATAACAACTTTACAATTAAAAAGGCGAGGATCGATTTGGCTTTCGTTTTTTTTTTCTAAACATAGGGGTTAATGCGTGTGCAAGCTGAGCGCCTTTTACGCGAAAAAAATCCCGACGCGCGGGCCTTGTGGCATGTTTTTCTTGTGGACGTTCTCATACAAATATATACTAATTATAGGTAAATGCCAGATGTTACATAAATATTAAAATAATTTTATTAGAGTATATTATAAACTAATCCAGTAAAGTAACAACGTATCCATATACTATGTCAATATTGTAGCATATTAAAAGCAAGAATATAAGTTTCATCTTATATACTTAAAGTTTTGTAAATATCAATTTCAAATTAATGATTTCGGTAATTTATCCATTACAACGAATCGATATATAATTTAAAACATGCACATGCAGATGAATATCACATGATTTATTCTGGTTGCATGTAATAAAAGAGAATTAAACTGAGAAAGTTAAGACCATGACCGGTTCTAGGATAGACAGATCAAGTAATACGAAAACTTGAAGGTCTTTTTGAAAAAGAAAAAAAAACTGATAGTTATCCTCACCTCACGGTCATTGAATAGCTAAAGTAATGGAAAATCATGCGGCTGAAACGCAGTTTTTTTACAGATTGCATTACTGTTCGAGACCGATGTGGTAAGATCGTCAAAAGTATATAATAATTCAATATTTTATTGATAAACATATTTCTCAAAATATTCTCATTTACATATACGTGAAACTCCGTCATATTTTTACTACATTATATACGTTTGCATAGTCTAATTAATGAAAAGTGAAAGTTTGACACTGCATCATGTATGAGTTATACGAATCATTTTCAAAAATTTTTTTTATTTATAATATGTAAATTTGGATTTACATATGCTCTGGAAATCGTTTCTGTTTGAGTGATAATCAATCGAGTGTACATAATATTATAAAAGATATATATATATATATAACATTATAGAATTAAATTAATGCAAATATAGTGTTAAGGTCACTCGAAATAGATCGAATAGGATTTTTATTATTTTATCTCGTTTACGAAAAGAGATTCCTTGTATAATTAGAAATTATAATTAATGATGTTTTATAGGAGTTCAAGAACCCGATACAAAAATAATCTAAATATGTTGTCCTCACGGACGTTAGTTAATCGATTAATGTCGATGACCGAAATCAATGAAGCTCTTATATATATGATCAAAAATTACTCATGTAAATATTTGCGTAAATATTACGAAATTCAGTTGTGTTTTTTAAATTTCACATATCACGATCAATGCCAGTAGTTTATTTTCCAAAAAATAATTCTCAAACGACTACATACATATAAAACACGACATGTACAAATAAATAAGAAATAAAAATAAAATCAAGTTCAATCACCCAGTTAAACCCTTTCGTTTCACACGGAAAATAAAGAAAAAACCAAAACTTCCTTATTCCACGATACACCTTGACCGTTAGCTTATTTTAGCAAACTCACGGCGATTAAAATGGCAAATAAAAATAAGAAGGAGAGGAATATATGTATCCAAATGAGCACGTGTACCTGGATAAATAGCCTTGAATCGATCTCCAATTCTATTAAGAATCCTGCCAAAACCACCTTCGTTCTGACTACCTCGGGAGGATGATCCGACGATACTTCTGATTGGCGTAGTGAATCTGGTGAATACCTGTCCAACAGCACCGCGAGATTCGCTCGACGACCTCCCAGAATTACTTAGCCAATCGAAAGGTGCGACAAAGGCTTTGATGAACTTCTCGACGGGCGAGACAAATGTCGGTGATGCGTCGATTCTATTGTCAACGTAATCGAGTAACGAATCTTCATCGGTCTCTTCATCGTAATATTGATTATTTGCTGTATTTCCTTCTATAGGTGATAATCCGTCCACTTCTACGAGCTGACAGTTGCCGATTGCAATCAGTAGGGAGGTCAAAAGAAGAAAGGAGACGCACTGCCACCGAGTTGTCATGTTATTTTTTTATGCGGCTTCTCCCGCTGTGCGTTATTTAGAAAGGTGTTAATTATGAGATTTGCGTCTATTAGGCTGTATACACATATACCTACGCTATGTCATTACAAGTATTAATAATTACTGATATTTTTTTTTTCCTATTTTTTTTATTTTTAATTGTGTTTTTCATGAACCCATTTTATAAATTACACTTTTTAATTTAATAAGGTTATAGAATCGAGTAGTATGAAGTTTGTTGAATTACTTCTATTTCACTTATTATACATTATACAATTTATTTTTATATTTCTTATATTATTATAAAAATTATGGTAATATTTTAAATTTGCATTACCTGCTATTATCTATAATTAAATTTACTTAAAACATCTATGTATTTTTTAATGCAAATTATATCATAATATATTTTACTAATAAAAATGTTCATATATACTCGACTCTGCACATGTGAATTTGGATGTTATACTTGGTCGAGGAAAAAAAGAAATAAATTTTGAGTTGACCTTATGCAAAATTAACATGTAATATATTACATCGATATTCGCCCAATTGATTTTTATTGCACATAGGAATCGATTATGCAGGTTCTATAAATATTTATAAATGATAAAATGTAATATAATTCAACGTCGAAAATATTTGGCCATAAATATAAAATGTTGCCGATTATAATACAGGTAGTTAACATATAACAAATGTATCTTTGCACTGTGACATTAAAACATTTCTATTTAATCACCGAATGCGCACATGATTTTTATGTCATTTATTTATTTTTTCCTTACAAGGAATGTCACAAAAAATCGTTATACTACACGTGTCACGATTAATTAAAAATATATGAGTAAGCTGCATTCAATAATTTACAATAGAAAATGAAAACGTGCAGATATGCACAATTTTAGTTAATATTTACATTTGAACACGATACAATATAATCCACTAAAAATTTTTGGTTTATAATAAAAATATTCAAAACGCAATAATAACATAACTCGCACATTATACTGATATACAAACATAATTTTGAATTAAAATTTTCAACTTATTTCTCATATTCACTCGTATTAAGGTATATTTCTTGATGATATTTTCGATTGATTTAACGAGTCAAATTATTGTGATTATTTTGTACGTTTCAGAAACATTTTTGTTTACTTCTTCAGGTGCAATTTTTTATGATAATAAAATTTATTAATTAATTTACAATCACCTTTGACAATGTATTACTAATAAAAATACGTATATATAAATCTATACTTATCCTATTGTATGAAGTCGTATTATACGTTAATCCTAGCCAATTCGTCAATTAATATAACAACCATTTGTAATTAACTTTTAGAATGCCGGTATTTTTACCTTGAAATTGAATATTTATAAATGATTAAAATTTATTTATATAAATATCTGATATATATATCGAAAGGAGTTCTCAAGTCTCAGGTGACTCATATAATATGTGTCAGGCCAGCAATATATAAGTTAATACAATTACATTTATTTAATATATCAACAAATCCGTTAGCGATAATATGACTTAATAAAATAGGATATGTATAGATTTACGTACTTATTTTTATTTAATAATACATTGTATCGAAGGTGATTGTAAATTTAAAGAACTGCGCCTGAAGCTATTTTGCAGGACCGAAACATTGTGCAAAATAATCACAATTTGACTCGTTAAATTAATCGAAAATATAATCAATAAAATTTTCAACTTTTCTAATTGTAGTGTATAACTTCGAACCTTTTGTATCATAATTATTAAAAAAAATAACAAAAAAAAAACACTTCCAAACTGCAGCGCGCGGTTTGGCGCCGTCACGCAAAGAAAGTCCCGCACAATCTCCGAGAGAGGAGTAGATGCTAAGGGCTTTTTATAAGCACGAAACTACAGAAGCAAGGTCGCTTTACCACGAGAAATTATACTTATGTATTTTTTAATTCATGTTCCCTTGAGCGTATATATACAGAAAAAAAAATGACTAAGCATGTTTCATCCGATGCGCGAATGACTTTGATGGTGATCATCCAGCGTAAAAAAATGTGTCGAAATGTAGATGTATAAAATGACTATATCGGGATCCTCGTATTCTTGACCTTGCGTGATGTAATAACCCAATAACTTTGATTCTCTTTTTTTTCATCCTTCTGACGCGTAATTACCGGTGCAATCAACTCGAAAGGTAAATAAACTCACCGTGAATTTAAAAACACGCGACGTGTATTTAGATATTGTATGCGGCATTCAGACGCATTGGTGAAAGAAATAAATAAGGAGGAATTTAATTGCGCATTACGTCGCGAGTGAATGGAATTGAGATAATTTAATTATTTAACGAATTTAATTGTACACGAAGATTGAAATTTCGTGATAAATTGTATTATGCTGTTATGACGTAAATTGAGAAAGAACGCCGAGTATTGTAATCATTATTTAGTTTTAGGATTTTTTTTTGTTGTTCGGGGATCATTATGCGCATTGTATATGGTATATACATACCATGTATGTACAATGGAAAAAAATTGGTTGCCTTGTGTAATACGATTAAATTTATTGTATAAACTATGCGGTATATCATGTATTGATCGTAGATTACATTATAAAAATCAAATACTTTGTTATTAAAGCTAGTCGAGAACTTCTTGATTTTAATGAGAAGAAATTACTTTGCTTGTTTATTAGATGTATACCGCTGTAGAATGAGATACAATACTATTTTATGTAATAATAATTTTGAAACAAATTTATGTAACCTTAAGGTATGTAAATATGTTTATTCCATCGCATTGATGGTAAAATTATAGATTTCGTTTTTAATAAAGTACGTTTTGATTCGTTAAACGTTCGAATTTTCATTAAATTTATTAGATTTTTTAACGGAGCTATAGGAAGTAATCTACTGTTTCAATTTTTTCGAATGTAAACATACAGATATAATTCAATTTTTAATACTAGTGTAAGTACTTCTGATTTAAAGCAAAAGTATTTTTAAGTATAGATGCGTATTTATGAAAATTTAATAAAAATATTAGTATTTAAAAAGGTTTACATTTTATTTTAAATTCAGTCAATTATTTAAATACAGCCCATCAGAAAGTATTTTGTTATAAATGTACTTACGCTTAAAGTTTTTGATTATTTTTATATAAAATATTTCTATATTACCCAAATATATTTTAAAAATGTAAAATAATAAATTTTGTTCATTTTTGTTTTAAAACAATAATATTTAAGATTAATTTCTAACAAAACCAATGCATATGTAGTAATAATTACATTTATTCATAAGTAAAATGTATCTTTTTTAAAATAAAATATTGATTAACGATTCTTTAAACAATTATTTATTTGTAGACGAATATTGTATAGTATTAATTTAAAATGTTTAGTTTAACAAAAAAATAATTAATAATAAATATACAGAACCTTATTTTTAATAATGAATTAATAAATGTAAAACTTATAGTGACCAAAATTTATAATAGTCTATGGTCAAGTTTATGTATCAAAATAAAAGTTTCTGTTAAATGAGAGAATCTATAAGCAAGGTTGTCTCGTATATTAAATAAAATTTGCGTATCTAAATGAATTAATTAAAATTATACAATAAAAACAGTAAAAAACACGTGTATTGCAAAAATTATTTAAAATATAATGCTACTACTGCAATGTTATATATGTGAAATAATTTTACAAATCCGTAAAATGACGGAAAAAGAATGAGTGTCTTACCTTCGATTAGAAGCACCAGTGGATGGTTCGGTGGTCGCTCGGTGACTGTTCGGTGATCTTAGTTAGCAGCGTCTTATCTTATTACTCTTCTGGTCGGTGGATTATAACGACACACCGGAACTTAATTTGCACCACCCAAACGAATGTCAAGGTTTGCAGACCCGCCTATGCCAAACCGAAGGAAATAGGAACCAGATAGAAGGTGAACCAGTCACATTAATTTGTTTGATCGCAATATCCTTGATATGTAGCATATTATTCCAATTCTATATAAATTATTATTATAGGAATTTTCGTATAAATGAGTAAACGTTGAATAAATTATGTAATTGTCGTATATCATTTGTTCAGTCTTTTAACAAAAAAAAATAACAATTGTATCGAATTATATGACTATATGAATATCAATTTGTGCGTCGCATTTATAATGATAATATTTCAAGCCACTCGTATAAATGTCATTTAAGTCAATATACTATTATACAAACGATAACATAGTTGCAATGTGTGAATGTTATTGTTCGGCAATTGCGTCGAACATCTTGAAAATTAGCGTGAATTATTTAACAGAATATTACGAAAATTCGAATTTACTGGCTTATATATTTAAATATATAATATTTTAGTAAGAAATGTATAAACATTTTGAACTTTCGTTTTTACAAAATATACATGCGCTACGCGCTTATTGCACAGTTATATTATTTAAGCGGTTGAATCTTGATTATGTTCCTTAATTTTATTTATAGCTATATCTTCTGAACTTGCAGATTGTCTTTTTTGTATCCTTAAGCATTTTGGACAAAAGTTATTACGTTTTGACCGACAAAGCCGATGATAAATTGTTGAACATACTTGGCACATTATAATTGTTGTATCCCATGGATAAATAATTTCTTTGTTTTTGCATATTTCGCACAGATGGCCTCTGCAATGTAATAACAAAAATTAAGTATGCAATTAATGAAATAGACAATATAATGTTCAATATAATTAAATGTTAATATTACCTTGCTTTACAGAGTTCGCAAGTTTCTGTAATGTGAGCTCTCATTGTATCGTAAGCAAGTTGAATTTCATCCATCAAAACACCATTTTGGAGATCTATTAAATCTTTAACCGAGTAATTATTAGAACTTTCAAGCATGTGTGTTCTAAGTCCAGATTTCCATGGTAAACCCTGATTGCTAGCATTAGGACATACTACAAGATATTGTTTCATCATTTGCAATTCATTTCTAAGTTTCTGAAAGTTTTAATTATTTAAATATAATTTTTGCGACAAATAATGTGTATAAGCATTAATAAGTAATGTACTTTGATCAATGATAAGTCAGGAATCAGTGTAAACAGTTTTTGATTCAATTCTTCTAACAGTAACACTGGTTTACTTTGCAATAGAGATAATAGTTGGAAAGCAGCACGACAAACGCGTCTTGGTTCCATGTCCCAATTGCGAATAACTCTTGCTGGAACAACAGCAACTGAATTCCAATGACATCGTTGACAGTAATACAATCCACTGTAATCACATAATCGAGGTTCTACCCATCCAGATTCTAAAAACATTATATTATCTATTTTATAATATAGTATAATCCATCATTTAAATATGTACATCGAGATTGCATTAAATAATCTACTTGTGCATACGACACAATACAAGCATTTTTACCTCCATATTTGAAAGGACTGCCAAAACATGATAAAGATAATCCTTTCGAGACAGCTTGTAATACGTAAAATATTTTACTTATATGAACTACGCATTAATTAATTGCAAATATTTCGTTTTAGAATTATAAAATTTGAAATATTAGTATGTATACTTACTAAATGTTATTCTTGTATTACATTCTGCACACCTGTAACCTTGTGCGGACAAACCTCTTTCAGGGCATATATCTTTTGTATACGTGTAGCCACCTGCTTCACTTGCAATTACATGAACGCAAACTCTGCAGATATTAGTCATACATTTCATATGACAACAAAAACCACAATCTGTCAAGAATATGCAATCATTACAAAATAAGAAAAGTTAGTAAATACTATAAGACATAATAGTTTGGTACTAAATGTTATTCTATTCTTTAATAAATATCTGCAGATGAATTGAATACATTATTAAATTAAGTAGATAAATTTACAACATTGAGATTGTTTTGTTCATTAGTGTTTTAAATTAAATTAATTTAAAATAATATAAACCTATATTTAGTATGCAATTAGTAGCATTGTTTTAATGTAATTTGATCCTAATTTATTTAATATATTTTTATTCAACTTACCATTACACATGTACCAAGATTGCAGCATAGTCCATATTCCACCACTACAATGATCACAATAGACAGAACCTGATGTTGCGATATAATATTTTTGAGGTAGAAAATGATGTCCTAAAATCACGCATGTTTCGATAATATTAGCATTTGAACTTTCTCGAATTTCTTGTGCTCTTAATCGTAATTCTATAAGACGTCTAACAAGCCATTTTCGTTCTTCAGAACATTCAGCACTCTCAAGTATCATTTGCTTGCATTTATTTATCATTTCTTGAAGATCATCATGATCCATTGACTATAAATAAAAATAAATATAAAATATTATTTATAAATAATTGTTACCTTTAATAATGAATAATAACAATGGTAAAATCTAACCTTATTTAAAGATAAAATATTTTCAACTGATTTAAGAGTGTGAGGTATAGGGCCTTTACTGTCAGAACTGTCATCCGCTTCTCCGGTAATATAATCCGACGAAGAAGATGGTGTTGACGGGGCAGTATCAGCATTACTACAACGATTACGAAAATCGAAGCGATCTATGGATTCTATACTTGAATTCATTTTTTACACTACTGTATAATCGAATGCACTAAAACCTTGAATTCAAGTATAAATCACATAATTACATGTTTTTTAAGTGTTATCTTTGAAATCGAACTAAAATCATCATCTATCAAGCTGGAACTTATATTTTTGACACATTCCAATTTACGCCCACGTCTCGAAATTTTTGACAGTAATCATGAAGTTGTTGTTTTCATAACATTAAGCCCATTCTAAAACATAACCAACACAACACCAGCACCACGATATCCACACTCGACTGCAGCGCCATGCCATATGTGAATTATTTGATGACATTCAAATAATAATAATAACTTGAAAACGTAACCTAAAATAATAAAACCCAACAAAGAGCCGGCAGGTCCCGGCAATGGTTTATTTCTGTTTATTGATTAAATATTAATTAGTATTAAATAATCATGTCGTTTAATATAGCTCATAATTTATCTTCTAAGGAACGCACAAAAGATATCGAAATTACTGAAAATGTTACATTTTCTCAAATGGAATTATCAAAGTCAGTTTTAGATGGTCTTTTAAATTGCGGATTCCATAAACCATCACCTATTCAGTATAAATCTATTCCATTAGGACTATCTGGATTTGGTAAAACAAATTTATTTAATTCAATACTTGAATATGTGACTATTTGTTTAAACATTTTCTAGATTTAATTGTACGAGCAAAATCTGGAACTGGTAAAACTGCTGTTTTTGGTGTGATTGCTTTAGAAAAGATAAATTTAAGTATACACTCTGTACAAGTTATAATATTGGCTCCAACAAGAGAAATTGCAATTCAAATCAAAGAAGTTTTAGCAGCAATTGGATGTAAAATGAAAGGTAAAATTATAAATAAAAGATATAAATAATAGTAATATTATATGGTATATTTTTTATAGGATTAAAAGTAGAGTCATTTATTGGTGGAACTACTATTGAGTCTGATAGAAAAAAACTTTTTAATTGTCACATTGCTATTGGTGCACCTGGTAGAATTAAACATTTGATACACAAAGGATTTTTATTGACAGATAATGTACATTTGTTTGTATTAGACGAAGCAGATAAATTAATGGAAGAAAGTTTTCAAAAAGATATTAAGTAAGGATTTTAAATATTGTAAATATTCATGTTATTAGTTAAAAATTTATTTTAAATATTATTAAATATATTTTAGCTACATATTTTCAATGTTACCTATAAATAAGCAAGTAATTTCTTTGAGTGCTACATATCCTGGAGATTTAGAGATTTTCTTACAATCATATATGAGATCATCAGTTTTATCTTCAACAGACAGTGATGGACCTGTGCTAATTGGATTAAGACAATTTGTATCTGTTGTGTCTTATCACCCTAATGCAATGAGACAAGTAATTTAATTTATAAATATTAGTATTTAATTCAGAATTTTCATAAAAATGTACATTACTTTTTGCTTTCTAGGTACAAATTAAAATAGAGGAATTGGTAAAAATTTTTAATAGTGTTCCATTTAAACAATGTTTAGTTTTTACTAATTATCAAACTAGGTAATTTAAACAATCAATTTAAGTAATATTTAAATGAATTGAATATAATAAGATAAATTTTACATTACTTTTATAACATTTTTAGAGCACAGTCAGTGTGCAATCAGATAACTAAAATGGGGTATACAGCTGATTTCATAGTTGGTAATCAATCAATGGACAAACGAATAGATGCAATGAAAAAGTTAAAAAATTTTAAATGTAGAATTATGTTAACAACAGATTTGACAGCCAGAGGAATAGATGTAGAAAGTGTTAATTTAGTAGTAAATTTGGATATTCCAGGCGATAGTGCAACATACCTTCACAGAATTGGGAGAGCTGGGCGTTACGGTTCTCGAGGTATAACAATTAATATTGTTTCACAAAATGAATTGAATATCTTTCAAGATCTCTTACTATCTGTTGGTGGTAAAAATTTTTCGATTATGAAATTGTCGAAAAATTATTCTGATAATATTTGGAACATTGAAGATAGTAAGTTTGACAGACTTGAGGCAACACAGCCAACTTCAGAAACTAATACTGAAGAGGAAAAGCATATTATTGAATCATTAAATGGAATTACTATAAATCCATCAACTGACATAAAAGATGAAACTTGTCAAACACCTGAATTGGTACAAGAAAAGTTTGAGCTCGAAAAACAGAATGATAAATCCTTTGTAAATAAACTGAGGGAAGCTATTGAAAAATTATCATTAAAACAGATTGATTTTTCACGAGAAATTGGCATTTCGAATAAAGATATTAAAAAGAAGAAAATTATAAAAGAAGAGAATATGTATAATATAAATATAAAAATGTCTAAAGATTCTTCAGATTTAGAAAAATTAAATGAAAATACTATTTTTGCATTAAATTTAAACAGTATACCACAAGAAAGCTTATTAGAAACCGAAATAGAGAGTATTAGAGAAGTTTTAAAACCTCAATATGTAAAAATTACTGAAACAATTGATAATGCTGAATCAGAAAATATAGTAACAGAATTAACTGATGAATCAATTAAGGAAAATCTTAGTTTTGAAAAAATGATTGAAGAAAGTAGGAGCCAATTTAACGATGATCTATTTGAAAGTGAAGAGTTTCAAGCTCTTTTAAAAATATATACTGATTCACAAATAGATCATTCAGATTCAAAAGATCCAGAGGAATATATTTTAAACCAAGCTGCTTCTTGGAAAAATAGACTTGATTATGAAATGACTTTATTAGAGTTTCTTCTACCAAAAAATGTAAATGTAGATAACTTAAACACAAAAAATTTTTATGCTACGTTGTATATATTTTATCGCATTCAAAAAAATGCAGTGATGTGTATTTATCCAGAAATAAGGAATGATGATGAGATAAAAAGTACTTATTTATATTCTGAAAATAATCAGAATGTAAATCTTCTAAAAATGTATCAAGAAATAGAAATTTTTAAAAGTGCACATCGTTCACCAAATGCAACTGATTTCAAAGCTTACTTTCCTTACCCAATTGATATAACTAAACCTTTACCAAATCTTATGCTAACAGAAGATGAGATTAGTAAATATAAAGAGACAGTTACTTATTTAAAATCTAACTATGATAAATATAAAGTTTGGAAAAGAATAAAATGTTTATTAAGTATTTTAAATAATGAAAAACGACAGAAATTACAAGATAAAATAGTAATTGATCAAGAGATAAATTATGAAGAATTTCTAATGATCATCTCAGAAATTTGTGATAAAGATAATTTGTTATCTGATGATGATTCTGAATCAGACTCGCAATCATCTTTAATATACGAAGAGATTAAAACAGAACAAAAAACTTCGAAAAATAAACAAAAAAATAAACAAAAAGCTAAACAACAAATTAAATTCATTCCATTGGTAACAAATAATGTTACTTACAACGACAATAAAAATATTGCACATAGTTTTAATAATGAACAAGATGAAAACTTAATAGATGCCAAAGTGGGTGAATCACAAAACAGTGTAAATAATGTAAATGTAAATAAATATACATCCAGGCATAACAATTCATGTAGAACATATCAAAGTGAACAGTCAAATGTAAATGAGGAAAATAATTACACATTTATTCAGTCTCATAATGATTTAAGCAATTTTAATAATTTCTCATGTACAAATTATAATTTAAATCATTATTGTTACGGGAACATTAATTATAATAATTATACAAGTAGTGAGAACAGTGAGTTAGAAAAGTTTTTTGAAAATTTAAGGTATCAAACAGATCAAATACATTTACAAGAGTATTACTACCACATGTCTCATTAAATTAAATAATTGTTATCAACTTTTTATAATTTATTGTAAATAAAACATAAGTGATTTATGAAATTGAAAATGATTTCATTTTTCCATACATTAATTTTAAAATTTCGCGCTTCTACAACCATTTTGAACCGCCATATCAAAATATGTTGTTTAGCTAGTATTCGAAAAAGAAGACCGCGGCGTGTAATTGACACGTGCTATAAATATTAATTTTTATATATTTATTTACTAATGTATAGATTATATAAATTAACTCAATTATGAATTTAAAAGTTTTAAAAGTTTTAAATTTATTGATATGCAAATGACACTGAACTGTGTAAGAGTATAAGCTAAAAGCAGTTTGTATAACCTCAATTTGTAGTATGTTTATTATTTTCTCTTTTATGTTTTTTTATTTTAAGCTTGTAAATTATAAGTATATTACATGTATACTTGAATTTTATTATATTTGATCTTATAGAATGGTCATTTGTAAATTAATATTGAGACTGAAACATAATTTTATCAATACCTGCAAAATGAGTATTTTCACTCAAAATATAAATCCTATTACTGGAACCACTGCATGGGAAGAAAGAGATCCTGATTATGATTACTATCAAGAAATTGCTAGATCGGCATTTGCTGATATGTTACACGATCATGAACGAGTATGTATCACAAGAATTTTTCAAATTATACAAATGAAGCAATAATAGAGTTTTTCTTTTTGATATGTTGAAACAGAATTATAAGTATTACTTAGGATTAAAAGCAGCTATAGAAAAATTACATAAAGAAGGTAAAGAAGCTAATGTATTAGATATTGGTACTGGTACTGGTTTATTATCAATGATGGCTGCTCGGTGCGGTGCTGATAGTGTTGTTGCATGTGAAGTTAGTTAAATTAATGTTTTAATTTATAAGTTAAAATTAATTAAATTATTTAATATAATTTATTTTGTTTAGACATTTAAACCAATTGCTACATGTGCTAAAAGCATAATAGAGAAAAATGGGTTTGCTGACAAAATAAAACTAATTTATAAGAGGTCTACTAATTTAACTGTTGGCAAAGAGGGTGATTTGTTGAAACGAGCAAATATATTAGTTACAGAGGTATTTGATACAGAACTTATTGGAGAAGGTGCTCTATCAACTTTTAAGCATGCTCAAGAATTCTTATTAGAAGTATGTATTTGCCAAATAGATAAAATATTCAATTATTCATAGTACTAATTTAAATTATTTGTAGAAAAATGCTATTGTAATTCCAAGTAGTGGAACAATTTGGATTCAAGTAATTGAAAGTCCTTTAGTCAAAGGATGGAACAGAGTTAATCCTATAAAATTTATAAACTGTGAAACTAATCTTATTGAAGCTCCAGATATTACACAGTGTTGTGCAGGAGCATCTGCAGTACATGATATACAACTTTCACAATTACCCGAAGGTTCTTTCAAACCATTGACAAAACCACAACCTGTTTTTAAGTAAACATCCTTTAATGCAAAAATATTTTATTTTTCATTACGATTTATTTCATAATTAATGTTTAATTTTAGGTTTGATTGGACTGGAAAGATTCCTTTAAATTTTAATGAAAATATCATAATGACTGTTCAACCTATAGCTAGTGGTTCAGCTCATGCTATTTTTATGTGGTGGGACCTAAATATGGATATGGACGGGCAGGTATTGAAAAATCAGTTTTATTATGTTGGACAGACCAATAATTTAATTTAATCTGTATCACTATTAAATAGATATAATTTTTATAGATCAAATTAAGTTGTGCACCAGTTTGGGCACATCCTGATGTGCAATCTAATATAGAAAGTGGAGAAAGTTTTAAAGATGTAACTGATATTATCCCTTGGAGAGATCATTGGATGCAGGCCATTTATTACATTCCAAATGATTGTTATATATCTGCTGGAAACGATATTTCTCTTATTGCATCACATGATGAATATTCCTTTTGGTTTTCATTGAATTCTAGTCCAAAGTATATCTACTAATTAATAATGGGATATATAAGATTAAATAAACTACATATAAAGGACTAAAAATTATATGTTTTAGGAACGATTTGAAGAGCTTTGAAGTTCCAAAATGTGAATGTTGTGTACATATAGCTTTCTCTAGAACACGTATAGGTCAATGGAATGATGCTGATAGAAACCAAAAATATCTAGAATCTTTACGCAAAAAAGTAACATCTGATTCAGTATGTCTTTGCCTTACTGATTCATCACTTCTAGGTCTATCCATAGCAAAAATGGGAGTTAAAAAACTCTATTTACTTGAATCAAATTCTTTATCTCGCAGAACAATTGAAATGTTTGTCAAAAAGAATAATCTTGGAAATAAGGTTACTATTATTAATTCTATGGATACATTACCAGAAAATAATGAAATTACTCTTGTTTTCGCCGAACCTTATTATGTGACTTCTATTCTTCCTTGGGACAATTTACAATTTTGGTATCTTACTTCTAAATTTCCTCAACAAGTCACAAGAATACCTTATAAAGCTGTGATTAAAGGGGTTGCAATAGAATTTAAAGATCTTCACAAAATTAGAGCTCCTTTACGTACTTGTGAAGGTTTTGATATGTCCATTTTTGATAATTTGGTACAGGTATTATTATAAAGATATAGATATAATTTAATATTTTGATTTTATTCTAAGAGTAATTAATAATTTATTCTTTAGTCTTCCAGTGTAAAAGCTGATAGTCCTATAGAAGCGCAGCCTCTTTGGGAATATCCAGGAAAAGCTCTTAGTTCATCTTTTAAAATAGCAGAGTTTAACTTCAATGACGATGTGTATAGACAAAATCGAACGACTTCTAGTTTAAAAATTCCAGTTTTAGTGTAAGAGTTTTGTACATTCGCATATTTATTAACTCTATATTTTTATAATATAGAATTGTATAATATATATTTAATTTATAATTTATTTTTATTGACAGTCGTGGATCATGCAATGGAATCGCAGTTTGGGTAGATTGGCATTTAGACACTGATATAATTGTATCATCTGGTCCAATAGAAAAAATTATTCCTGGATCACGAGTATCGTGGGATATTCATACAAGACAAGGAGTTCATTTACTTCATAATGTTGTAGAAGTTACAAATGAAAATGAACTTGTATCATCTTTTAAATTTGATCCTGAAGATGGTACAATGCATTTTCACTTTGAAATCACAAATAAATAGTTAAATTTTTAATAATTGATGAGAGAAAAATTAGTACAAATTAATATTTTATTTTAAGAAAACGTTTTTGTATCTTTATTATTTAAAGATTAATTACTAAGATTTATGAAACATTTATTATAATTTTAGTTGTAAAATATATAACTTCTTTGATGTTAATCTTTAAAGATAAAATTTGTAAATATTTATAATATATTTTATATTAACAAGATTATTAAAAGTTGTTGTCAGGTAAAGTCCTTAATTGTTTCGCTAGTCTTCTTCCTATAAGTTTTGGGTAAACCTTT
Organism: Theocolax elegans; assembly: GCA_026168455.1. Taxonomy (NCBI): domain Eukaryota; kingdom Metazoa; phylum Arthropoda; class Insecta; order Hymenoptera; family Cerocephalidae; genus Theocolax; species Theocolax elegans. The sequence goes on along the minus strand of CM047430.1, from coordinate 55,682,787 downwards.
TGTTTAACTAAAAATTCTTTACTTTGGTGAGTCACAGCACCATTTTCTAACTGAAATCTAAAAAATATTATATTTGTTTATCACTTATTAATTATTATAGACAAAGAAGCAGTAAAATAAAATTAATTGAGTTATTACTTGCAGAGGTAGTGAAGTGGTCCAAGCATTTCATCTTTTAACCAAGGTTTTCCTTCTAATATTGAAAGAGCAAGTGCTCCACTTTCAAGAGTGGAAAGACAACCTTCGGTAGGTTGCGTTCTGATAACATATTCGCTAATTGGAACATTAACAAGTTTACAGGATCGAAGTTTACTTAAAATTGGACTTGAAGCATACATTGCCTAAAAAAATTATAAGTTATAATTGTATTTCACGCGCTAGATGTTTCTAATGTCTAAATAACAATTTATTTTGAAATTAAACCTTTGCTTGTGGCCATGTTCCATCCAAAAGTACTAAATTATAAGGCTTTTGTCCATTCACTCCTACAATATTTAATTCATTTAATGGCACTGCATCGGAAGATGGGTATAACAAAATGGTATCCGGATTATTAAGTATCTCAATTAATCCATCGTGCTTTGACGAAGGAAACTTTTTACCCCTACAAACATTGGAATATTAAATTGATTAGTGTTTAAATTACAATTATATTATAGATTGTATTTTACTTAACTCATACCTAAAAGTAAGACATTTTCCTGATTCAAGAGCTAAAGATAACATTGGAGCTGTTCTCAAGCAACGTTTTACTTCTGCAGGATGTTGAAGTATGATTATTCTTGAAAAAGGTTGTAAAGGACTTTTTGGTAAACCTGGACACCAACATACTGCCTCGGGTCATCTAGATTTAAATATGTGGTTAAAACTCGTAATAAATTTAACTTTGTAAGTTTTCGTAATTTTACTAACCTGCACTGAGCGCATTTCTCCCGCATTTTAGGAGGATCGGCAGGAATGTTTGACAATTCCTCCCAAAATATACTTTCTTCACCTTCCATTTAATAACAAGTTATAAAACAAGAGTATTAAGAATAAAGTAACTGGAAATAAAACTTTAAATTAACATCACTCGAACCGATCGGCTAACACGTGGATGGGTGTCACACTTCACATTACCGCGCATGCATTCCCAAAATTGCATTATATCAACGCCGCGGTACGGAAGATGATGCAATTAATTTGTTTTAGCCAGTTAGGTTAGCCTTATTGTCTAGTACCAGTACCACTAGTACCCTCCGTAGATATAGATAATGTACAATATTATCAACCGCGCATTAGTTATTCAAATTTTTTAACAAAATTAATTATACGTTTTTTTATAGCTGTATTAAATATTCAATAAATAATATTTTTATATACATTTATTTTTATTCATTATTATATATTATAATATATTTTTTACAAATTATTTTCAAATAATTTTTTATTATAAACTATTTGATCTAATTTTTTTAATAATTAAAAACTTTATAAATTCATTATTGTACAATTATTGTTATTTTGGAATGTTAGTGTACACACATCGTTAATTGAATCTTTGAATTTCCGGAAATGCCTATTTATTCGCGCCATCGTCCGCCGCGTATTAACAGCACTGCTAACCTCAGTTGTCACGCGACGGACGATGGCGCGAATAAATAGGCGTTTCCGGAAATTCAAAGTTTCAATTAACGGTGTGTGTACATACGTAGCTATTTTGTAAGTATGACATGTATTACAAATAGATTTATAAATTTCTCAAGTTTTCTATATACAAAATAATAATAAATTTTGTAAACCTTTTATAATTATTGGTGTAGGATTTATTTTTATCGTTGGTTGCATTAATTTTATTCAATGTATAACGCTCCACAATGCAATATTTTTGATAATAAAAATCGAGGATGTTATAATATTATAAATATTTAAAGAAAATCAATATTTATTGATATTGACAAACTATGTGTAATACGTAGAATGATTTTTGTAAATATTTACAAATTACGTAGAGTAATATAAAATAACGTAATATTCGAGCATTAAATATTTAACGGGCAAAATATACAGAACCACCTTCTTCACAGAAAATTTTATTTGTTTATAGCATTCAGTGTTATATATATGATTATTTAAATTGCAATATATATCTGTGGCTTCTCGGAATAACCAGTTAAGTCCATTTTTTTGAAAATTGAGTTAGGGTCAGTTTCGGGTAGCTATAGTATCTATCTATCATTTAGACCAGGTCCGAAGTTCCGAATTTGTGTACAGGCGACGTTATAACCGATTGCTTAACCAGTTAAGTCTACGCGCGATAAATTAGTTCCCGGAATAACCAGTTAAGTCCACCGAATTACCTTAATAATTAGCTTTTACTTGTAATACTTTGTTTATTCGAGTAATGTTTAATAAATAATTGCATTTTTATTGGAATTCATAACTTTTTAACTCATATCAATAGTAAAATAACATTTTTAAATGAAAGTCATTGAATGTATTGAGGTTTAAATAAAACAATTTTTAAAATTAGTCCTTTTTTATTAAACTTTTCTTTACAATAGTTATTACTATTATTACAGTTGTTTGTTTTAATTATAAATAAATAGTTTATTTTCTTTACTTTAAGAAGTGAGTCAGAGTAAAAAAAACTATCACAGATTTATAATATTATTTACCTAATAATAACTAAAATTATGATTTTCAGTTTAGCGCAGGGACCTGTACTCTTACGAATCTTTGGTTAATCTTTGATCAGTTATAATTTATACAATTAATAATATGTGTATATATCACTCAATTTTCTCTTTCGATTTCTAGTAGTTAACCCTCTATACTGCTACCAGCTTGCTGATTATTTTTTTTTTTCACAGTAAGTTTTGTGTTGGTACCACTACAATACTACAATCGTAATGGTTACAATGTGTGTATGCCCGTCCAATTTTGATTTTTAACTTTTCTTCTTTATTTTGTAAGCATTGATAGGTGAAATAATGACTCGATCGGCACTTAAATAAAGAAAAACGGATAGTTACCGCGAAAACAGTTAAGTCCGAGTTACCGGAATAACCAGTTAACTCAGGCGTTTTTGTACATTAGCGGCGTAATACACAACGACGCATGGTCTTATATGCACGTCAAAATCTAAGTTTTGTATGTATTATTCATATTGTACAATATCAAGGCTCGTCTCGATCTCTCTGATTTTGCGATTAAGTTTGAACTTTCAAACGTTAATATCTCGAAAACATCAAAAGTGGACTTAACTGGTTATGCCGGGAAGTCACAGATATATGTATATATAATTATGTAATTAATTTCATACAATTTTTACCTTGATCGAAAAAGGATTTGAATAATGCATTCGAAACGTTGGTAATTTATAGATTGTACTGATTTGTTGAGAGCAATAAATTTTCACATTCTCTAAAACAATATTTGATGAACGATAAACGTTACATCATAATCGTCTTATATATATTGATAAAAACACAACGATTATTAGTAAATTGTTGATAGTTAAGGGTCAATAATAAGTAAATCCGATTTATGTATTTAAATGCACAACGTTCCAGACCTCTTCAGGTGTTCAATATTAAATATAATATTACAACCCAAGTGAGCTTCGTTGAAACGTTGTACATTTAAATAAATAAATTGGATTTATTTATTATAGACCCTCAACAATCGGCAATTTACTAATTCAACAATGGAGGGTGAAAATTACAAACACAACGATCATTATTAAATTGAAAAAATTTAATAAATTAAATAATCGTAAATGAATCTCTTAACAATAAGGTTCAGAACAATTTCAAGCAGTAATATTTCGATTTTGAACATAATTAATTATTAATTATATATGTATGTTTAGAATTTTGGCAAATTTAAATTCCATTAAATTTTGATATTTGATTGTCGGTTACAGTTGTTATATATTAGTTACGTGGTCTTCAAATTTTCAGGCTACGCTTATTTGTATGATACATGCTGTAATTCTTGCTTAATTGGTAAAAGTATAGATTGAAAATTAACAGTTACGATTAGCAGCAATTTTGTGTCCGAGGATAAAAGAAAAAGTTACAATTATCGCTACCTTTTTTTCCTCATACAAAGAAAAAGGAAAGAATAATAGAGGATAAATAAGTAAGGTAAACAGAGTTACTCTAATATAATAATTTTTACGCATTTATTATATTCACTATTTGTGCATGGTCACAATTGGATTATAGCGCACAAAAAATTTTGATTGAATAAAACTTGGAATGAATTGCTCAAATGAGATCGATTAATTGATTAACTGAGAGACAGAGTGTGTCATCTCCATCATCCACAAGGCGTTAATACATTATTTTTTGTTTGAATCTCTTATACTCTCGGGTGCAAAAAAGGATATATAAAGGATAGGTAAATTCGTACATTATACGCTTTTAATGCATGGTAAAATAATTTGTGTTATAGTATATGGTATTTATACTGCATCATTGAATTTTTGAATAAAGAAAAATAATTTATTTGTTATGTTATGTATTTAATTTATTTGTTAGCTTTAGTATTAAATAATGAGCTTTAAATGCATTTAATTACTAAAATAATATTCTTTCATAGAAATAAGGTGAAAGAAATATTCTAATACACTATTAGTCACTTTTTAATACGTAGAGTTTTAATTGAATAAAATTCTATAATATAAATAGAGTATAAAGAATAAGTTTACAAAGGATTAATTTTAAACAGTTAATTATTGAATGAATAACAGTAAAAAATAAAATGAATTATCGCGCGTTAAGCAACATATCTTCGGCGCTTAATATGATTCGCTTTTATAAGCTTCCTTTCTTTTCGGGTTATAGGCTACTGTGAAAAATATTATTACGACATTATTTTTACCTTTACAAACTTCTTTACTCATAAATAATTAGCTGGGTTCGATGAAGACTGTTAAAAGATTTATTTTTGTATTACTTCTTATTGGTTTATAAAAGTAATTATATTATTAAGTAATTATGTATAAGTAATACAAATTATAATTTGAAATAGTATTCATACTTATTGATGATACTGAGAAAAATAGTATAATAAATATTAAAATAATATTAAAAATTACTATGTTGTATAGGAAAAGTGTGACGTATCAGCGGAATAATAATATTTGCTATTCAATAAGCTGTCAGCAAATATTATTATTCAATCTGGTATTTTATAAATGCGTAATTCAGGAAGTAAAAATTAATTATATTTTATTTTGAATTATTTTGAAATAGATTTATATATTGGCACATTGAGAGAATTTTATTTAGAGATTTAATTATACTACTTATATTTCTATAACGCAATCGTACGCACTTATTCAACAACTGAAATATTATTTCAATCGCTGATCATTACTAAATGCTAAACGGAAGATACATTTTCGCATAATAACTAAATATACCTTTTTGTTTCTTATGTACTAATTGAAACATTTTGAAGCATTGTCGAAGAAACAGAAAATCCTATGTACGCCAGGTATTGGATGAACGGAATTAGAATAGCCTTAAGTAAAAAAAGTCGCTTCAAAGTAACTGACTATTGAAAAAGATAAAATCAAGGTATACTTACGTGTATATAAAATATTTCTACAATATTAAACAAATTTTAATATATGTAGTATACATTTCACTATATAGGATCTAAGAATTTTTGTTATTTCGATATTAAAATTTGCTATTTACATAATATTAATTATAAAATTACGTATTAAATATTTTTACTTTATTTTATTAATTCTGCTCCAATATAGCAATTTTTCTTAGTGTAATATAGTTACATTTGATAAGTGATGCTGGATACATTGCTATATCCATAGTAATATTTAGCATAAATATAACAAAATCCCTCATAATTTGAGTATGTCACACTTTTCGTACACAATATAATAATTTTTACTACGGATTATAGTAATATATATATTGTTTTTTTCAGTGTACATATGAAAATTTTCGGCCGATGTTATAGAATATGTTTAATTAATAATTAACAATTTACTTTTATTTGAGAATTTTTAGAAGAATACCATTATTTTAAGATTAGAATTTATATGGAAAATCAAAATAACTAAATTGATAATATTATATATAACAATGATACATACGCGAACATATTATAATTCTTTCTGGTAACATAGTTTACGAAGATGTTTTGAATTCCAGAAAGTTTGCGGTATTCTCTAAGCCATCTTCGAATTCTGTTCATCTGTATGGGGTTACTCGTGAATTCCTAAGTTTAACCAAGCTTAAGCTAGGATTTTCATTATCAAATGCGACATATATTTCTATTTACTATAAATGTTAAGTAATAAATATAATGTATCATTAATATTTATATATTTTATAAATCGCATATGAAATTTTTATTTAAATAAAAGTTATATATAGGAATACCTCCAGAACTTTTAGTTTTTGTGATCCCCTTATGTATTTTTATTTACAGCTTATGTGGTCATACCCGTGTGTCATAAGACGTGTTTCCTTTAAATTTAGTAATTTTCAATTAGTGTACAAAATTGTAGCAACATTTATGAATCTAATTAAAAAATGTAATCAGATTTGTTTATCAAAACACTTTATTTTATCAAATTTTCCGCGTACCTTCAAATGTTTCTATTGATATTTATGATGTAACTTTTTCAGCAATTAATATTATCAGTCGCAATTCACCCATATTATAAAACTACAATAGTGTTATTTAAAAAATGCAGATTTAAGAGTGTGCTATTTACTGGAAAAAAATGGCACACATATAAATTAACGATGCTCAACTTTTTGTTTAAACACATAATTAGACTATTTGGCTTTCCTGATATTCAGCATAAAAAATGTTATAATTGTAAAAATGCATAACAGTTCTTCTTGAATTAATAAACAAATCTAGAGATTTTAGGTAGATGTGCTATTAAAATTAGAAAAGTTATGATCATTTAAATATAATACTTTGATGCGTTAATTTATTTTTTTAATGTATTTTTTTAGCGGCACAATAATAAAATAATAGTAATTGTGCTGATTTATTGTGTGATCATTAGAAAATAGTATTTCAAATCACTAGGTAAAATGCTAATTTACTGAGGTATATAATATCTAAATTAGGTAGAATTTACATTAAATATTGAAAACTCGAAATATCCTACTATTTTCCAAATGAAAATATTTTGAAACATTACAAACTTATGACTCGTTACCAATGGACTTTGATAGAGCTGTTGCTCATGGAAAAGATATAATTTCTGGTCAAGAGATGGTTAATGTGATAAATTCTGGAAGTATTAAAATTAAAGCTTTTTTAATAAATGAATCAGATATAAAAACCGTAGATTTGATTTTGTTGAAATAAAAGCAGTTCCTAACATGACAAAAATATTTCAGATTGTATGGACGTAATATTTGTTAAAAGAATTATTTTTAAATTATTTGTCAGGTTCTTATTGTATTTGCAATAATTTATATGGCATACCCTGCAATCATTTTGCTTTGTCACCTAATAACTGGAGTAACCAAAATAATATTTGTCTTCTGTCTAAACAAAAGAAAACCCCAGTTAAATTAAATAAAAGTAAAAAACGCGATTGCTAAACAAAATAAGGTCATTACGAAGCAAAACTTATGTAACGAAAAAAGAGTAACAAGATCGAGTGCTAAGTTAAAAGACTAAAACAAAACTTAAAATAACAATCTGTTTATTTAATATTTATCTAATTATATTTAGTATAATATATTTGTTCTTACGTACCAAATAAAGTATTTGAATATTAATTTTAAGACACTTCTTTATACCTTGTAAATCATCCAATTTGAAATCCTTGAATTTAGTTTTTTTATGTATAAACTTTTAAAAGGTAAGATGCTCTTATTTTTGTAGTACTTTAATAAAACAAATCACACAAGTGGATTCTTGTTTCTAATGTATATATTTATACAAGAAAATCAAGGCCTATAAAGTGTGCCATGAAAAAATTAAAAAAATTTTTTCAAATTCAAAAGTTAAAAGTTCTAGAGATATTCCCATATAGATTATAGTATTCAGTATACGAATACATAGAAACCATTTACGATACAACCTTTCGATTTGTATAAACAAAATTACGTTACTTTAACTCTTCAATTCGCCACAATAAATGGTAAAACATTTCGAGGCTACGTTTTAGGCGCCAATTCAGGAAAATGGTTACCCATAAGTAACTTGCCAAATATCATAAATTGGATTCAATAATTCAAGTATAATACCCATAAGTATTATATACATCCACGTTTGTGTTCTCTGTGCAATTATATATAGCAGTTGTGCATCGTATAGTTTTTTAAATTTATCTGTCCAAGTATTGGTTTTTTTTTACCTTAGTATCATTAAAATTAGTATAGATCTTTCACATGCGTAAAGTGTCACTTTTATGTACGCGTGTGCTGAACATTATGATTCTGTATCGATTGCACATTCAAACGCAACTTTCAGTATCCGTGTGGTTAAGTATTACCTTTTACGTAGTTGATGTGCAACAAATTGAGTAGTACATAAACGACTTCTTATAAAACATGCTCCATTTTCACATTTTCGTAAATTAAGATTATCACATTATCACAAAAAAATTAATAAATACTCTTAGTGAAATATTTTTTTCAACGTTATCATAGTAACAGTCGCGCAATCAATTCGTCGTACGAGACATATATAATATTGATAGGATTGTGAAACATGTATATAGCTATAGATAAGTTGGTTCTGTTAAACAATTCATATAGGATATCTTAAGATTAGAGATGCGTATGTAAGAATCCTTCGTAATAACGGGGTCTCGATTAAACCCAAATTGTATGTAAATACTTGGTTTGCCGATTAGCATCAACCTCGCGCGCGGTAATCCCGCGAAAATACATTTTCGAGGGTTGAATCAACTCCGCGTAAGAGTTACACGTACACGCACACACACAAACACACATACACATGTAACTTATTCAGGCGCGAGTGTACGTGCGCGTGCGTGTGAGAGAATGTATGCATGCGATACCCGCGTTCTTTGATCAATAATAAAGTCCATTCGTCTTCTTGGCGTGCTTTCGTCCTACGTAATGCATTTTTAACTTCTGCCGCGAGGACTCGAGCCGCAAAGTCAAAGGAACCGAGAGAAGTATATATATATACATATATATGTAGATACTAACGACCGGCTCGCGGCTAATTTTACCAACTAAATAATCGAGCAGACTCTCGAATATTATTTGGCGAGTACAAGAGAGAAGAATAACTATACACACACACACACACACACACACACACATATACACGTATACAACTCGTTCTTTCACTTTTCCTTCGTTAGTTTATCAGGGTAGAATCCTTGAGTAATTCTCCTATTTTCTTTGTTAAGAAACTCTTCTCTTTTACCTTCTTCGATGATCTCTATATTGTCTTACTTCGCTCTTTTCTTTTAGCTACTTTTTTTCTCCTCAAGATTTACATTTATTCTTTTCATCGAGTCGATAATTGGATTTTTATTTTCAATATTCAAATATCGGTATTTATTTTAATTTATTGTATATTCGTTTTTATTCACTCGGTCCGAAGATTTTGTAAAAAGTGTCAAGTTTTGCATTACAAATAAGATACAGTCATATATATATGTGTGGAAACGTATAACCTAAATTTTGAATAGAATAAGTACACAAATGGACTTTCATCGAATTCAAAAAGTTTAATTTTATCTTTCTTTTTATTCATCGTAGAAAATATGTTATCTTTTATTTCATCGTTAGATTTGAAAAATTATGTAATTGGGTGTTTTATATTACAAGAATTGAATCCGAATGTTCAATTCAAATGAAAGCGATAATATGGCTATGGTATAGTCATAGTCAACAATTCCTCTACCAAATTACCTATATACCTGTATATAAATATGTGTGTGTAAATAATTATACATACATGAAAAATTGTCTCTCACGTGTATCGCAAGTCTAACGAGAATCCCTGTTCGTATCGACGATTCGTTCGATAAATATATATATAAATGCAACAAATCGGTAAAGCTCACCGCGCGCAAACGAGCCGCGTGCTCGGTGAGTATGAACGAATCGGTCGGTGCGCATAAATTGAAATGCTAAGAAGCAAGGAATCGGGTGGGAATTAGGGATGGTGGATGCGAGGGTGGGAAAAAGGAATAAGAAACGAGAGGCGAAATGGGACAGTGATTACGAGCTTCGAACTAAAAAGATTCATCTCTCGACACTCGTAGAACGCGCGCACACATTTGCGAATGAAAAAAAGATAAAAAGGTGGGAAGGTGATGTGTGCGTGCGTGCGTGCGTGCGTGCGTGTGTGTGTAAAGGAACGGCTTTGCAATACTCGACGAGGGAAGCTAAAAGAGGGAAAGAGGAAGAGAGAGGGAGGGGGAGCGAGGCGGAAAAGAAGGAAGCCAGCCGGGGCTCAGCCCCTTTTGCGCGCGGGAGGAAACGCACGGAATTTGCGAGGTGGGTGGACGCGCCCGGGAGAAACACGATGGGGGAGAGCGGATGGGGTCGAGCCCTGGAGTTGTATATATATAAACGCGATGGAGGGTAGGCAACGAAACGAAGAGAGAGTCAGAGAGAGAGAGAGAGAGAGAGAGAGTAAGAGAGTTGGTTGAAAAACTCCCATCTTCCCGAAGGCGCGACCGCCCCCGAGAGAAGGATCGAGAGACGGACCGAGAGAACGAAAGAAGGAAAAAGTCCTCGGTACGGCTCGATCCGGCTCCCTAAAATATTCTTAATGAGCAAAGACTTTCAAGTATTGACTCAAAATGGCAGACACCCTTTCAAGTCGGCTTGTTAAGCATTATACCCACTACCCTCTACCCACCCCCCACCCACTGGTGTATATTCCTGCCTTTCTTTTTCACCCTCCAGACTCATCCTTTTTTTCTTCGCTCTCTCCCCTCCCTCTTCTTTTCTCTTCGCATTCGCCCCTTTTCTTCTCCCAGGATTACGAGCGTTTTTACTCCTTCATTCTTCTTCTTCGAGTTTTTTCTTACCACCGTTCGGATACACAGAGAACGCTCCAATGAATAGACTTACTTACTCTCTTTATTTCTCCTTTTAATCTTTTTGATTTCAAGTCGGATCGTATTCCATGGACGCAAACTCTTGGACTATATAGTTTTCCACAGGATTCAAATCGAGAAACCCTGGGTTTTCTATCGACTTTAATAGCCAAACCGCTCACTCGGTTCGCAGTTCGCATTTTCTTCCAAGAGGCAAATGCTTTCATTGTCTCCCAGTCCAAGGCTTCGGGCTTATTTTTGTATAAATTTCCAACGAGACCTTTCGTCAAATTAATCCATAGAACAAGGATAATGGCTGATCGTTCAAAGAATATTAAATAACGTCTACAAATTCGAATAATACATTTTAAATATATTTCTCAAACTTTTGTATTGTGAATCTACTAACAATAAGCAATAATTCATTATAACATTGCATATGGAAAAAAGTTTTATAAAAAAAAATAGTGCATTATGAATTAATAGCCGTAGATAGTGAGTATAAATAAATAAATTAGTATACTATATAGAATATATTTCATTAATAATTACAATAATTTATTTGAATGATATTAAATCCTTGTTTACTATCTACTAATCTTTTACTCTACTGCTATGTATTATTATTACAAATAATGTACTAACTTTTTGCTAAAACATTTTTTTCGATGTGTACCTGTGCGTTTTCGGTGGATTGTGCATATAACAAATTATGATACTAGGCAATTCTGATATTTTTCTGCACCGTGCAAAAATAATGTCCAAATATTTTAAATATGTTGCTTATAATATAAATCTACGGCGCACAAAAATAACTGTTCAATTAAATCATTTTTGGTGCATAATCAACGTTATGCCGTTTTCGCAAAGACGCTGATATTTTGAAACAATAAACAATTCAATTTATACAATATGTAGCCATACAGCATAAAATTAATTTAATCAGGTATTGAAGTTGTTTAAAAATTAATAAATAAAAAGTACGGTAGAATATAGAAAATAATGAAACACCTAATGAGAGAGAAATGGATGAAAATAGGAATATATTAAATCGAAGAAAAGTATAGGAAGCGAATGGCGCAGAGGGAGAGGAAGAGGGAGAGGGATCGGGATCGAATCGAAATGAAGGGAGGATTGGTTAAAACGGGGGGGTAAAGCCTCTTTTCCTTTCTCTGCGTGCATGGACTGACGAATTTTATCGAAGTGCCGTGACGTGCCCGGGTAATTCTACGCGATTTACCGCCCTCGCGGATGTATTAGTCTCTTTGCCTTCATTTTTGCGGCTCCGTTTTTTTCCCCCGTCTTCGTCTCTCTTCCTCGTTTTTTACCTTCTCTATCTATCCTCTCTTCTCGTTCCTTTAGCGCCGGTGAGCGAAGATCCGGGTGGGTCCCTCTACTCATTTTCCTCTAATAAGAATTGGAAATTGCGTTTGATGCCTCGGGATTTTCGAAGGAAACGGTGCGGCTTCCATGGCTACCAGGGCAATGAGCCTTTTTACGACTATTTTTATTAACCACTCGTCAGGGACGCAAGAAATTTCAATTTACCCCCTATTTACCATGGATAAATTTAGTTTCGATCTCTCACTTTTATAATACAAGTTTTCTTTTTCTATGCATATACATGTATAAAAGTATATACACACATGTTTAGTACTTCTAAAAATAAAAGTTTTCGAATTAAAATTAGAAATACTTATTAAATTACAAATATAAATTAATTAAATAAATTTTTAACGTGTATATTTGTGTACTTCTCATAAACACCGTGTTTTGACCGCGACTGTCGTAATTGATTAATGAGATTTTAAGAGAAAATTTTCCGTACAAAAATTGTGATAGTCCCTACAGAAACATAGCGGCGAATTGTAATCGTTGATCTAAAAGGTTAGAATAGCAATTTTTGTTAAATTAGGATAAAAATGACGACACAGTCACCACAAAATTTCGTGTGCTAATTTAATTTTAAAAAATATAAAATGAAAATAAAATAAATATGGATATGTTTATTAAATACACTTTGTATAAGTTTAGAAATATTGTAACAATATAAGTTTTTTAGTTTCAGCGAGCGAAAACAGCCTTAAAAAATGATTGAAAATGTATGTAAGTATGTATATAACAATCCCGGATTAAATAATAATTACACACTATACCAAATGCGCAAGGTTAAAAAAAGTGGTCAATCGTGACCTCTAACTCGCTCCGTAATGTCGATATTATGTGTGGGGATATAGCTCTGTAAAAATTGTGCAGACAATATGGTAAAAATTCTTAACGTTCCCCCAGATATATTATAGTCTACAAAAATGACTATATACAGTATTGTAATGTTTTTTAGGTATTTTCAATTTTGATTTTACAGGTATACCGTCACTCTAATTTATTTTGTGTATGCTTTTCTCCCTGATATTTTAATAGTATTTTGTACCTCACAATTTTAAGATTGGGGTATAACGTGATGATAATTATTAACTGTCGATGCAGAAATAGTTATTATTATTATTAAAATGTAATAATAATAGGTGTTGTAACGGTTTTGCTATTTTTAATAACAATAAATAAGATAATAATAATTCAGAACCGTTAAAATAATAGTCTCATTTACGCGATCAGCCGCTCAGTAATAATACGACTATAATAAGCCGTATAGGCGGAGGCGGCGGTAATCTTTATTTAGCGAAACGCGAGAAAAAGAGGGTAAACAATTAAATAAACAACAATGCAGTATTTAATTAATAACAGAAATAAATGTATTCGGGAAAAACAATAATACAGGCGCGTCGCAGCGCGCGAAACGCAGGTCAGTATTCACGCGAGATAAATAAAGAGAGAAAGAGAGAGAGAGAGACTACAAGACTGGCACTTACAGTGCTTGAGACGCGATCGATGGTCAAACAACCAGGTGAAGTCTGCGTAGTCGCTACTCTTTAGCTTCCTGGGCTGCGTCGTCGCCAAACAAACTATTGCAACTTCACTGGATCACCAGCACAGCACCAGGATCACAAGCACAGGGCGATCAAAATATGGAGAAAACAAATCGCAAGGTTTCTCACGTCAGTGGCAATTAATCACACGGTTGACTTTTAATCTCTCGGCGGTTGAGATTAGTCGCTCCACGGTTGAGTTTAATCTCTCGACGGTTGAGTTCAGTCTAAGTGCTCTCGCACTTACGAACCGAAAACTCTCTCTCTCTTTCCCTACTTTTACCTTTACGAAGGTCCGCGAAAATCGCCGAAAATCGTCGAACGTCGACCTGTAACATCTGTAAATATTAATACACAGGCTAGACAGAGAGAGAGAATGTAACGAGCAATGTAATATAATCAAATATTACATTGATTCGTTACACTCCCCCCTTCCAGACGCTGGGTAGCCGAAGACGTACCAGCTCTGCATTTCTACTCTCTCTCTAGGCCAGAAGACAAAATGAAAAAGGTAATTAACATAAATAATATTTATAAATAAATAAAATAAATTGATTTGCAAGCAAAACATCAGACAAAAGAAAATTTTAAGCAGGCCAACATATAAAGGATTTCTCTCTTTATTATAACAACAATTAAGAGCGATACGCCTTACGAAGATTACAAAATCGGAGAAAAGGTACGCGTAGATACATCAATCGCTCAAAGGAACATTTACAGTTTCTGCGACCGAGTGCGCTGTTCGATCGTTTCCACCGGGGATACGGGCTTGCTCTTTGCTCCCTTCGGTCTTCCGCGCCTAATTTCCGTCGTCGGAGGATTCGCGTATACAACAGTATTCGCGTTTAATCGCTCGTTAGAAGGGGCACGATCTACCGCAGTCATACGATTAACAATTACCCGAGTTTTGCGCGGCCTACCTCGCTCACGCTGTGCGTTCGCGCTCACAGGATCATTATCGTTGGACTCGTCGCTAGCTCTTCGCTCTGCGTTTAATCCCTCGCTGTCCCTCGTCGCATCCTCTCGATTTAATCTACTCTCCACAGATACGTCCGTTTGGTCTTCGTAGAATGGCTTAATATCACTGATGTGGCATTTACCTGCTTCTTTTCCATCATTGTCGATGAGCTCTACCACGTTTGAGCCGAGTAACGCCGAAACGATAAAAGGACCGATGTACTTTGGAGCTAGCTTAGCAGCTATGCCTTGGGCAGCGGACGAAAGTATACGATTCCGCTTAGAAACTTTTTGTCCCACGGCAAATTGTACATCGCGGCGTTTTGAATTATAATATTCGGCCTGACGGGCTTGTGCGCATGTCGCTCGTTCAGCAGCTTGAGCTTGCAGCTCTGGCAACGTTTGCATACGCTGTTGCCAATTTTGAACAGCTGCTGCGGCTTTGCTATCAGCGACAGCTTAATCTTCCGAGAGACTAGATAATAGCGCTGCATGATGGGACGCAAACCGCCCACATCAATTTCATGCTCAGCTAAGTTAGTACAGCCTAGCTTTGCATTCGGAGCAGTCAAACGCTTTTCCAACAACTCATTGAGTTGTTTGCGTTGCGCTTCGTCAATATCAGCTAAGCCAACGGCAGCTAGTGAGCAGGCCTCACCAATACCGATAGCAGATACTTCAAGCTGAATTGCGTCAGCTACGTTTTCAATCAGCAACTGATTTTCACGCGGCAACAAAACAGCGTTAAACGCACGAATAAAATCGGCACCGAGTATACAATCGGCGTCGAGATCGCTCATTACTAAAACATCTAAGTAATGGCGTTCATTCGCTAAATCAAACGGCAGCTCTAAACGTCCAAGTATTGGAGCGCGTTGGCCGTTAGCGAGTCGTGCACCTGGTCCAATGTAAGGAGTTAACGGTTTTCCTATGGCTGATGCTATTTGCAAGCCTAAGGAATTAATAACCGTGCGAGCCGCCCCTGAATCGTACAAAGCACGTACGCGGAATCCACCGATTCCAATCTGCAGCCACCAGCGAGTAAACTGCGGAGTTTCCTCCTCCACTGGCGTTTCAGCGCGGGAATCGCAAACACCTTTTTCCGCTGATTGTCTGTCCACTCCGACAGGCAAAAGCGAGGGCACTTTTTCCGTTTGCGCAGGTACTGATTGTGACTTATCACCATCAGAGGTCTCACTAATAATTGGGGCGATAGGGACCTTATCTATTCGCCCCTTTTCTCGTTTCCCGAGCACTCAGGACAATCCGTCTTGATATACCCGGGCCAACCGCAGCGATAGCAGTACACACGCTCTTTGGGACCTGCTTTCTTATCGCGGTTGCGACTACGCGCGGATTGTCCATTAGTAATGGATGATTTATTTTTACCATCATCCTTCCTCTCGGTACTAGTCACGCCAGATGGCTTATCAGAAACATTCTTTGCTCCTTTCGGCGCACCTGGTTTACTAAAATTACGCGCGTTTTGGCCTTTCTTATTGGCGGAATTCGCACAAGAATTCGCATATTTGCTAAATCTTTCATCTAGCATCTTCTCTAAGAGTTTGGCCAAATTTTCCATTGTCGGTTCTGCGATACTCGCTACTTTTACCGTAGCATCATCGCTAGCAGCTTTTCCGCCCTTCTTACCTCTGGTATCTGGCTGCTTATAAGCCACAGAAGGCAGAACGCTCTTTTCTGGCGGCGGAGGCGCGGGAAAATTCCGCTCTTCCTCGATAAGCTCTTCCGCCTGACGAGCTAGCTGCACAAGCCTATCGACGCTTGTGACTTTTTCTTTCGGAACTAACTTCCGAACAGACGGCAACATGTTAGCATACAACATGTCTAGCTGAAACTGCGTACTTGGAGGCGCATTCATTCTGCTAAATATAGTTAGCAAGCAGAAAATGTAATCGCGAGCAGGCTCTTCTCTACCCTGCTTGCGTGCTTGCGCTTCCGCCATTAAGCGCTGCTGAAAGTTCTGCTCAACGCCATAACATCGTCGAGCAGCATTGCAAAAATCAGCCCAAGTATTCCAATCTTTCCGCGATTGGCGATACCAATGTAGCGCTACGCCAGTTAATAATTCCGAAAAAGCATTCAGCAAATCCGTGTCAGAAATATGCGCTAACTTGCGACATTCTTCCACGCGCTGAATAAATTCTTCGATGCTTTCGCGTTTTTCGCCGGAAAACTTAATATTCCACTGGCGAACTGTGCGACCTACGTCATGTGACTGTATAGGCGCTCTAGTCGACATATTCGACAAGATTTGCGTAAGTTGATCGCTTGTAACTACAGGCACATTTTCCCCCCTTCCAGACTCTTGCCAATCCGCAGGAGCTGGCAGAGACGAGAAATTTGACGTAGGAGTCGGAAAATTTAACGCGTTTGCGTTTAAACGCGATCCAAGCGACTTTTCCGTTTGCGTGTGTAATACCGCTTGAGGTGCTTCAGAATGCTTATTCGTTTCAAAATAATTTAAATTAAAAGTATCTTGAAAATTAACACTTTTGCGATTTTTCCGCTGCTTTTCCGCCGCAATTGACGTTTGCGTCGGAAGCTGCGTACTCGTCGCAAAATCCGCTAATTGCTGCCTTAGATAATTCAACTCCTTCTCTTGTTGAAAGGCAAGCGATTGCGTTCTACTCAACTCCAGGGCTAAACCCCTTGGAGCGTTGTAGACTACGCCATTAGCTAATGCACATAAAACGATATCATTATCATTTTATTATTTTCTTTTGAAGAAAATACCGTTTTTGGTATCGCACCTCTTGATTGTAAATGCGTACTCGCTGCTTTTACCGTAGCATCATCGCTAGCAGCTTTTCCGCCCTTCTTACCTCTGGTATCTGGCTGCTTATAAGCCACAGAAGGCAGAACGCTCTTTTCTGGCGGCGGAGGCGCGGGAAAATTCCGCTCTTCCTCGATAAGCTCTTCCGCCTGACGAGCTAGCTGCACAAGCCTATCGACGCTTGTACTTTTTCTTTCGGAACTAACTTCCGAACAGACGGCAACATGTTAGCATACAACATGTCTAGCTGAAACTGCGTACTTGGAGGCGCATTCATTCTGCTAAATATAGTTAGCAAGCAGAAAATGTAATCGCGAGCAGGCTCTTCTCTACCCTGCTTGCGTGCTTCTTCCACGCGCTGAATAAATTCTCGATGCTTTCGCGTTTTTCGCCGGAAAACTTAATATTCCACTGGCGAACTGTGCGACCTACGTCATGTGACTGTATAGGCGCTCTAGTCGACATATTCGACAAGATTTGCGTAAGTTGATCGCTTGTAACTACAGGCACATTTTCCCCCCTTCCAGACTCTTGCCAATCCGCAGGAGCTGGCAGAGACGAGAAATTTGACGTAGGAGTCGGAAAATTTAACGCGTTTTGCGTTTAAACGCGATCCAAGCGACTTTTCCGTTTGCGTGTGTAATACCGCTTGAGGTGCTTCAGAATGCTTATTCGTTTCAAAATAATTTAAATTAAAAGTATCTTGAAAATTAACACTTTTGCGATTTTTCCGCTGCTTTTCCGCCGCAATTGACGTTTGCGTCGGAAGCTGCGTACTCGTCGCAAAATCCGCTAATTGCTGCCTTAGATAATTCAACTCCTTCTCTTGTTGAAAGGCAAGCGATTGCGTTCTACTCAACTCCAGGGCTAAACCCCTTGGAGCGTTGTAGACTACGCCATTAGCTAATGCACATAAAACGATATCATTATCAATTTTATTATTTTCTTTTGAAGAAAATACCGTTTTTGGTATCGCACCTCTTGATTGTAAATGCGTACTCGCTGCTTGCGTCGTCGAGTACGTAGTTGTAGTAGCGGTCGTTATCATCGCGGTCGAAATGGTAGGAATTGGCCTTACCGGTATGGTTGTGTTAAGCGTTTTTATCGAAGTCAATTCAAAATTTGATTTAAAATTATTTTCGTCGGTGTTTTCCGCCGCGTTTTCCGCAAGGTTCCCCGCGATATTTCCCGCGTTAACCTCGCTATGCTGCGATTCCGCATCGGAATCGGCAAGTTGATCGTCATTTGACTTCGAGCTATTGGCAAGCGGAGAGAATCCGCTCTCATCCGCTCGATTGAGATTTTCAAATTGTCTGTGCGCAATCTGTACTTGCGCTTCTTCGCTAAATTTCGCATGTTTCAAAATGGTGCAGAGTCTTTGTTCACGACGAGTCCGCGAAACTAAATCATCGTCACTAGTTGACTGGACGAAATCCGCGGCTGTATAATCGCCGCGTAAACGCCTATATAACCTGTCTACACGTACAAAGGGCGTACCGTCGCGCGTCAATTCTAGCTGATCGAGGACGGAATCGAATTGATCAGCTGTTAAATTCAAAATCCATCCTTGGATCTCAACTCCGTACGTTTGATCGAAATCACACTCGTTCATACACGCCATTTTGAATTATAAAAATTAAATAAAATTTAAATTTTAGGCCTTATTGGCAAAATAAATTCTCACAATTAAAAAAATTTATCGAACAAATTACAAAATAATTGCAAATCCCTATCAAATTATATGCAAATTCGCTTAAATTTAACAAAAAAAAACGACTAATTTGTGAAAAAAAACAAAATATTAAAATCTGCAACTTGTTAAAATAAATTTTCCAATTGTTTACAAAAAATAGAATAAAATTGAATTAACAAATATAATATTCAAAGTTTAAAAGAATTTAAAGACAAATTGTTTAAAGATAATAATTATTTAAAAAAAAACAAAATTTTAAATTGCGAAGAAACGCTATTAAATTATTTTAATAATTTATAATAACAACAAAAAAAAATTAAATTGAATTCAAATTTTAAAAAAAAATAAATTAATTTACTTTATTTGCGCACACGCTTACATACACATACATACATGTACCGCGATACGCTACAATACTTATATTTACCGCGTAAATCACACACACACTTACACACACGCACGCGAAATAGACTAACTCAACCTAAATTGCGATTATACAGTTTACGAGAAATTATTAGAAAAGCAATAATTATATTTTCTGCGGTGTCGCTAATAATTATTTAAATAAACAAATAAATAATAAAAGAAGCACGAAATAATTAATTAATTCGCGATACGCTAAAATTAAATCGAAAAGGAAAATCGATTTACAATTCGAATAATATAAGATTCAAAAGAATAATTTCGAAATGTATAGAAAGTACAATATTCGAATATTATTCGCTGCGTAAACACCGCGAATCACCGCGAAACGTAAACAATGCGCTCGCTCGCTCTCGAAATGCTCGAAATAAGATCTCTTAATTTAACACGCCTATTGACTGAATTAAAACTTTTAAATATTAGAAATTAAATTTTGAGACTATTAATTGTCAATAATATGCGTATCGCTAATTACCATGCACGTTGGGCGCCATGTAACGGTTTTGCTATTTTTAATAACAATAAATAAGATAATAATAATTCAGAACCGTTAAAATAATAGTCTCATTTACGCGATCAGCCGCTCAGTAATAATACGACTATAATAAGCCGTATAGGCGGAGGCGGCGGTAATCTTTATTTAGCGAAACGCGAGAAAAAGAGGGTAAACAATTAAATAAACAACAATGCAGTATTTAATTAATAACAGAAATAAATGTATTCGGGAAAAACAATAATACAGGCGCGTCGCAGCGCGCGAAACGCAGGTCAGTATTCACGCGAGATAAATAAAGAGAGAAAGAGAGAGAGAGAGACTACAAGACTGGCACTTACAGTGCTTGAGACGCGATCGATGGTCAAACAACCAGGTGAAGTCTGCGTAGTCGCTACTCTTTAGCTTCCTGGGCTGCGTCGTCGCCAAACAAACTATTGCAACTTCACTGGATCACCAGCACAGCACCAGGATCACAAGCACAGGGCGATCAAAATATGGAGAAAACAAATCGCAAGGTTTCTCACGTCAGTGGCAATTAATCACACGGTTGACTTTTAATCTCTCGGCGGTTGAGATTAGTCGCTCCACGGTTGAGTTTAATCTCTCGACGGTTGAGTTCAGTCTAAGTGCTCTCGCACTTACGAACCGAAAACTCTCTCTCTCTTTCCCTACTTTTACCTTTACGAAGGTCCGCGAAAATCGCCGAAAATCGTCGAACGTCGACCTGTAACATCTGTAAATATTAATACACAGGCTAGACAGAGAGAGAGAATGTAACGAGCAATGTAATATAATCAAATATTACATTGATTCGTTACAGTGTATTGTATTTATAATTATAATTATAATTTTTAATATTTAGTAAGTTTAATTAAATTAAAATGAAGATAAAAAAGTAAAATAACGAGCGATAAACAACCGAGAGCTAAGTAAAAGCGAACGTGACCATTAGCGTACTAATTAAGATATTAAAAGTTTCTTTTATATTAAAGCTTGATGATGGTTCCTGATGAAGGGAGGAGTGTATATATACGTATAACTGAGTTTTTGATGCTCAAGAACATCTCTTAGTTGAAATACAGCCCCTGGGGCTAAAAATAAACGAAGAAGAAAGTCTGAATGTCTGTCTGGTTTAGTTTTAAAGCGATTCCTCGAATGAGTCACTTTTGCGTCGCGAGCCGTAAATTTCAATGGCTCTCATGTTCCTCGTAGCGCGTATATAATCAAGCAAAATGGCGTAAAAGGAAACTGACTCACTGTTTGATGTGTACATCCTCAAAACTAGCGCAAAACTCAAAATACTTTTGATATATTTGCATTCTGTTATTTATATATATATATGCACACACACACATATGTTACACACTTATGTGTGTGTAATTTATAAAAGGAATAGGCGTATAGTGTAAGATGAAACGCTCAATATCAGGATAATTTATATAAAAATTGGAACCGATAGTAGGGCAAATAATCACGATGAATGTACATTATTATACGATTTCATGCACTTATTAATTTAGAATAAATTCATACAATTTTTATTTTAAATTTATTAGAATAGACAGACACAATTTTCGAAGGTTATATTCAATATTATTTTGCCGACTACTAAGTCCCATCGATGTCCAGATAATCCGACAAATTCAGCACAGGACACGATTATTAAATATTAATTAATGTATACATGCATTTATCTTAATATAAGTATATTATAAACGGGTGTCAATTTAATAGTCAGGTGTGAAGAATGTGCAGATGTGTTTCATTCGTCTGGTTCGAAAGTGGCTTTTTTCACGGACGCTGTAGACCAAACTGATTTAATATTGGAACTTGCACTTTACATTTTAATTTCTTTCTAGGGGCAAATTGTTGATCAAGTGTACTATTATACGTATGTATTAATCATCAAAACTTTATGTCATAGATGCATGATATCGCACTGAAAATGATTACGCATAAAAATGCAATGATGAGAAACAATTTGGATATTGAATGTGCACGGTTTAAACTTGTTAAGCGAATTTATAATTTGATTTGTATATAGGTTTCAGTCACAGAAAATTTTTTTTTCAAAGTCTATTATCAATCAAAATTAAAAATGAGTGACCAATAAAATCCAATTTGTTACTATAGCTCAAATATTTCATGTAGCGGTTATCAATTTTAAGAAAAGACATATTCCATATTTTGTGTCTTTTTTTCGTACATATATATATACACTGAGAAAAACGATTCTTTTATTCAAAGAAATCATGAATCTCGTAGCGTAAAATTTTATTTAATTTGTACCAAATGTCGATTTATGGTTATAAAATATTCCTTTACTATTACAAACTATTTTTGTAAAAAAATATCCATTATCTTATATGAAGTACGTAATTCTTAATAGTTAGAAAATATGACTTGAAGAAAAATAAATCATTTTTAGAAAATTTATAATTGCAAGCAAGTTTTATTTGATATATGAATTATAATACAAATAAATTATTATTTACATATACGTGCGTGAAAATTTAATCTTAATTTATTTATTCTTCTTAATTTTCTTTAAGTTAATCATATTTAATTTAAATTTGATACATGTTAATTGCGAAAACTAATTAATTTACTGAACTCGTATAAAAATGACAATTCTTACTTGTAAATGATTAGCGTCTTAACTATAAAAAATTTAAATATAATTTGCACCTTGCCAAATCAAGTAATAGCAAAGTTTATTAATAAGTAATGTGCCTTTCGCCGTATTTTAATCCACATTTCTTAACAGTTAAGAAAGATTCTTTCTCCCAAAGAATTACTTTTTTCAGTGTACACCTTATTATATCCATGTGACTATCGATTCGGATGTATTTCGTACAAAAGTGTTTAATTACACTGAGAGAAAGGAATATTTGTGAGAAAGAAATTGTGCATTTGTTACTAAAAATTTACATTGACTTGTAACAAAACATATATTTTTTTTATATTAACACGAAGTTCTTATAATTTTATAACTGCGTTTTTGTAAAGAAATCATTCTTAACAGTTATAATGAATGCAATCTTGTATATAAAACGTTACGATAAAATTTAATATTAACTCAATGTGCATATTATGTACATAAATATTAATGTACAAAAGTAAATTGTACATAAATAAAATTATATCAGATTAAATTAATATTATTAAGTATAACGAAATAATGTGTATTATAATATATAATTACATCTCAGGCATTAACAGTTAATACTTGACTTTTGTAATTTTGAACACAAAATAGAAATGAATGAAAGTTTATCTGTTAAGAACTGATTGAAATAATATTTAACTGCAAAGAAATATTCATTTGCTCCTATTTAAGTCATCAGATCTTAGCTGTTAAAAAACGTCAATTGACTCAAATATTTCTTTCTCTCAGTGTATTTTATCATCTTAAAAGATTTTCGCATGGATTAAAAAGAATAATGTATCCTTTTAAATGTATTAATATTCAGGAGTCAACATCGTTATCGCATGTATATAAAAATTCTGAATGTATAACTGCAATATGTAGTATAACTGTAAATACATATATATATATATATATATATAGGATCCGTCAAATTCGAGGTAGATGCATGCGTCCCGCGGGTGCATTAGATGCATAAAGCGCGTTGGCCATACCAAGGAAGCTTCAATGTGTCACCAAGGGGCAATTTCCAGGCGATGGCACTTCCAATATAACCAAATGTACCTCCCTTAATTAAACGAGACGCGCAGTATGCCATAGAGGGAGAGAGAGAGAGACCATCGTAAACGGTTGTGGTACCCGTATATAAATCTACATAGACGCACGAGCGCGCGCGCGCGCGCTTACACGTACGTGCAGTGTGTATATATACGTAAAACCGCTAAAAAAAATAACGCAAGTCTAATTGTTAATGAGCACCGTTGGCGTAGCCATACATTACCTCCTAACTCGGCGCTTTTTGCGTTCAAGCATATACATATATTTTTTTTGGGACTTTTTTGTAGGTAACACGAAAGTCAAGGGAGTAGTTTTGGTGAATGAAAAATCCGAGGAGGTGGTCTTCGTCAGCGAGCGCGACTCGTTAAAAGGTCCAGAAGACAATGACGCGCCCCGCCGGGTGACTGGAAAAATAAATCAGGCATGCGCCGTTTCGCAATTGTAACAACTTTAACCCCCTGCCCATTGTCCCGTTTTTTTTTCGTGCCTCGCGTGCAACCGTTTGACCGGATTCGCTAGTTCAACCCTTTTCCCGCTTGCGTTTCTCTCTCTTTCTCTTTCCCTTTCGCTCCGTCTCGCTCTCCCTGTGTTCGACTTTCGTATATACGTACTATGCGCTTCGTCTCTCTCTCTCTACGCGCCCGCCACCCCTCCATGCGCGTATCCTTTTTCGCGTTTTTTTAGGCGCGCGCTCGCGCATATTAGAGTATGGAATTAAAAAAGTTTAACAGTGAATTACGACAGTAGCAATAAAGAGAACACAAAGGACACTTTCTCGTCACCCTGACTCGTGCTCTACTCTATACGCATATAACCATGTGCAAAATTTATTAATCCATGAGTTCCTCCGTGAATTTCCTTTTTTCTTCGCGTCATCAATGTTGAATACCTCAACTTTTGTTACTATACCTTTATATACCTACCTTCTGCATCGATATTTTTCTTTTGTAATTAAAAATTTATTTCGTTGCGATAACCCCCTCTTGCAGCGCGTTAATAAAATATACATTCTCTGCTATTTTAATAAATATCCAAATATTAAGGTTTAAGTAAATCTTATAAGTACGTATTTTCTCACGACGTCGAAATGACAGACACGCCTATTTATAAATTGAAAGACGTCATTTATCTCTGCATAATACAAACAACAAGTAAATTTTTTCGAACTTTCCCATGGCGCGCAAAGAAGAATCTTTTTTATTTCGTATTTCTCTTCTCATACGTATACGTAAAAAGTAGTCGCGCGAGTTCTCTTATTTTTTTTGCGCGCGCGCGACGTCACATTCGTAGTACATAAGCATTCTTCTTTTCTACACAATGAAAACTGGCGCAATGAAAAACATCCTTGAACGTTGAATTTTAATCCATAACTATTGTTTGGCAGTTATAGGTATAAAATAAAGTTAACGAGATAACTAAATCTCCGATAAGTAAAAAAAAAATACACAATAAAATAAGATAATAAATGTGTTTAATAGCAAAAAAATTTGTAAAAATTCAATTTGGATTTAACGTAGAAATTATACAAATCTATATATAGCGAATAAATATGTTACTTTCTAGACAAAAATATTGAAGCAACTATTTATTAAATTTTTTTAATCAGCAAACGCGCTATAGCCTTAGATAAGCTGGAGTTACCAGTTCAAGCTTAATGTTTTTCTCATTAAAATTTCGAAATGTTTTTAAAGAGTTTTATCTGCTATTGTGGAAAATTTTGCTAAAAGGGATATATACCCTTTTAAATATGGGAATATTAGTGTGCTTCGAAAATATCGCCTATAGTTTAACAAATTCTGTTATTTATTCAATTGTATTTGTTAGAATAAACGATGCATACAGAAGCAAAGATATATGTGTGGATATTCACTTATAAAATAATACTAAACGTGAAGAAGATTACACGAGCAATGGAAGCAGCATACATTAAAAGAACGTGAGATCAAAATATAAGTAGACCTCTTATAGATTATATACCCTTACGCGAAACTATAAAGGTATATACATTTCTATATGTCTCATGCGCGGGGATAACACAAACTTCCCTCTGTATTTTTTCTGTTTTCCTCCGTCGTCTTATTCAACTCTCTCCCGCATTGTCCTTACACCATTATCTTCATTTCTCCCGTACATTTGTAAGCTGCTTGGCAACGTTTGTGCTCGCGTGTGTATGTAAACGAGCGGTCGTCGCCTCGCGCGAGCAAGCACATCTACTTTGTAGCAACCTCGCGGAGAAACAAAAACTGGTCTCGCTAAGGTAAAAACAATGCGCCGCGAGAAAAAGGGGTCTAGCGCATATAGTTGCGCGTGTGAAACTGAAGAAACCTGTACGACGAGAGGGACCTGCCGTGTACGTATTTTGCAGCTGCCGAGCTCTTAAGATATGAGTCTATTTATGCATAAAGTATGTATACAGGCTAGATGAATTTTCACCGTGGCAGGATTGACTTGGAGATGCTCCACCGTTGATTTTTATCTCCTTAATGATTTTTATAAATATTTCTTCATTGAATATCACCAAATTATTTATTGTACTGATAAATTAAAATAACGATATATAAAAACATATTATTTATTTAATTATAAATGTATAGAACAATTTCTTTATAGTTAGAGATATATTAACATTCCAAGCGAATTTAGTGAATTATTTAGCTTGAAACACTGGTTAATATTAATGAGCAAAAGATCAATACAATTTTTCAATAATAATAATCATAATTTCTAATAAAGATATGATATATCTTATATAATAGATACACAATAGATACAAACTCGGTGCAAAGATGAAAGGTTAAATGTTGAGTGAAAGTTTATCGTGCGACCCTGTACTAGGTCGAAATAAGAAAAAGACAATATAAACCAAAAAAAAAAAAATAGAACAAAATGTCGGTAGACAATAAATTAAAAATCTTTATCTGCAGCGGGAAGAATTTTAACAAGCCAATCACACGGCCCAGTATATCGGGTATACAATAAGACTCGAGCTGAGCTTTTTTGCGCTTGTCGAGCCACCTGCTCCCGACGAGGCCGCGCAACGAACCCTACACATAAGTATACGCGTTACGCGATCCTCATACATGCTTATCTGTCCCTTTATCTGACCCTGCTCATTTCACCGCCTGATTTTTTGCTCTTGTTTTTTTATTATTCGCGCTCGCGCGCGCTCGTCACACTTGGAGAGAGGTTGCCAAAGAGCCAGTTCCCAAGACATTGTCAACGCCGTCTCTGAGAGTATACACGATCGTGCAATTGCGAGGATTCACTTTTTTTTTTACTCCCTCTCTCCCTCTCTCTACACACTTTTTTTGTTCACCTTTAACCAAGAGAGCTTTCCTCCTTTTGTCTCTCCCTTTTTATAATTCCCTGCGACTTGTCGCTTCCCTTTGTTTCTTGCATCTCTCTCTCTCTCTCTCTCTCTCTCTCATTCTCTCTTTCTCTCCGCCCTCTGAACCCCACTAAAGTCCTGTCTAATTTTTATTCCATGGAATATACTTCGTATTGATTTGTTCTTCTCGTTCTTTTCGGCTTCTATATTCGTCTCTCTGGTTATATACGTCGCGGACGTTGAGTATACCGCTGCTCCTCTGTTTCATAATGGAATTACGAGATTGGACCGTTGTCACTGGTTCGTTGAATTTTTCGTTGGAATTTTCGCGTGTAGCGAGTTCTCGTGTCCTTTATGAATGCAAAAACTTGGCATAACGAAGGTACAACCAACCATCCCTCCTCTCTCTACTCAACCCCTTTCCAACGCTCTCTCTCTCTCTCTTTCCGACGTTTGTGAATTTAAAAAACCAAGGCTCGTGTGTACTTGGCACTGTGGAGAGAGAGGGAGAGAGAGAATGAAAGAGCAAAACCTACCTCGACTCAAACAAGTCTGACGGAAAATTACGCTGAAAATTCTTATTTTTTACCGAGGAATATGAATGCGATGCTAACGATACATCGAGGAACGCGAGTATTATATATTATAGTTAACATACTTTTTTACGAAATAATTCGATTGTTATATACGTTGGATATACGAGGGTAAAGTAATTATGTTTGTGTGCTCTTCAGTATTAACTTTAGTAAATAATATTTGTAAATTTGGCGTAAAAGTGTCAACGTGGCAAATTAAAAGAAATCGATTGGTACATAAATTACGCAACATTTTTTCACAACGTCGCGTAGTATCATTGTGCAATGGAAGTTTACGCCCTAGAAATGTATTTAGCCAACGTAACGGCTCATACGTAAACGCACTGGATATTGCAGTGTTCGAAAAGCGGATTATAGGTCACGCATATTTTCGGTCAACATCGCCAGAGAATCACAGAGAGAAAGAAAGAGATAGAGAGAGAAAGAGAAGAGCAGCAGCTGTCCAAACTCGACAATGGGTCACATATCCTTGGTGGTCCATCGAAGGCAAATGATTTTTAGCTTTTTTTTTTACTCGCGGAATTCCAGGTGTCCATTGTAGGTCCAGATATGACTAGATGGGCGGGCTTGCACTTAATCCTCGTAAACCCTTCGGACCCTCGAACCCTTTGGTTACGAAGGTATATCCGCCGCGTCGCTTATACCGACCGTTTCCCGATACGGTAATGAAACAATGAAGGCTGGACCGCACCCCGGATGCGCACACTCGCTTATTAAGTACGATGTCCCTCTAAACTCGACCCTTCGATAACTTTACAGCTGCTTCTATAGCCAAAAAAATTGTTTAACCTTTTGTCTACTAGCCTACTGTCCCTCGTAATATCTATGCTTCTTCTTTCTCGTTGCTGGTCCATCTCGTGTATACGTTTCTTCTGTTTCTTACGGCAATCGGAGTGTTTGTATTACAAAAATCGTTACTAACTTTTCATTGAAAATTATAATTTTGTCGGTCAAGATCTTTAAATTTTGTGCAATGAAATTGAACCTTTACCGAGCGAAAAGATTGTATGTAAATCCTGTGGCTTACCTATCGATGCATCATGTTCCTCTCCAAAGGGCAAACATTTATTACACAGGACATGTATGTTTAATGTAAATATTCTCTTTATTTGTCCATTTAAAAGTTATTTTTTATTAGGCATAGCATTGGTTAATGTTTTGTCTAAATACATGATAATATTTTGAATTAAAGATTTATAGAGAAAAGCTAACGTAATAGTATAACCAAAATTATAAATAAGATTTCGCATTATTAAACAATATTCCCAGAGTGAATTTTAATATTACAAAGTAGATATATTTTTACACGTAATATTTAATTTTTTAACATCCTTCAAATTCAAAGTTATAAAATTATTCTCGCTTTTTATAATTTTTATTATCTTCAGATTATGTAATTACAATCAAAAGAAGAAATATATTACTCATATAACTGACTTACGTGATTTCGATTAACATTAAAACATTATATTATGATATACGAATTGAATGATAAAAAAATGTACATTATTTATAATTAAATTCGAGATATTTCTTTTAAAGATATATTTAATTTTTCAGGGAACGGTAGTGGCGGCTGCGCGCGTACAGAAGATACAAAGGGGGCGGAGAGCAATCTCCGCCATTACGCGGAAATGGCTACATTGTCGACAATGTGCTGCTAAAAAAATCTGACGGAGGTATATAGTGCATGAATTATAAAGATAGCATAAATGCGTTTATGTTGCCGAAATAAGGTATTTGATAAAAACGTAATATGATAAAAGGAAAATATAAAGCCTTTATTACATTATCCTATAGACGTTTGAAAATGAAAATGCAAATTACTAATTGTATTTACTTATTTTTTCGTTTTATCATTATATAAATTATATTATTCGTTTTATACGTAGATTATCTAATTTTTTACTGTGACGAATAAAATTTTACATTTTATTATTAACATCCATATAACTTATGGTAATTTTACAAGCTTGTTTGTCGGATTTCGTAATCTTTTATATTGTACAAAATTATATAAATATTCATTAAAAATTAAATCGCATAGAATAAATTTAATAACATAGGTAATGTAACAAATTTTATCATTCTTTTAAGAAGAAAATGTATGAAATGTTGTTAATAAATTTATTGTATACGTATATATACTTGCGGCACATAGCGCACTGAACGCGTTAAGAAAATTAAAAATATTGAAGACGTATAAAAGTGTTAAAGCGTCTGTAACGGAAAGGCTAAAGACTTCTTAAAATTGATTTTATCATTTCGCTTCAAGATTAATGAGCATGAAGTTACGAGTAATGAATTAAACCTAATTTTACCTATACAATCAAAATAAATATTCTTTTTAAGACAAAGTTAATTGGCGTTTAAAATAAATTTAGCGGAAAAAAAAATCTAGTAGGTATATATATCGAGTAAAATTTAAGATTTATCGAGTGAGAAATTATTAGAGTGACGAAAAATTAGCGTGATAGTAAGAGTAGACGCAGCTTTGTTTTTCTACTATATACAGATATAGATAGACGAAGCGTAAAGTAGTTCTGTTGTACAAGGGATTTCTAATTACAATAGTACAGTAGAAGAGCGAGAGAGAGAGAGAGAGAGAGAGAGAGAAGGTAGTCGTCCAATGAGCGTGTTTCAAAAGGATTGGGGCTCGGAAAAATCTTATGCCGGACGAGGTCCACGTTGTTCTCTCGTCCCCTCCACGTGTGTGAGAGCCGAGTGTGTATAACGAAAGGGTAACCCTTTCGTTCCTCATGCAAAATGCAAGGGGCCAGTTTTAAATCGGCCGGCCATCCGAATATCCATTCCGCTCGCAATTTACTCGCGTTCGAGTAACGCGATACTTGTTTGTTTTCCACTTTCTACAGAGGAGTACCTATATACACATATATCGAGTGAGACATACTGTGTACTCTTACGTTTTTATTAACATTTATTAATTACCTCGGTTCACGGATACTTTAATTGATCGCGTATCTATATACATTTAGACGGCTCGGCTCGAGCTTTTACAATTCTATTCTACGTATTACACGTACAATCTATACGAATATACACATATAAACACACATACACACGTACACACGTATACGCGAACGCGCGCGCATGTGCATTCGCGCGCACGCACACGCACACCCACACACACTCACACACAGATATGTGTGTGTGTATGTGTATATATATTGTGTGTATGTGTGTGTGTGTATGTATCTGTCCATAATAATTTTTGAGGGGAGAACGAGAATTTAAAACCAGAGGAAGCTGCAGACTCAATGTAAATATTGGCTAACGAAGAGTATATTCTTATAGTTCTACGCGAATTTGTTCAAGAATCAAAGGATTTTACTCGCTTTTACGTTATTAATAAGTACAACTGTACTATGTTGCTTTTATACTTAATATTACAATTTTTTATATTTTTAATTATTGGCGTCTCGCGTAAAAATATTAAACTTTATCGCAACTTTGTCCAAATAAACGGTTGGCATAAACTTCATATTCACGCAAAACGTGTAATCTATACTTAACAAATTGAAAGTTTTTCAATTCGGTAAATTTAAGTAAATTATAATTTTTTTAAATACTTCTTGTCGATAAACTTTTTCATATTTCTGCAATAACGGTTAGAATTTTAAGGGGATGTTGTAATATTCAATTTGTTACCTACCGAGCCATATAAGATAATTGTATCTAATTAACTAATACATATTTTGAATAAAAGGAAATCATGACATCATTGCCCTCCGTACTGGTACAATCTGTTTTTCTGCAAAATTTCAAACAAATATCTTAATTTGTATTAAAATAGCATTGGAAGTAAATTTTCACATAGCGGATATAGCTTACCAAATTTCCTTTCAATTATTCTCGTTAATTACTGCGCGTACATACTTTACTCTTGGCAGAATTGTAGAAGGTATCAATACGGAGGGCAATGATGTCTTACTTTTCCAATTATTCAAGTATTTTATGATTAATTCAGAAAATATATGTGCCATTACTCGGTCGGTAAAAATTGACTTTACATCCCGTTAACGTTCGAAAGAAAATTGTTAATTTCGTTTCTATAACGGCATTTGTTTAATTTTGTACACTATCTATAACAAAACCTTCATAATGTATAACAAATCGAAAAAGTAATGTGCAGTCTTAGGCTACAATTAAATTATAAGATTCAGATAAATGTTTTTATACATATAAGACAGAAATGGTCCAATTTTGGCAATATCGTCTTGAAAAGAAAGAGTAAGCAAAAATTAAGTTTGTACGATATAGGGATAGAGTTTGATTTTTTTAATAATGAAATATACGTCAGATTTTAATAAAGTTTGTATTATCTAAACTTTGTAATGTCTCGTTGGACACGTTTAGATAAACTTTAGTCAATCATTAATTTTATACAAAATTGCAATGAAGTTTGAACGAGTGATTAAATAATTACAGTTATATTTATGTATTTATAATTAATTATTAAACAGCTTGTTTCTATTTCCAGCCATACGAACTACAAATGAATAACAAGACTATAATATCAATTCAAATATCGGACTTAATATCGTTTTGTTAATACAATTTGTATACATTTATAATTTTTTTACATAATACGCAAAAGTAACCGAATAAACGCTTACTAAATACGAATATTTATTATAAAAAACTTAATACAATTGCAATTAAATATAATTTAAGTCAATTCTTTTCACACTTTTTAAACAGTTATTTGTAATCAACAGGGTTTCTCCGATGCTTAATTATTTTTATATAATTATCATTGATCACTTGTGCATAATTTAATGTATTTGATTGTATTAAATCTCACTATTAAACATTTCTATTTGTACCATTAAAATAGGTATACGAATTAAAAGATAAGGGTTTGATTAACCGACGTATAATGTTGTATTAATTCTTGATAAACGTTGTACATCAACTTTCATTCATCGTGACAGCTAGTCATACCGTCCCGATAACAATGGTACATAAAGTAAAAAGCTCTCGCGGTGACTCTCAAGAGACAGATAGAAAAAGAAGGAATGTTCAATTATAATGGAAAGACGTCGTGAAATCGTCGACGAATGAGAATTCAATTTTCTTGAGAAGTTATCGGAAGAGCGTGATCTCAATTTACCTCGAGTTTTATATAACCGCGCACACCATCGCCCAATGAATTTTTCGTCGCGACGCAGTTATTAATTTATGCATGTATATAGTCAATTAAATTTGTGATTAACTTTGGTACAAACTATCTTGCGTAACCGATTGTCTGTGAAATTACTCTGTCTGATTCTTCGTGATACTTTTAAAAGAAGAGATTCTTTTTTTCTTTGTGTGCTGTGTGTGTGTGTGTGTGTGCGCGCCTGCACCTTCCCCTTATACTGCCTCGTCCCGTTAACGTGAGCCATTCTCGTTAAATTGCTTGTATAACAAACGGCTCTAAACGGCTAATAATTGAAAATGCCTTCTCGAGGGAAGAGGGTTTACATCGTTATTAAGCAGCTAGTGATTAATGAGCCAACGCCGAGTCATAGGATTATACGCGCCTGCTCCTTTTTTTGCACACGCTCGCCTCTTTATTTCTTACTTACAATGAACTTGCGAGAACTCCATTACCTCCCGTTTAAAACTTCGTTATTTATAATTTATCTTGTCGTTATTATTGACTCGACTCTCTCACTTTCCTCTATTATTTTATCATTTTAGCCGAGACAGTTTGTGATTGAGTATAAACTATACATAAAAATCAGGGTAATCGCAGTATCTTTTTCAATGTTATTATTTACTATCAACTGATCGTATATTGTTGAATAATATTTTCAAAATGTTAAATTGACTCTCGTTTAGCAGCAACGAGACCGTAAATATGACGTTTCGAAATTTTATATTTCCTAATTGCAGTAAGTAGAATATCTAAGTATCAACGTAAGTCTATACGAAAAGTAAATAAATCGTGAAATCCTGGTGGCGATAACTGGTTTCATTATCTCTTAATGAGCTTGCTCGTTAATTTTCTCGTTATCTGATAATAAAGAAGTTAACTGATATTTTTCAAGTGTACTTATATTAATAAGTAATTTACTTTCCCTATACGTTTCCACGCAATCCTAAAACACGAGAATTCCTTGTTTTTCTTGCTCGTCAAAAAGTTTCTTCCTTCTGTACTTATCCAGTGGGTAAATTGAACATTGCTACACTACGTAAACTTTCGCGTGATGAAATACATCTTAATTTGATTTATATAGGTATTACAGTATTTCCCCTGGTATTTTTTTTTCAATTCAATGTAAAGCTAAGTACGTTATGTTTTTTGATTTGAAATATGTTTTCAACTCTAAATAAATAACAACTCGAATTTAATACCTAGAATATTATATAAAAAACTTTGTTTGGCGTTATTAGGGTATCCCTTCCAGATGCATTTTCTTAAATCTAAATAATTCTAAATAAAACTGTCTCTTCATGAGTTCAAAAATTTGAATGTGCACGATTGCTCATGTTACAGAACATCGTACATTATCCAGTTTCGAATATAATGTCATTTCTTAATTATAAGAATTAAAATAATTATAGATCGAAAAAAAACAATTAAAAAAAATAATAATAATAATAGATCGAAACGAACCAAAATAGTCAATAAATGGTTTTTTTTTCGTAAATTTTGAAAATATCATAATTAAAATTAGCCGCACAATTTTATGGAGTACGAGCTTTAAGTTGTATTGTATATTTAATTATTTTTATTTATTTACTTTGCAGATACCAAGATAGAAAGCAACAGTTATAGATCTTAAATAAATGACCAAATGCTACTGACAAGAAAACACATAAAGAATTTCCACGATAAAAGGAACTATAGAAAAATATAAATATATGGATGTGTAAAACACCTAAGTAAGAGAAGAGAAATCATAAGAATTAAGTAAAGAAAAATTAGTATAGAGAATCGTAATGTATAATATATAAAAAAGGAAAAAATGTCGGACGTCGCAGAGGATTTCTCCGGTTCGGTTATACACAGAAGGCAGTCCCCTTTGTGTTCGGCCATTGATTTTGAATACGTAATCCCGGGCATTTTATTATTCGCGGATCGAGTGGGAGTACCAACACCGCCGCTGCCGCCGCTGTTGCCGCCGCCGACACGACGTAAGCTCGTCCTGGCATGGTGGGTTGGACCTCGGGTATATAAAAGAGATCGCGAATACTTTAGACCGAGAAAAAGGCTCCGAGAGAGAGAGAGAGAGGGTGGGTGGGGAAGAGCGGGGGGAGGGGGAGACACGAGAAGAGAGGCGAAGCGAGCGTACACCCCACCCCACCCCCTCTAGTCTAGGATGAAGGCACCCCCTCGTTTTCCAGCGGCAGTCCCCCTCAAGTCCTTGACACGCGATTGAATATTTTTTCGCCAAGCGCGATTGGTTCGCGTGGCTCCTCCGCGGCAGGGTCGCCACCTGTCAAGCAAAAGAATTGCCATGGTAACCGTTCGCTTTTACTTTCTATCTCTCTCTTTCCACTCACCCCTGCGGGTGGTTCCGGCCCGGGCGAACAGAGGGTGGTTTAGTACGGCCGAGGGGGAGGGGGTTCGTGCCCCCGCCTCGTCCAGACTTCTTTTTTCTCTCTCTCTTTCCCTTTTACTTCTGATATCTATACACGCCGAGGTTGCGTTCTTTCTTTATCTCGCTTCCCTCTCCCTCTCCATCTCCCTCTCTCTCTCTCTCTCTCTCTCTCTTTCTCTCCCCCTCGAGTTTCTTGGCTTTCCCTCGGTACGTTCTCCGTTTCTCCCATTGTCCCGGGTTTCGTTTATCCTCGTTCTCGTACACTCTTCGTTATATTTTTCTTTCCATACCAAATACATATATAGGTGCAACCGAGGTCTTTTCCCCTTCGAGCATCTTCGACCCATCCCTCTCTTGGCTTTTCTCTCCCTTCACCATTTTTAGCGAAAGACCGAAAGAGAGAAAGAGAAAATTCTGAGGGATTCAACCCTCCTCCCTTTACGGTGGCGTCGTCGCTACGCTCGAAAAGTTGGTGGTGCGCTCGTTCTCTTATACACGAAGATGGCGAAGGACCGCCGCGGGCTGATATTGAATTTTAAGAAAGTACCGCGACGGACGCCGACGCTGCACCCACCCTCTCTCTCTCTCTCTCTCTCTCCCTCTCACTCACTCTCCAGAATCGAGATAATAAAAATATGGACGTATAATTTGACGAAGCGGTGGAAAGAGAAAGAAAAAGAGAGTTCGGTGAATTTACCGAGGGACTTGAGTAATTTTAAAGGTTGTGCTCAAAGCTTTTATACGCCAAACATTTTTCGGATTATTAGGACTAGACAGCTATGCAGATGGATACAAATTTTTCCTTTAACGTAATTGGATGTGAATGTTTATTGAAACTTTTCGACTCTTTTTGCACTTAAACCAAATCATCGAATTTGAGCAAGATAGTTTAAAAATGTGACAACGCCAAAATTGAACGATGTGCACTTAAACGTTTAGTTAAACTAATTTGGTTTTTAATAAAAAATATAGTAATAATTTTAAATAAATACTATAGTAACGAATTTCATTGGAAAATGTACTATAAAACCAAATAATTTAAATGCTACCAATAATTTACAATTTGCATTACGTACTAGTATGAAAAGTACATTATTAAAAGCTTGATCGTTTAACAAGAGAGTTTAAAACCTAATCTCTAAATTTAAAAATTAATGTCTAGTATATTTTTGATTCAATAAAATTGTTGCTGTTAGAGTGATTAATTTTATAATTTAAATTATCAATACAAATTCTATAAGTAATGGTTGATTATTATTTTATGTTAAATACTTCTTATAATATGTTTTACTCAATTTTCTATAATTTAACGCGTTATTCGTTTTATAAGACGTAAAGTATTCAATTTCGCAGAGTACCAGATATATAAAGGTATTGAGATATTGTAAATTAAATTATCTACCATTTTAAATGTAAAGAAAATTTAACCTATTAACAACTTTAACGTGAAAAAATAATATATGTTTTTATAAATTCTTAGGTAAATATCATAGTAGGAGCTGGGCATAATAATGTTATAATGACGTAGACGTTCTGAAACAATATAGTCTTATTTACACCTCACGTATTTATAATTGTTTATAGAAATATCTTGACCGTACAATGTTATTACCGTCTACACAACTCTACCAATCCACCTCTATTATTGCTTTATAAAACATATGTTAGAGTCTGGACAAGATTGGTGATCCGAGGGCCTTGGCGTATCCTGGTTAGTTGGACATGATGGTATAGAATGAATAATTTCTCACAAAGTAATATTGTAATTGAATAAAAGCTTTTCAAGTCTGACGCAATTTTAGGTTGAAAGGAAAAATTCGTTACGAGGAATAGGTCGATTGGGGGTGTGTATATATATGTATATAGGTAGGAAAGCTCCATCGATTTAACTCTTCTTATATTGCAATTTTCCGATGCAAATAACTTGTTTGCGCTCTAGCGAGTATCTTGCTCCTCCATCGCGAAACTCTTCCTCGATAGGTTTTTTCCTTTAGTTAGAGAGAACGCACAAGTCTGTATAGGTTGCCGAGCTCTCGTTTTAATGGCGCCTCGAACGAGGAGAGGAGGGAGAGGGGGGGGCGAGGTGAACGATGGGAAATTCATGCTTCCTAACGGAACGAACGATAGAGGGAAAGAGAAAGAGAGGAAACGTTGAGAGGAGGTGGAGAGATGAAGGTTCGAACGTGAGTTTTCTAAAATTGAGAAAATTTCGGACGGAGCGTTAAGGGATGCAGATGCAGAGAGTAATAACTTTCCTCGGTTTTACCCATTCAAATTTTCCAGAGGATGGAATTATGATAATTTCTAGTTACACATTTAATACCCGATATTATCATACGTTTACAGAATTTTATCCATCAGCAATATTAACAGTATGCGTAAACTTTTTATTATTTGCATATATTATACATAGAAACCTTCTCCTACTCCCGGTTAATTAATACTTTATATACCTTTTTACAATATTTAGTTTCGATCAAAATTTTAAATTGTATTTCCTTATTACAGAGGTTATACGTGTGTAATGCATTATACTGATTGGCGGTATATTAAATAAAATATTTGTACCCAAATAGATTTTCATTTCATCCGACTGTGTATATATCTACATGTTTATATTTTAGAATTGTGCATCATTGTTGAGATACAGTTATTTATTCAAATCCTAGCTCGAAGTTATAAAATTTTCATAATTTAGGAAGTACTGTGCGAAATTGCGACAGCAAAGCTACCTTGACATTCGTACTTGATTCAAGTTTAGGTATTCTGAATAATCACGAGAAGCTTGATACTCTAACTTTTATTAGTGTATTTACGCAGTTAATCAAATCGATTTTTCAAAGAATATGCTGCACCGATTTCTCGAATATTCTTATCATTAATAATCACATTATTATGGTAATATAAAAGGAAAGTTTCAACAGTAAATATTCATTGTTTCATTAATGAGAGGGAAAATTCGATATCGTTAAGAGAGGATAAACAATACCATACGTAAAAAGAAAAATCTTAATTAATGTACCGATGCAACAATAAGCGCATCCCTTAACTTTGAAGTACGTATGGTTATCTATAGATATATATGCACTTCTTTCTACAGTAGATAATCAATTATTTAATTGTCCCTTAGGCGGCGAAACACCGCACCGAAAGAGTAGATAAAAACTCGGGGAACGTTGAGGAAAGAATAAATAATCTGGTCTTGGAACAAAAGCCTCTTCTTAATGATTTAAATTAAAGAAAGGGGAAATAAGAAGCAGAAGACGAAGGAAAGAAAGAACGAGAGAGAGAGAGAGAGAGAGAGAGAGAGAGAGAGAGAGAGAGAGAGAGAGAGAGAGAAAGAGAGTAGAAAGAAAGAAAGAAAGAAAGAAAGAAAGAAGCGTAAGAAGAGTTCTAAGCCCACTCGGATCGTTTGTTCGCGAATCCTCGAACCTTTTTTCTCTTCTCTTACTCGCGAAACGAAATACCCCCCTCTCCCCGTCCTCTCGTTTGCGATCGTTTCATTTCCTGGCTCGTCTCGAATTTCCGCAAGACGGACCAGTAACAATGGCTCGCACTGGAATAATTATTGCACTGAAGAAGAAGCAGGATCGAAAAGAAAGAGAACCGTGGAACTACCAGAGGGAAAGAAACCGTGGAGAAAGAGAAAAATAAAAAATATATATACAGAAAAAAGATAGAGAAGGAGAGAGTAAATTTAGAGGGGAATAAATGAGATAGAACCGGATTACTGATGTATATAGGTACGTACACATTGAGGGTTGAGAGAGGAAGAGAGAGAGAGAGAGAGAGAGAGAGAGAGAGAGAGAGAGAGAGAGAGAGAGAGGAGAGGAAGTTTCTGGGATATCACTAAGGTTTCGCCGCGGGGACAGCATCGTACCCCCTTAATGATCTTACGGCCCTGGCAACTTTTTTAATCAGCGCCCGCTTTAATTATACGGTCGATGAGGAAGGTCCTTGCGCGCAAGCTCGAGGGAAAAAGCGAAAAGCTCGCGTGCGCGCGCGCGCGCGTGCTCGTCGCCCTAGCGAGACTCGCAAACTAGATTTGACTTATTGCGCTCGAGCGATTTTCCTCCGTTCCTTATGCTCTTATCCCCGATAATTCGAGAGTCTATACATACTGTATATAGATTTGCACGTATATACTATAAGTATACCGTAGGATATCCCCAATTGCTGAATAAATTTTAAACTTCTAATTGAAATGATTACACGGAAATAGTCAACGATTATTTGATTTTGATTTATTTACTAATTCAGAGCGTGTTGAGTATACGGGTAATACATTTTTTTTCCTGAATAACTAAAAATAAGAATTTTGTTGATTTAACTATCAAATACTATGATCAGTATAATTGAAATACTTTTCTAACATTATATATAATTAAGTTTAACTTGTTGGGTATATAAAGTTTAATTATTGTAAGCTGCACACAATGCCTTCAGGCCGATTGCTACGTTGTGGAATTGTAGGCCGATGTTATAACGACCTCTAATGTCAATTTTACATAAGAACATTAACAATCTTTTAAAACGAAATTTTTATTGCCATTTTTAGTATAGAAATATGAAATGTCGAAAAAAGTAATATCTAATGATTGCATGTAGAGAATATATTAGTCAAATTAAAAATTAGTATTATTTTACTTATTTGCATTCGATTATTTGCATTTGTATTCACTTGAAAGTTTTACACCAAAATATTGTTAAATTCAGCATAATAAAAATTGCAATCTAATTCTTATTTTTTATAAAAAAAAATTTCTGTAGTTATTATTATTTGTTCTATCGATATAAATGATATTGTTCTCGCAACAATATTAGTAATATTAAAAGTTTATTTTGGTGGGTTTGCATGTTACGGGCAGTTCACCAATTACTGGACGTTTATATTATTTATTCATACTATCAAATTAATGAATAAAAAGTATTATATTGATATGTGCTGATACTAAAATGTTAATGTGAAATTAACGAACCAAGCGTTTAGAATTTGTTACAAGCAATTTGTTGTAATTCAGTTCCAAATCTTAATAACAAACTTGAGGATGACTTTATACGTCATGATATATTTGTAAAGTTTTAACGCACACAACATTACAAAACTAATTATATACATTACATTACATTATTGTTTACATTATATTTGTTATATTATTTAAAATAATTAAAAAAATTTGTAAATAAAAAATTCCCGATAATTGTACAATGATTCATTTTTACACAATATTCCACACAATAACTAACGACTTAAGATTTGTGTTTTTTTTATTGTTAAAGTTTATAAACCTTTAACAATAGTAATTACATTTTTACGGTTTTCAAATCTTATACTATTACATTAAATTTGTATACATTTGTTTAGGTAATTTATTTATATCCTGTAATCTTCTATTTTTAAAATAGAGAAGTTTAATTCACAAAGTTTTTTTAAAAAGAATTTATCTTCCATGGTTAACAAGGTATAGATTGCTGTGTACTACATGGTTAATGTCTTTATAGTATTATTATCAGTATTATTGGCAGACTGCTTTATCAATTATACGAATTTTCGCTACCCTGGTAGAAAATAAAGTAGTGGAACTACTAAGCAAACTATAAGTCTCTAGCTCAAAAAAAACTGGCAAGTGTCGAAGTTCAGTCACTGGTTAAGAGTGATTTTCAGCGCGTCAGCGCCCTCTAGTCTGAGAAAAATTTTCTTTATAATATTTAGCTTATTTACTAGATTTAGATCCGAGAAAACTAAGTTAGTAAAAGGATGAAAAGAATGATTTAAACATGTTTTTGGATAATAATATTAAAAATCGAAGGTGTATATGTAGAGAAAATCTGACTTGGCTGTGACGAATAGCAGGCGGCTGTTCACCGCGGTATCAATTTTTTTCTACAAAATACGCCTTCAATGTTCCATAATACTAACCAAAGTAATTGTTAGACAAATCTTTATACCATTTAATGCGTAGGAAAATTTGATTTCTTATACTTTGACTGTCTTTAATAATCTAAATAGTTCGAAGATCAGATACGGAGCGCTTCCGCGCTGTGGAGCACTCTTAAGAATCGATACGAATCGAAATTAACATAGGATTTGTAAACATAACCCACAAAAATGCTCACGTAATCATTTCTGTCTCGGAAGTTTAAGTTAATGTATTGATAGAAACGTACAAGTAATAATTCATCTAAATTACTTTTATTCATTTTTATTATTTTAAACGATATAAACCTATAGTTATATTATTTTCTTCAATTATAAGTTGCTGACTAGTTGTTAGCTAGTGAATGCTAAAAATTGTGACGAAAATAGCACGTCGACTAGCCAGTCAGTACTCAACTCACTGCCCAGTTTGTCTTTCACTCGTTATGGACTACCTAAAAACTGCTAACATTTCATAATTGAAACCATAAGATTTCTCTCAAGATCTTTTCCTGTGAACTAGAATTTTTTTTTTTTTATTTATTTATTTACAGTCGCATCAACGTCTAGGTTATTAGCGACTTAATTATACATTAAATAAATATACATAGTTTTGATTGGTTAACATTATAAAATTTATACACTATATTTACAGATATAACATGTGTTGGTTTACCGTCACATACCCAATTGTTGATCAATTAAGGCAAATCTGTACGTTCATAGAATAATTTTATGTTAAAATGACTAATAATTGTATATATTTTGACGCATGCAGAAAGTATAAGTATTAAACTTCCTTTTAGCCATCTCAGAAAAACAAAATAGCTGCCATTTTTAAAGTAAGCAACAATCTAAGAAAAAAAAGCGGGAAGTACCAATTTCTGATCAGTAAATTTTCGGTACATATACCACTTTCTGTTTAAGTCTACTAACCAATTATTGATTGTTTAACCTTCAAATTGTGGATAGCAACGTTTAGATTTATGTAAATATTATTATTTTATTGAAATAATACACTGATCAGAAATTGGTTCATGATCAACAATTGGGTATGTGACGGTATATGAGATCTATGATTTTTGTAATTGACAAAAATTATAGCACTTTCACTGTTTCTTCTTTTGTATTGAGTGTCATTTTTATGTCGTTATTGATGTTGCATTTTCTTCTTTCTTCTGCGTACTTTGAGCATTGTAGTAGTACATGTTCAACAGTTAATTTTACTTTGCATGTATTGCATAAAGGGCAGTCTTCTTTATTAAGTATATAGGAGTGTGTTAATTTTGTGTGGTTTATTCGAAGTCTGTTTATTATAACTTGGTCTCGACGATTAAAATTCATTGTATGGCTGATATTAGTTATATTATCTCTAATTTTGTGTAGGAAGCTGTTTTTATTATTAAGCCAGACTGAATTCCAAGATTCTTGTATGAGATTTTTGAAAAGTGATGATGCATGGATTGGCGTGAAGGGGAGATCTGTTTCAGTTATAATTTGTTGAGATAAGGTAAAAGTACCTATCGTGGAACATGCCCTATGTTGGAACAACTTAATGAAAAATAGCGCTTATAAATAACTGTAATTAAAATAAATATCTAAAAAAATTATATTAATTCATACAAATATTTAACGTTATAATTCCATAAGTTATATGTAATAATAAGCAAATATTTTATGTTAAAAAAAAGTTTTAAACGCGTGCTGTGAATAGTAGAAGTATACTGTGCAATGTGAACGTAAAGTTTCGTGCGAAAAAGTACTTTGATCTTTTCAATTTTTATACAAACACAATGGATTTCTTAACTTGCATATAGCAATTCTTACAGCTGAAGTACCGTAGATTTTATTTTCATTTTAGTTTTTCAATTTTATAATCGTTTTATTTATTTAAATAGCTGTTCCGTTTTAGGTACATACATTTTTCATAATGCCGTATAATGGAACAACGGAATATGCGTGTTCCAAGTTGCGGACGTCATATTCTGTACTTACGTACGTGAAATGAAACGACGTAAACACGTGCGCCGATCAGTTTTAATAATAAGCATATTTTTAAGTAATTAACAAATTAATCACAGCGGAGTAATTTACGTGAAGTAGATACTGAT
Source organism: Theocolax elegans (assembly GCA_026168455.1). Taxonomy (NCBI): domain Eukaryota; kingdom Metazoa; phylum Arthropoda; class Insecta; order Hymenoptera; family Cerocephalidae; genus Theocolax; species Theocolax elegans. Next base: position 55,639,260 of record CM047430.1, on the reverse strand, counting down.
CAACAATCTTTCCTACTATCTTGTATGTAAGTAAGTTGTTAATATTTAATGTGTGTAGTTAAAAATAAATCCTAACCTAAAAAAGTATAACTCAATAATTAAATTTCATAATAAAATGAATGTAAGTAAAATAATTTCTTGTTTTTTTCTCAGGTAAAAAGAAGATTAAAGTTAAAGTAAAAAATGGGAAAGCGTACAAAAATAAAATCTAAAGCTAACAAAAATACTAAAACGCTAGTAAGTAAAGAATGCCAAGATCAAAATGTAGGAAAAGCTGTAAAGAAGAACAATAGCATTAATATTACAAGTAAGAGTGTTCGAAAGAGGCAAAAGAGACAAAAATATTCTAGAGATGCAGTTGAACGTGCTGTGAAAGCCTATGCTAACGGTGTACCACTAAGAACAGTTGCTGATACCTTTGGTGTACCGTCGACAACAATTTTTAGAAAAAGTAAAAATCCTCAACTATTGGACTGTAAAATGGGACCGGCAACAGTTTTAAGCCAAACTGAAGAAGATGAAATAGTCAAATGGATTTTATACAGAGCTCAGACAGGTTCTCCGATAACCAAAACTGAACTTTTAGATAGTGTGCAACTTTATATGATAAGTTTAAATAAGATGACCCCGTTCACTGAAAACAGGCCAGGCAGACATTGGTACGAAGGCTTTTGCAACCGTCACCCACACTTAAGAATTCGAACAGCTCAAAATTTAACTCTTGTGCGTGCATCTGTTACTGAGGAGGATTTGAGAAGCTGGTTTGATGAAGTAGGAGCTTATTTAAGAAATAAAAACTTGATAAATATTGATTCTTCAAGGGTATTCAATTGTGACGAAACAAACATACAGTTATGTCCAAAGCCTGAAAAGGTACTTGTGCAGAAAGGAGCTCGATCAGTTTATAAAGTTGTGGATGCACACGAAAAAGAAAGTGTCACAGCTTTGTTTATGTATAGTGCCAGTGGTGTACGAGCACCTCCTATGGTTATTTATACGTATAAAGAGCAGGTTCCAAAAAAAATAATTGATAATTTTCCTATCGGCTGGGGAATTGGTCTCTCTGACAGTGGTTGGATGACAACCGAAACTTTTTATGAATATTTCACTAATGTGTTCTACAAATGGTTGTTAAAAGAAAACACACAATTTCCAGTGATTGTGTATATGGATGGGCACTCGTCACATTGTACTTTACCATTAGTGAAATTTTGTAGAGAGAGAAATATAGAGTTAATTTCACTCTATCCTCATGCAACTCATTTGATGCAACCGCTCGATGTGGGCCTGTTTCATCCGTTTAAAGAAGTATGGAAGAAAACAGTTCCAAAATGGAAAATAGAAAATAACGTTATGAGATTGAAAAAAGAGCAGTTTCCTGCAGTATTGCAAATAGCACTTAACTCGTTGAAAAATGAATCAGAAATTGTAATAAACGCATTCAAAGCTTGTGGACTTGTGCCCTTTAATGCAGATGCCGTTGAATACGATGTATTAAACAAAGGTAAGAAGACTACGATACAGAATCAAACTCAAAAAAGCGAACAACAACAATCTAGTGTTACGACAAATGAAGACAACCAGTTTTTAGAAACATTCGAAAAAACTATAGACTCAAAATTATTACAAGAATTTAAAAATGCTGAAATTAATCATCTGTGGACTGGTAGCATTGAACAAAAGGGATTATTTGAATATTGGCTTAGTATAAAAAAAAGAAATCATGGTATAGCTATATTTTAAATAATATTTAAGAATATTTACAATTTTTATATTTACATACGTATTTTAATTTTTAATGAATTTTTTACAATATTTACAAAATTGATCAATTTTTTATATTTATAACTTTAATTTATACACGATACATACAAGTTAATTTTTATTTTACTACACTTACATTTTTCTACGTTCATTTTAAAGTATGTACTATGTTTAATATTTAGATGAAACTGTTAAACATGTACAAGAAAATGTTACAGTTAAACCTATAATTAAGAGCGTAGATGCACTAAATAATCATAAAGTTATAGTAATAAGTCAATCTGACGATCAACAAGATTCAATAATTGAGGCTGAAGGTACCCCTATACCAATTTCTAATGATCAAATCATAGAACTTCCAATTATATGGGCAAATTCTCCCCAAGAAAGCATCACAAAAAATACAAATATTTATGTAATAGAAGATATAAGTAACTCAGACATAAACTTTGATACAATCAGCTCAGATAGTTTTGACATTAATAGCACCTTGCATTCAACTGCTAATTCGAGTAATGAGCAAGTTTGCCTCGAAGCTGAATCTGAAAAAGCAGATACTATACCTGCTGAAACCATTCAATCAGGTTGGTAATACGATTTTTACACATCGTAGTTTACAGTAAATCTATTGTGAATAATTAAAATTTTTGAATTTTTTCAGAGATTGATTTACTAACAAACGTAGCCGAAAACTATATTACAAACGATGTAGTCAGCGAGATCGAAGTGAACAAAGAGAATAATAAGACTTTTCTCAACAAGAGTAAGTTAACTAGTCTAATTATAATTCAAAATTAATGATTTTACATAACTTTATGTTCTAAATATTAATACACTGTTTTTATTTATAGATACTAAACTCAGTGATGTTACAACTTTTGACAGTGTTTTTACCTTACCAGAGATATATTTACCAGAAAAAAAGAGATCAAAATTAAAAGGGTCTAAGAAAACTAAACTACCATCTGCTGGCACATCAGATGACTGGATGAAAATTCAAATGGAAAAGGAAAACGAAAAACGTCTGAAAGAAGAAAAGAAAGAAAAGAAAAAGATGTTACAAGAAGAAAAGAAAAAACTAGCCGAAGAAAAGAAAAAATTGGATGCAAAAATGAGAGAAATACAAAATAAAATAAAAATAGAACAAATTTAATTTAATTAAAAAACTTAAGTTTAACTGATTTTACCAAAGAAATTAGTGTATTTGTAATGTTGTATAGAATATAATTATAAAATAATATTTTTATATCTAATAAACGTAAAACATTTATTATTTTAAAATTGTGTATTTTAATTTTTTGTTTGAAAAATTAATAAATTAAGCAAAATAACAACTATGAATGTTGTTCCAACATAGGGACGTAAAGAATGGAACACGGGTACAAGGTACCTTTCCGTTGTTCCAAATTATGTACATATAGGTTACTTCGGTTTTTTATTATTATATCACTATAAAATAATGCAAAATTAAATTTAAAAATTGTATGTTGATCCGAAAGGGATAGGCTTTAAAATTTCATTTGATTCATTCATGAAAATACTTTAATTACTTTAAAATAAATGAAAATCTGAACTACCTATGAAAATTTGTTCCACGACTGGTACTTTTACCTTACTTCTTCTGCTAATTTGGAAGCCAAATTGGTATTAGGTTGATCACTGTTGTAAGAAGGTTTTATAATTTTTATATTTTTTGATTTTAATTGAATAAGTTTGTTTTGCATATTTTTGATGAGTATGTTCTGAGAATATAGTTTTTTTATGTTTGCTGTTAATAATTGTGACTGTGTAAATATTTCATAGTTTTCTTCATTGTGTTGTTTGATAAAGTCGAGTGATTTCGTTAGTGTGAACTAGTATTACTTTACCTTGTAGTTCAAAAGTATCGACTGGGCGGTTAAGAGTCTCTTCCATATACATGACTTTATATTGCTAGAATATCTACAATTTAATTATCTGTAATTCTTACGTATAAATGAATCAAATAAAAATTAATGTTTGAAAAAGGTTTTAGTATGTTAAATTGCTTATAAGTATTTGTATTTAATATAATATACGTAATATCATGTTAACGTATTTTAATTATTAAAAAAGTGTCTGTTATAAAATATAAATATGGGAGAAAAAATACCATTTATTGCCACGCCAAAATACCTATAACTGACACATCGATCTACTATTTTAATGTTCTCGAAACTATTTAAATTGTTAGAATGACCACGTAACTATAAGAACGCACAGGAACTGTAAAGTTTCTTTCGTGTGTACATAAATTCATTATCATCATGTTGATATTCAATATTTAAGGTGACACATACAATTCAAAAAGAAAATACGCTGTCAGGGATACAATGTATACTACTGGTAGTTACCAATGTAACTGGTTATATTCTCTATGGTATAACCTAACTATTGATACACTCGCTTCGTTATTATTGAGCCATCGTAATTTTTAAATAATTTTTGTTAATCCGTCATGGTAAAAATTACCATACAGTCACCACAAAATTTCCTGTGCTAATTTATTTTTAAAGAATATTAAATAAAAATGAAATAAATATGGATATGTTTATTTAATACACTTTATATAAGTTTAGAAATATTGTATTAATATAGGTCTACAATATATTTTTAGAATATTCTTACCAAAATGATCTTTTCATGATTTTGTAGGTTATGCTGGATTTAGGTTGCATCTCTCTATACATGCACACACGCGCACGGATGAACAACATTAATAAATCGAACCGGGGAAAAACATTAAAAAATCGAAAAATCATATGTACAAAATTTTTGCATACTTATATCTTTGAGGTTAAGTCATCGTGACCTCTAGCTCATTCCGCCAGTTTCGGTATTATTAGTGGGGAGATCCCTGTAAAAATTGTAATGATAGTACGGTGAAAATTCTTGCTGTTCCCCCACAAATATTATAGTCTACAAAAGTCTATAAAAATCGCCCGACGGTTAGTTTTTTTTTCATTTTACACGTACCGTCACTGTAATTTTTACACGTATTGGCACTTTATTGGTTAAAATGAAAATTAAACATTTTCTAATAATTCACTTTGATTTTAGTGACATAATATTTGATCTGGTCGGTGATTCAACATTTGGTCTGAGTTTCGGATAACATAATGGCGGTGCGTGTAACGAATACTCGAAGCGCACCGAAACTTTGCTATTATAGCATTAATTATAATTTATATTATAAAATTAATTTGATTTCTCGGTATTTTCTTATCGATGTGTCATTCTGAATAATCTTAGTTATAATTCAATTACGATGGTCAAATTCCGATTGTGTAATTAATAAGAACATTTGTTCGATTAAATTAAATTATTGGAATATTGACACAAAATTAGTTAACAACCTTACGTTAAAATGTATTCGAAGATATGTGAATTGGATAACTGTATCCAATTCGTTCACTTTTAAATAAATTAAAATATAATTAAATATAACATGTCTATGAAAAGATTTATGCTATGTATAACTAAATTTATAATAATTTAATCACGCTAGCAAAAGTATATCTACGCTTGAGACACGAAGTTTCTTTTTATGATTTTCAAAATACAACAGTTAATTATTTTGACAGTCTTGTAGTCAATAAGGTTGGGTAGCACTTGACTATAATATTACATCGGCATGACACTATAATAAGTAATTCGCGATTTAAGCAAAAGGTGCAGTGCTAGTCGAATTTCGCTGATAAATATGCGAACTTTCCATCGGGATTTGCCAACACGTAAACCTCCGTCAGTGAGTCAGGGCAGCGGAGATCTCGGTGGCGAGTTGAGTAGAGCCGGGTGGTCATCGGAGATCGGAAGGTGTCGATCGTGCGTCAAGCAATCTTGTTGGACGGAGAGATTTTTGAACGACGGATCGAACGCTTACTGTAAAATTATTAAACGAACGTGTCTCGAACAGTATAGTTTGCCCGATTTAATAAACTGCCACATATAAATCGTCAATATAATTTTGCTTCCATTATTAAATGTTATTGAAAAAATAAATATTATTCTTATTACCACAAAAAATATAATTACATATAGAAGTTTACTAACATTCCATGCAATCACCCATAGAGAAATATATCTGAAAGAATAAAATATACAATGTGTATTATAATAACATTTGATATATAATAATATTTGATATTATAATTGTCGATTTGCATAACATCTTATATGGTATATATATACCTGTACACCATCTAACGCTAAATTAAAAAGTATTCGAAAAAGTATTGGATCGAATATTTTTTTATTTAGCGTCAGTTGATGTATATGTATATACCATATAAGATATTGTTATGCAAGTCGATTTGTTTTTTTTTAAAACTTTACACTCAAATAATGAAAACTTATTCGAAATTGAGTGGTTGGCGACTACTTATCCAACCCTGGTGTATACACACACATATTTTATAATATTATTTTATTATAAAACCAATCCTCAATGTCTTATTAAATTTCGTTTATGATAACGGCCGAGTTATTCTTAATATTAACTGTGAATAAGATTTAAAATGGTAAAATTAATATCGAAAGATTGTGGTATTAAAAAAATTGTTGATATTATTATACATAAATATTATAGGTATATATATAAAATATTACAATATTTACTATAAAACTTACATTTATAGTTAAAAACAATGTATTTTATTTACACATAATGTAATTAAAAATTTCATTATGCTCAACAAGTCGAAAATTCTCTAGCAATTCGCTTGAACGTAAAGCGTTATACTTATAACGTTTACTTTATACTTTCAGTTGAATGCTCGCGGAATATTTAATTTAGTCGAACGAACTTTGAAAGATATATAACTTTATTTAGTTAAGTGAAAATGGAAAAAACGATTGTACGCACAGATAAGATTGTTGTAATAATATTTTCTTATAGTTGTTAATAAATAGGTAATAGCGATACGTCCATCGGAAGCAATACAACGGAACGCATTAATTACAATCATAGATTTGCTTTCAGCTATACAGTTTGTATTTCGAGTATATACGGGCTTAATAATGAGATGAAAGCACGCGGTGTACGTTTACCCATTGCTTGACCATTTTGATCTCCGTACTGTCTGATGAACCATTTGCAATCCATAGCAAGGGAATCCATTACGCGTAGTTTATATGTTCCCGTTTATGTCTGTAGAGATACATTATATCTATGTGTATATATATATATATATATATATATATATATATATACCGCGAGACGTACGATCATCCCAAATTTTGCATTTACAAAGATAGATTGTTGTAATGATTTGATTAACGCGTACTATTATTGCATTAATTACAAGTTTTATATATATGTATACTTCGACAATTAAATGTAAAGACACCGTCAAAGTATTTCAAATTGTATGGGTCAATTAAAATAAAATGCTAATAAATTTAAATTGATGTAATTAGCTAAGTACATATATACAATCAAAGATAGTGTGTAGTAAACTATCGAAAGGTAAAATCAAAATGGAATACCTTTTAGCTTTAGCGAATTATGAAAATTTCACCGCAGACTAAATTGAATCGTAGAAAATTCACTGAGTCGTAATCACCGGTCGCGTGTAAAATTTAATTAGCGCCGAGCAATGTGAAAGTATTTGCACTCGAAACTAGTAAAGTGCAATTGAATTAAAAATCTTTCCAATTAAAAATTAATAGGCCCCTCTCTGATGTATATATATATATATACATGTATATCAAAGTGGTGTGTGTGTGTGTGTGTTTTTCTCACTCGACGAGATCAACGGTTATATACCTATCTCATTCTCTCGGGTTATATTCCAATAAAATTTAAACAGGGGTGGGCTCGTCTGGTAGGTAGGGGGTGGAACCCACGGGTCCGACGTTTTTTTTCTAACTTGCTATAGCAATGGCGCCCGGTTTCTGCGCACTTTTTCTCTCCCTTCCATTCTTCTCCTATTTTCTCTCTCTTTTTCTTTCTCTTTATCTTTATCCCTCTCTTTCTCTTTCTCTTTCTCATTCTCTTTCTCTTTCTCATTCTCATTCTCTTTCTCTTTCTCTTTCCCTTCGTTCTGCGATTGTTCCTACGAAGACAAGTTAATCGACGTGCCCCGCCAATGAGAAGCCATGTTAATTCTAGCAATTATCGATGGATCGTGTGCGCGTATTTTTCTTCAAAGGCTCCCTTCGTTAAACTTTCTTTTTCTTTTTTTTTTCATCCCAACGGAGGATTTTTTTTTCCTACCAGAAACATGACTCATTCGAACAAATTTTAATTAAAATACCGGATAGTTATATGCATATATTTTTAAATCTATCAACGAGAAGAAATTGAACTTTACAAAAGGTTATAAATTTTGTTATTATTATTTTACTTTTCACTCAAACCGTTGCTAAAGGAAAATAATTACGTCTCTGAATTTTCATGAAAATATCTGTGCGCACTATTTGCGTAATAAGGATATTTTACTGCAGCCAAATATTTGCTTATATATATATATATATATATATATATATATATATATATATATATACACCGTACAAATAATCAATATATCCTCCGCGAAAAAAATATATGTTGCCATTCGGTAAGAAAATGTTTTAATAAAATAATATAATTATAGGTAGCTGTTATGTTATACGTTATTATCTATACTTAAACAGGAATAATAGTGATTTAATAATTGCATTATTAAGTGCAAATTAAGTGAATTTGTCGTGGAAATTAATCTATTATTAATTGATAGTACAAATTATTACGTGGAAAAGACGTATATACAATAAATCATTGGAATTTGTCTAATGATTATAAAGTGTTTAAATACACGTCAATTCACATTGACGGCGGTGCATCCCTTCCATACATGAATAAGCCAAAATGACTTGCGGAAATATATAAGTATACACACTGAAAAGGCTCGAAGAATGAACCTGCTGAATATATATATATAAAGACGATACCTGGGCGTGTGTCAGATACCTGCTGGGAAGGACAGGTTCCAATATCGGCTATTATTGGATATTCAATTGTATCATTGGCAATCGATCCCCAATCGAGGGTATAAACACGCGCGCACTATATATATATATATATATATATATATATATATATATATTTCAATACCTGCAGCTTACACGTATATATATATATATATACCTATGTGTGACGGTGTATACATATGCATAGACACGTATATACTTATTTTTTCCAAGCTTCAAAGAGAACAAATGGCCCGTGTGCGTATCTCCGTGGCGATATCGTGTAAAAACAAAAATAAAACACCAGCTCGATCGAATTCAATTGATTCACGAAAAAGGCTTTTTTACGCGCTCTTTCATTTGAGTGGCTTAAAAACAAATCTGTTTGCACCGAATGTTTTTAATCATCGATAAACTGCGGTGATATTTCAGCATTTATCGTATACCCCCCACCCCCTGTACGTTAAAACCTCTACCGCAACAATTTCAAATATTTCCTTTCGTTTTTTTAATCAATTTTTCAAAAGTACAATATACCAACATCGCGTCCACGCGTGCATTTTTCTATTTTTATTTTTCACTTGCATTTACGTGTCGTTTACAAATAGTGCGACTGTTGCTCGATATTAATTTTCAAGAATTCATTGAATATTTTGAATATTAAAAATAAATTTATGTCTGAGGATGTTAGATTTATTAATTAAATAACACGTATCGTTTAATAATTTTTAGTAAGTAAATAAACGTACCTTATGTTTGTATATAGATGTATTCGATGTAGAGAATGCCTACGTTTTATAAATTTATGACTGTATCAATATTTTAAGCAATAATGATTTGTTTTTAAGATTTTAATATCTTAGAGATTATAATAGATATAGGTGTGCTTTTAAAAAGTTGTATATAAAAACTTACCACCACAAATGTATACCTATATAATTACGATAGAACTTTTTACATTATAATATACGATATAAATTCAGGATTTAATGTTTGACCGTGTACCGTAGCGTTTTATCGACCGCGTGTTGAAAAGTTTGAAGGCTCTGTTAATAGAGGGCGAGGGTTGATTCTTCCACTTCTATACACGTATTATCAAACTTGTACTCCCTTCCTTACCGACGCTCCGAGGTAAGGTTCAAGGGAACTGTTTTAACGTTGCCAGTGACTCTCAGTTCAAATCAACCCCTTTGGATATATACGTAGCTGTTCGGTGTCAAACTTAATATTAACACATTAGAAGGTTCGGCACGTATTTGATAAGAATAGCTCGAAATCGCTTTTAAACGATTTATTACAGCAACACTAAAGTTGGATCTTACACAAATTTACTTCGACTTTTAGTTCTCGGTCATTAAAATAAATCTAAATTTGTCCAATTCGATGGGTAATCTCTTTTAAATGTTTGCGCACTCTTCGAAAAATTAAAATTTATTGTTCCGCATACACACACACACACACACACACACACACATACTCAAACATACACAAACATAAATATATACATCTTCGATTAATGTATTTTAAACTACGCTTAATAGGAAAAAGGGGATCTTTTTAGATTAATTCCATAAATTAATTATTGCAGATTTTAGTTATTTGATTACTACTCTCTTTTCTTGGGACTGTCCTATTTATTTTTATTTGTATCTTAATGTCTTTATTACATTAAAGAAATAGAAGTGTCTAAATTTTTTGCCGTATCAAAATAATAAAATAATAATTATTAACTTATTTTTTCAGCATTAACACGAAAATTTCAATTATATTCAAAAGAAGGAGGATCTTCGACACGCTGTTTTTTGAGAATATGAAATTTTAACGTGATTGTCATATAATCTCACGTGTAACAACATGTAAAGTTATAAAACGTATAACTAATATTGTAAGCTGGTAGTATTAAAATTGTATAAAAACCGAAATTTGTAAAAAAAATGAAAGTATCATACTTTGGTGCGCTACGAATGAATGATTGAATGCAATAATATGAAAAAACATACTAACTATATCGTTATTCGATAGATTTATTGCAGAGCGTTACTAAACCAATATTATTTTTTCCTTAATTAGCGCATCCAGTTATACATTTGAATGAAGATAATGGTTCAAACTATAATTTTAGTGAGAAGGTGAACCTAAAGTCGTCGATGGCGAAAGTGGTAATGCGCTAGCTCCGCCGACAAGCCTGGAGTTTCCGGGTCGACATATGCGAGATAAAGAAATAATATGCTGTAGAAGAGATTAATTACAATTTTTGTTGTAAATGTATTACTTTGCGTCGTTTCGAAGCATGGAATTATAGTTTTAAAATGTTGTAATATACGGAATACACAAAATAAAATTTTAGTTATATAGATCGAGCAACATTGCATTCCTTCAATATCCTCATGTACGTTAACCAAGTCCATCTCTCGTAAAAAGATCAATTATTATTTTCCGGACAATCGTTGTACTCAGATTGTACAGATGTCGCAAAGTTCTAACTTCCCCTTGTCTATCAGACGAATTTCCTAAAGTTTCTATATCGTACACTACATTAAACCTTATCTCTAAAATTCTCGGTGGAAAATTCACTGTTCGCACCCTTCCCTCGAAATTTGCATACGCGGGAACGAATCGCGCGGGCAGGTAGGAAAAAAGTGTTGAGCCGCAGTTATAGTTTTTTTTATTCTGCATATATATGTATATGTATACGAGTACGTCGACGCCCTGAAAATGAAGTGGCCGCGCGCGCGCGCATTAATAACTGCACAAAAGAAACTTAAAGCGCAGTGGGAACAAACGCGAGGTGCGCGTGTTCGGGTTTTTGTATTGGTGCGCGTTTGAATTAAATCAAACGAGTTTTGCAACTGCTAACGGTTCCCGCTTGGCCTGCTGAAACAACTATGTTTTTCTTACGCGTTTCCTTTTATTTTGTTTAGCGAGACGTTTTCTAAAGAGATGCTGAACATTCGCGATCAGATTTTGAAGGGTTGTAAAAAATCATGAGCTATCATTCTTTCGGTAAAATATGCAGGGATCACGATAAGGGTATACCGTCACATACCCAATTGTTGATCAATTAAGGCAAATCTGTACGTTCATAGAATAATTTTATGTTAAAAAAGCTAATAATTGTATATATTTAGACGGATACAGAAAGTATAAGTATTAAACTTCCTTTTAGCCATCTCAGAAAAATAAAATAGGTGCTATTTTTAAAGTAAGCAACAATCTAAGAAAAAAAAGCGGGAAGTACCAATTTCTGATCAGTAAATTTTCGGTACATATACCACTTTCTATTTAAGTCTACTAAACAATTATTGATTGTTTAACCTTCAAATTGTGCGTAGCAACGTTTAGATTTATGTAAATCTTATTATTTTATTGAAATAATACACTGATCAGAAATTGGTTCATGATCAACAATTGGGTATGTGACGGTATACTATAGCCTTTTACATTTTGATAATTTGTAAATTAAGCTGCTGAAAATTGCTATATTCACGTATTAAAAATAAAAGCTTTTTTCTTCTTCATTAATAACATTTTGTGAAACGTTTTTTCCCGTCCACCGTAAAATTATTTAATTGATATACAAAATGATAAAAAGCGTCGCGTATATATAATGGTTTTAATGAATTACTAGTCGAGGAATTTCGTGAGAAGTCGAATAATCCTTAAGAATTACCGCGATAAGTCCTCATCAGTATTATTAAATTAATGTTCAGGTTGGCTACGTTCACCAGACAGTGAGCAGATCACCAACGAATGACGCGTAATGGAATCACGATTTCCGACGATAATTCGCAAGGGGATGCTGTCTTGCAGATTTTTCATTCTTTCGATGAGCGACGATACCGTCGGGATTGTCGATAATGACAAAGACAACGAGCTCGTCCTCGGATTAATCGATTATATATTCATATATATACATATGCCATCAGCATTTGTGCGATTATAATAATTATGATTTTATTATTTAGTCATATAATTAACTACTTTTCCATTTATTTAATTGTAAAGTCAATAATATTATAATTGTGATTAAATTGTACTCAATAATCATATAAATTATTAAGTTGTTATTATACATACATATATTTAGTCAACGAGTTTAAATGAAAAATTTAAAGTTTTAGTTATTATAATACATTTTCCAATTAAACGATAAATAGTAATGTGTGAAAACTGGGAATCTACTGTACAAAATAAAAATAAAAATAAAATCTATACAAGATTATTGAGAGAAAATTTACAGTTACGACAATTTGGTTCATCCAAGAATTAAACAGATTCACTAAAAAACCAACATACTTAATGCATTACAGAAAGATGTAGTATATTAAATTAACTATTAGGACTGTAACTATACAATGTCGAAATAAACTGCAATTGTAATTTGCGAAATGTATTAAAAAAACATGCGAGGTGTATAAAAATGCGTAACGTGTGAAAGCATAATGGTAATATATAAAGAATTGACGCCATTGCAGAGCAAAAGAGCTCCCGTCTATATGCTTTCTTTCGGGCACGCGTCCGAGGGCGAGCTCTGCGGTGTGTGCGCACGCTGAAAGGGAGAGACAGAGACCCGGGCTGCCTGCCGGCGCATCGATCCACGGGAGCGTCGCGACGCCCGGATTCTCTCCTTCTCGGCACGTGTTCTCTTCTCTCCCTCCGCAGACACACGATGCGCGAAACCTCTGTTCCTCGTCCTCTTCCTCTTTCTCCATCTCTAACTATCTTCCACAGCTATATATATACCTATACACCTAAATGCTTCACCTTTTCTTCCTCTTCTTCATCCGTATTTAAATTTGCGCGTCTTAATTCCGGGAGACTCGATCTTTGTTCAACGGTAAGATTTCACTTTATTAACGCGTGACGCGCGCCACTTCCGATCCCCATTTACGTACTATAGTTCTTCCACTGTTCGGATCACGCGACTTCGCGATTCTTCGCTATACTTTTTTATTTGTGCGGTTTAATTAGCCTGGGACAACGAGACGCAAAGTAAATAAATAGATAGATATAAGTAAGCATCGATATAATCTACCGCAATGGATTCAATACATTTCTGTACTTATATTAAAGTGTATTATAATAAAATAAATGCGGATGGGATCGCAATACCTTTAAATTACTATCGAACACAAAATGATGAAACGTATATATACAAAAGAATAAACAAAAATTCTGTTATTCTCGTTAGACGATGAAGTAAAACAACAAAACCAAATAAAGCTATGGTAATGCAAAATATAAAAAGTAAAATGGCAATCCGTCATTCTATTATTTTCCGCAAGAAAGAAATTCCCCTAGCATAGTAATATATATATATATATATATATATATATATATATATATATACATATATACATATACATATATGTGTGTAGGTTAAAAACCTTTCCATCCCGTAGTTTTATAGAAAGGAAATCTTCCAGTTTCGAAGGATGAATGCGAGAGAGCGTAGAGAGAAAGGAGCGACCGAGAGAGGAAGACAGGGAGACTCGGTTGTTCATCCTGATGCGAGAGAACGAACGTGGAAAAAAGGGAAAAAGCTTAGCGAGAGGAGGAGGAGGAGGAAGAGGAGGAGCACTTTTCGTACATCTCCGGGTTCTCGCGTATTCATCCGCGATCAATAAAACCGTATATTCTTGACACACACACCCGCCCACCCACACGCGCACATAGGGGGCTCGGGCGTGCACGCACGCACACGCACACACGTGGGACTACGTGTACATAGGAGAAAACGGAAAAAACGTCGAGAGACCGTGCACCAATACATTGTATCCTCGCCTATATGTACATGAGAAAAAGTATATTATGCTCTTTCTACCCAGTACGCGCTCGACAGACTCCCTCTCTCCTTCTCTCTCTCTCTCTCTCTCTCTATCTCTCTATAGATATGTATATATATGTATACGTCCCTCCCTTTGTGTACTCAGGAACCGCGACGAGCTGACGGAAAAGCGCGGAAAGCCCTCGCGAATGAAACTCTGTCCCCCTCTACCCTTCTCTCACTCTCTCTCTCTCTCTCTCTGCCTCTCCCCCCCCCCTTTCTTCGCTCGACGGCAAGATGGAAAAGTGCGAGATAACGAATGGCGGCTCTCGGGGAAACGACACGATGATGGAATACGGGAGCATCGATGCGCGAACGATAAGAGTTGCCTTGTTCCATATATATACATATATGTGCGACTATACAGTTATACATCTATATATCGCGAAATCTCTATCTTCTTTTTCCTCTTTTAACACTGATATTTTGTTTTCACTAGTTCATTATTTTCTCACATCAGAGTTTATGCGTGTAGAATATTACTTTTTTCGATTCAATGAATTTACCTACACTATCGTTTTTCTTATCCTAATGAGTAGATTTTGTTTTCTTCATCGCGTCCGAGTGATGAGGTTTATGGACGTTAGACATCGCAATTTTTATGGAAAATAATCAATTTTTCGAATAAATTATTTTTGCGACGAAAAATTAGTTTTTTCAGAAAATTTATGTATTACGTAACAGAGATGCAATATCTATTGTACAATACAACCGAATAACGATACTTTTAAGATTTGAAAAATATCTTAATAGGATTACTGATAGAAGAGTGAAATTATTTCAACTTTGAAATACAATAGTCTTGTTGAGAAGAACGTTACAGTTCTTTCGTTCTGTTTCTAATGCTTAAACGCGCAAATTTTTCAAGTATATAAAGGAAAAAAAGTAAAGAAAACCATTGACGAATAGAAATTCGAAGTGTAGTAGTAGTAGTAATAGTAGTATAGGTATAGGTATATAGACGAAGAAACCTTGAGTTGGTTCCCGCGAGTGTGAGGAAAATGGAAGAAGAAAGCTTAAGCTATCAAGGAACTTTTATTCAAGCGCCCTGGCGACCGAAAGCTTTTCCAGCTTTTGAGCTTTTACAGACTTGCACTTTCCCGCGGAGGTACGAGGACTAAAGGCCGCTTTCAATGGAAATCCGATGCGTATGTCCCATCCCTTTCCGTACACGCGATTTTCATTCTGAGCGCTTCGAAAAAGTTCGCTCCACCCCAAGAAGATTGCATATGTAAAAGCAATGAAAACTCTGCTTTTGTAGAACCGATCGATACATCCAATTCCTAAATTAGACCTGTTTTTTCAAAGATTATACAAATTTTCTTTTTCATACCTTATTCTAACAGTCTTAAGTACTCTCTCTCTATATAGATATATATAGATATTGTGAATTATTTTCTTACTTTTAACATATTTCATTCTGTGCGTTAATTATTCTTCGCGTCTTATACAATAAATAATATTTTTAAGTTCAAATGCTTTATTGAAATAACCAACTGTTATATATACTTTAATACAACAAAATAATTTTAATGGCGGGTAGTTAAATTGGTTGAATAAATATACCAACGCACAAAAGAACATGTAGCGGATTTAAATATCCACAATCACGTGCATATAGTTAAAAATTCGAATATAGAAGGCTCATTGTATATATAAGTAATATACCTCATCGCATCAACGACTTAAGTCTGTAAGAAACCCGAACCAGTATAGAGGGTGGTGAAACTGTCGATGACATTCAAGCGACCTACGATGATTGATAGACAAAAAAAATACACACGCACACACATACGTATATACATATATATATATCTATATTCCCCTGAACGTTTCTTCCGTCCTTAAGCAAAGTTGTTCGTAACTCCGGTACAGGCGAGATGATTAATAACAAAACTGCAGCTAAGTATATCAAAATAAACGATATTTATGACGAAATTCGATCTGTCATATTTTTTACTGTTAGACGGGCGATATTTAATTACAATCAGAATGAGTTTGTAGGGCATATGCAACGGATTCCACACAGTGCAACAGTATTCAACTTTGAGGATTCTTTATTGCGCGCGTTATTGCAGCTCAAAACATTGCTCTTGTGATATATCTAGGGTCTCTCTCGTTCATATTCGTCCTTTCTGACGTTGGGGTAACAAAATTTAAATATATACACGGTGGCTTTGCGCACCTGCGCGAAGGGACGAACTCTCTGTGTGTGTGTGCGTGCGTGCGTGCGTGTTTGAGGAAGCGAGAGAGCGCACGAGGAAAAAAGGGTTTATTCTCTCCCTCTCTCTCTCTTACGTGGGAACGAGGAGCGACGGAAAAGTCTCGGAATCTCTTTCCTCTCCTGTCCGATTGAATCCGTGGCCGTAGAGCCGTTCAAGAAGCAACGCATAAATCTGCATATATGCATACGTCCAAGTAAAAACTTTGATGCCTCGTCTGGAGCCAAGTGTTTTTTTTTCTTGCGCTCGCGCGCGAAACTTTCGAAGAACGAGTTTTGGTACTGGCGTCGAGCAAATAAGATTGGGGAGACGACGATCTATATATATAGACGTATCTACCGAATGAGACGGGAGATTTCAATTTTGAGAGGAAATAACCTTCATGGGCTTTACGATTTAACAAATAACAAATATATTCATTTGATCCACGTATCTTGCAATTTAATATTACCATATGTGTATATTAATAAATATTGTTTAATTAATATTATTTTGTTACGAGTCGAAATTTTAATAAATAATTTTAAATAATTTCTAATCGAATCATAATACTTTTTTTAATATTATTTCGATTAGATATATTTATCATAATAAAAGAATAGTATATTAATAAATTAAATGGTTATAAAATTTTAAATATTTAGATATAAAGATATAAAGATTTGAGATTGTGCACGAAAGTATATTGTATAAAGCCTAAAAAGAATTAAAGGTAAAATTTTAAAAGATTATGTACAATGTAACTCGTAACTATACATTGATAAAAAAACTCGAATAAATTCAATTAATTCACGAACGTCTATAACCATTTTCGAACTTAAATAATTTCCGGATAAATTTGCGAAGAAATGGTGAATACCATATATGTAATATAAATTTTACATTTTAAGATAGCATCAAGTATACATAAATTAATTTAACTGTTTTCGTAAATTATTCTACAGTTTAATTGGTATTGACGATTTTCGAATAATAGTCAATTTCTGTTACGAGTTAATTGCAGGTTTGGTCTAAACACACGATAAAATTTCGCGAATAACTTATAAAGCCTTCTACTATGTAAGGTAGAAGAAGTACTTTTATACGTAGTGCAAAAGCAGTTAACAATTATATCTGCGTTTGTATATACGAGGAAAAAAAATATTTTGTTTGTATTATATAATTCGGGATAGCGCGAACGCAGTCCCGGCTAACAAAAATTATACGCCCGAGATATCCACATTAGGGATATTCGCAAGGGTCAGCCCAACCTTAGTGCAATGGAAGAGCCTCGTCCTGAAGGAACCGCCGTCATGATCACGGTAGCCTTTGCGCCAGGTAAGTATGCTTTTCGGTTCGTCGGCACCCTATTTATACCCTCGCCAGTTCGTTTCGTTTGCGGGTATACGGACCCCAATCATTTTCTTTGGTGCGACCTGTCCTATCTCCATCTAGTGATAGCTTTGCGAAATACATCTATCCTATTATAGACATACGTGTATACGTATACATATATATACATATATACATATACATACAAACTTATATACTTTGTCGTCGTTTAGTTACGTATTCATTATATAGATATACCTGTAACAAGAGATACACCATAACTATAATCTTTCCCGTGTTTGCTCGAACCTATTATTAAAGTTATACACATTCATTACACGATTAAATTGAAAATTTTTTCAATAAAGTATACCAGTAATTTTTTTAAATATTCACATTTTATTAAAATAATATATTTCAAGCAAGAAATATACCGTTTTCACTTATTATAATTAACTAAACTGTAAAACTTTAAACTTTGGAATGTGATTCATCGTTTAAATTAAAAAAAAAACCGTGTCTCGATTATATGAGCCCTGGCGATTAAGATATTCAACATTTCAAAATCTAGACGTAAAGGGGCCCAACAAAAAAAGAAAATAACTTGTGTTCCATACCACCTACAACCATCGCCTAAAAACAAGAAGAAAGCTGATATTAAAAGCTATTTTATTTTAACTCTATAATTTATTTAAATAGTTAATGATTAAAAAATTATAATTTTTTGATAAAGAGTTAACGTATACGTTAATTTTATATATCAATTGTTTTTATTAATTTTTAATTTAGTTTATACAAAAAAGGTTTTAACATTTATTCGTTAATAAAATTTATAACTTGTGAATCATTTGAACTATTCTAACTAACCAAAGTTACTACTTATGCCCTTGATTTGAACATTATTTTCATTTAATGACGGGCCGACTCTATTACGGGTCCCTTGTAGGGTACAGTAATATTTCGCTTGCGATGCTGTAATATTTATTTAAAAGTGTTTACTATTACAATAATATTAGGGAAATAATAATTTCCTAAAAACTTAGGCCGTGGGTGTTGAATTTTCGACCATGCGGATATAAACAAAAGTTCCTTATTCTTATTTTGTCCGGTAACCAATATTATTTTTTATTTCATTACAATCTATAAATAATTAGCTATAATTTAAAACTTCATCTATAAATAAATCATTGGTTTTAGATTTTTATTTGAAAATCGGAGTTCTACATTCTGAGAGTGCCAAAGTCAAGTTTTATCCTCTCTACCTTACCAGCCTCAAAAATCATAGAAAGTTATAATTAAACTATAGAGGACCCAAAATATCTAAAAGCTATATGCTTTTACATTTCAGGCACGATCGTTAAGTGCTTTAAAAAATAAACGACTATATAATATTTAGAAGTTACTATAAAAATAAATTTTAGCCAAGTAGGTAGAAAATTGACTGAATTTTTTGATTGATTTGTTTACATACATACATACACACACATATTTTTTTAAAAAAGTTTAAAATAACTTATTTTTTTAGACAAAAAACGTTTTTATGTACAAATAAACGATTATTTATGGTGTTACATTTTTCGCGACGCTCGACTAATTAAAACGCATGTCATGATTTTTGGTAAGATTTACGTAAATATTAACTTCCTTTTGTAATTTCATGGAGAAAAATTCTTGATAATTTTTACCCTGTAAGAATAGTAAAAGTGAGACAAACTGTCTTTTCTGAAAAAATTTACCTGGTTTTCGGTTAAAAATTACAATAACTTAGGATAAATTTTACTATGCAGCAGGGTAATTTTTCCAGAAAAAACAGTTTGTCCCATGTTTACTAACCTTACAGGGTAAAAATTATCAGAAATTTTTCTCCGTGTATAACTAATTTTATGTAATTTTCGAAGTCGGTAAGGTAGGGAGGATAAAACTTGGCACCCTGTTAAGTTCTCAGGCTACATACCCCCGCATGAACATTGGTTAAATCACAAACCTAAAATTTTTTTTTCTTTGGTTTATTGTAGCTTGTGTTTTAGCTTTCTGCATGCATTTTTATTTTGAATGTGTTATATGGATTTACAAAAACGAGTAAAAATTTAAAGTTGATTATAACTCGAGTTATACCTGTTCTCATCGAGTCCTATTACCTTAAATTTTTTTGAAAAGGTTAAATATCTTTATCTTCGTCTTTATTAGGTCCTATATAGGACAAAGTGTTAAGATTCGGGTTCATATAGCAAACATTTTAGATTGCTTGTACAACTTGCAGGCAAGTAATGATAGAATAAAAGAAATAATTAGTGGTAGCGCAAAGACATAAATGGATAATATTTTAGTTATTTTAAGTATATTCGTGAATGTTTCTATAGTATTTTTTATATACAAGTAAGTAAGTATAAGTCGTAGAAATGACGGACCGCATTTCCTCGAAAATAAAATAGGAATGTGAAGAATGGTCAAACCATGTAAAGTATAAAATCGATGTATATAAAGATACGGGAGAGAGATGATATGTAAAATGAAAAGATCGTCTCAATTATAAGGGTAAAGAGTAGATAGGTTTACGATTCGCAAACATCCCATCGACAATTGCGATAATCGCGTGTCTCCTCGTGAAGAGGCATCTACTAAATCAGATCGATCGGTTAGGTATTTATAAATGTATCCCTTCCTAACCAATGCCGACAAAGCAAAGCATTCTTTTCCCGGTAGCATTGCTACATACAGTTATATATACATATATACATACATACGCGCATACGTGTGCAGTGCAGTCGACACGAAGAGAGATAGGGGAATCTCGCCGCAATCGAATCGGTGAGAGGCTCGCGGTGCAAGGTATATACGGTGGCAGCTGCACAATGGAACGACAATACAAATAAACCTAGAGGCTCAATTAATCAATCGTCACGAGGAAGCTAAGAAGGTTGGACGTCGAGTGTCTCATAAATTTCAAGCGTGTCGGATGCTCTTTATAGGGGAGAAAGACCGAAGGCACGGCTTGGCGGACCCACTCGGTGCGACCAAGTGCCGCGCGCTCCTGCCATCCTTCCGATAAATGGGATGCGTTCGTTTCTTATATCACACGCCTGGGGCCCTTCAATTAGCATATTTCGCTCTTTCCTTTACCTTTTCTTCTTCCTTTATTTCTTTCTCTCTTATTGATTTTATTCCTTAGCTCTTTTATTTTATTGGGACACACTTTACGTATCTACCGTATGTGATATATAGCTCCTACGTCTCCTATACTTACATTACTTCTTTCTCTTACACACTTGCGCGTTATTTCAATTTATATTTATACACGTTTCCTATATGAGTGTTCAATTTATCTATTCTAATCCAGTGACTTTTATTACCTACTGATTAAGTGGCTTATGCGAAAATCCTTATACTATAATCATTCGAAATTTATATTAAAAATACTTACCCGATTTTACAACGGCATTATTAATACATTTAAATTACAATCTGAATTGTAAAATTTATTTTTTCTTCCGTTAAATATTATTGCTATTCGGTATACTTATCCACAGATGGTAATGGTCATCATTCTTTTGTAGTTCCTATTTAAGAATATTTGGCAACAAAATCGATGTATTAATCGATGCGGATAGTCGCGGGAAAATTCAAAATTATTTATGGCTTGATTAAACATTATTTTAAAATACTAGAGAATTGACATGGAACACGTAAAGACTGAAATATTACTAAGTTTAGTATTTTTTAAATACTTTCTGACTATCGATGTTCATTATTCGACTAATTTTTATTGGCTTAAATAATTAACTGAATAAAGCTTTAAACTAATTGTGTACATAAAAAATGTCTCATATTTTTTTTATTTAGAATTTAAACATTTTTGGAAATTTATATAATTTTTATGAAAATTTAAATTTTCTGTGTCGATAGTCATTGTGGCCAATTATACTGTCTCTTTTGGCATAGCGTCAATATTTGAATTTATCTAATTAACCGTCTGTGGTGTAGGCTCGTGCTAAAGATAATGTAATGACTAAAAAGGTAAAATTATTTATATAATATAACTTCAACCTTTATGCAAATTGACAATGTTGTTTACTCTTGTTATTTATTATACAACGGCAAAACAGATATACTATTTAAAATGTATGCAAAATATTACCGTCATAATTTCGTGATAATATCATTGATCTTTAATAGATTTCAATTATTATAAGCTCATAGATAATCGTAGAAGTACTATTAATAGTAATTTCTTGATTAAATTAAATCAACGAGAAAGGAATCGAAACAATTAATAATTACGATTAAAATGTGTAAGTAATCGCAATTATTGATCCGACAGATTACAGTAATCCTTGTTCAAATTTTGGCCAAAATGCATAAAAAGTATGTGTACCACGTAAATACGAAAGCAACAAATAAATTGTTTTACTAAGTGAAAAGAGTAAACGAGGTTGTAAAATTTACGAAGAAATAAACCCCCTTATTACTAAATCAGTAGGAAATGAACGAAGAGGAAGAAGAAGAAGAAGAGGAAGAAGAAGGCGTAGAAAAAAAAATAAAGAAAGTTAGTTCTCTCGTAATATTGGATAAAGTCGTGAGTCTCGGTCGTTCAAGAAAGACCAAAAGAGACTGCAAGACGACCGGTACTTGCTTACTTACTTGCGCTTGCAGCTTTACTTTTGAACGGGCGCTTGGAGATCGTTATACGCGAAGCAAAGTGTGCGACGGTGTGAAATGGAATTAATTATAAGGACGTCTCAACAGGTGGGTGGAAAGCGTCTTTAACTTGGCGCGCCAGTTAGAACGAGAAAGACGATGGTATATGTATACCTAAAGACAGAGAGAATGAATGAGATACCGAGAGAGAGAGAGAGAGAGAGAGAGAGAGAGAGAGAGAGAGAGAATAATTCCTCGGTAGGCAAACCCTCCTTTCCTACTATAGCTATACGTCCAACCTCGGGTACATCTTCTATCTCTCTCGAGTAATTTGCTAAGAAAATAAATAGCGGGTGGCTCGATGGGAAAGAAGAAAAAAATGAGGCAGTTTAAGCACTGTAAGCTTGTTTGCGCGTTAATTGAGATGAAACTCTGTGGTCGATCGAAACACGTTGTTAAAGAGACGATTGTTACCTGATTACCGTTTCGGGGTGGGCTACTTTACTTGTCCATTGTCAGTTTGGAAACTTTCTCGGGATAATCATTGGTTTCGCCGAGTTCCCTTGTTTTTTCTTTTACAATTTGGCATTCGAATTGTGTCGGGATCTATTCTATTTCTCTGTCTTTTACTTATTTCATTGTGAAAGCAGTTATTTACATTCAATATTATTAATTACAGTTTCTTAGATAATTTGAAATATTTTATTTTAAAAACATTACATTTTTGATCAAATCAGTATATATATATATATATATATATAGACACACACACACATCAGGAATAGGAATAATAATTTACATATAAAATAAAGGTTAGAAAGGTACTTATAAAAGGAAATATATCTTTATTATCAACAATCATTGTACAATATCATAGAAAAAATAAATTTTAACACCATATGATTTATATGAACTACATAAATTCTATTAGTAATAATCAATTATTATAATCAATGGCTTTTTATAAAAAAATCTCTAAATTTATGCGAAAAAACCAATGTATATAGAAATGAAACGAAAAATTTTCAAAAATATTTGTATAAATTTTATTTGTATAAATATAGCTGTATATATCTGTAAATAACACGAATCAAAATTGTTTTATCAAAAAAAAACCTTTGTATTCAATGCATATATTCATCCTGTACAGGAAAAGATTGCCTATTCGTTTTACAAAGTTTGATCCAACATTCCGTATTCTTTAGGATTTTGACAATGCGATATCGTATAGTTAACTACGTGGACGAAAACATATGAGAATCGATACGTTAAAATTAGAAATCACAATAAGACACAATGAAAGAAGCCAGAGTGTACAATTTCGGACGTTTTATCTCCTACACTACTACTTTTTTTAATTCCGCATTTATTTTTCTAATTACAATACATCGAATTTTATGTTACATATATATTGAGTGTGTGTATGTGTGTGTGTGTGTGTGAACGAAAGAAAAGAAAGAGAGAAAGGGAGGTGGATAGTTGAAATGCAAAAAAGGCAGTCGTTCGAGGAGTTCCATCCGTTCGTTTCGTGTCCCATCAAGTTTTTTTCACGTTCGTATACGAAATCGACGGACCGAATCAGTTTCAGGAAGTTCAAGTCCACCAGTGGAGATCTCTGCACGGAAGTTTCGTCGGCGTCGTATCTCGCTTCTTCTTCCTTTTCTTCTTCTTTTTCTTCTTTGGGATTCTACCTGCTCTCTCTCTCTCTCTTTTTCTCGCTCGTTCGCTCTCTCTCCCTGTCGTGAACATTTTAATCTTTCTTCGGAAAAGCCGCGGGGCGGCTCCTATCGGGTAGTTTCATTTCAATTTCGTATTCCTTACTCTTCTTCTTCGAACTGTACATTTATATATAGCGTACACCTATATACGTATATATTGAACTAACCTTACAGTTCCTGAAAAGCGAGGAGTTAACGTCTCTTATACATTATGCTGATACGAATGAAATACCTTCCCCGAGGAGTCGCGCTTTCCCCTTCGTCATGGACCGCCTCTTACTTTTCCTGTCTATCTATCCATATAGATGTGTGTGTGCGACTGTATTACACGTACACACCCGTACACACGTATTCGAGCGACTGCCGTACGCAACGCCATACCCATTTCACGATTGAGCCTTCTTCGGGGTGAGACAAGAATTTTATTGCACCCCTATACATACGACCATTTTGAATTTCTTGGTGGTGGTGGTGGTGGCGGTGGTAGTACAAAATTTATCAGGCTAAAATATTAATGCCCTTACTGAGCATTCCAACACAGAGACATATATTATCTTCTTTCGAGTGATTTCATTTTAAGGCTACCCTTACTTACATATATATATATATTTTTTTTTTATTCTCTACTTCTTTTGTGTTCTGACTAAGTATATTTTAAAAGTATTCTTATACGTAGAATGTATAAGGTTTACCAAACTTTTTATCTTTTCGACAAAACTTGTATAAATATTTTGTAAATTGGATTAGTGTATTTTTATTTCTGTTTATTCGTAATATACTTACAAAATTTCTTACAAGATTACTAATAAAATGTTAGAAAAGGAGTGAATCAACCGTTTACTTTGTGATACCTTATGAAAGTTAAGGATTTAAGAATTCTAATAAAGTTAATGTATACGTGTATATATATACATATATATAAGAGTAACGTAATGCAGGGTAAACCATGTTATATCAGACCTTTTATTAAAGCATTTTTATTATATACATGAACATAGATACAACGAAGATTATACGTTAACGTATCACCAATGTAATATAGACTGTACAGTTTTACAATATAAGATGTTTATAACACGTAATATACAAATAAACAATATACACACGTGTGTGTGTGAATGTGTAAATTTTATAAAATTTTGGTAAAACGAGGAATAACAAGATAAATTTTCACGCGATCTATACCGTGTTAATTAACTCGTTGAATGGAAAAATTTGCTTAGCGTACCATCTTTGATCTCGAAGCTCAACAAAACGGTGAAAGTCGAGGGGTGATGAAAACACGCGTGGCGCTCGGAATCCTATATATATGCCGGCGGTATATACATGCCTTCGAAGAAACCCCATCAATTGCTTCGAGATCGAAATTAACTCCTACACCGAGTATTAAGTCTCAGGAGTAACCCTTTCATCGTGAACCCGATCCTTCAATTAGAGATTGGTATACATGCATGCGTGTACCCTTCTATATATATATATATATATAGATAAAAAGGGATGCGAAAGGGGTCGAGCCGACCTATTTTCCGAATAGCTCCTTAATCTATTTTAGGCGAAAGTCCAAGAGTATATCATTATGTACAAATTCGCGATGTATGCGCGGGCGCGTCAGTGTGTGTGTGTGTGTGCGCGCGTGTGTGTATGCGTGGTGTACATCTATATATAAGAGTGCGCGTCGCCCTTCGCGTGCCCCCACCCTCGTGATTACTCGGGCGCGATATCGATTTGCCGCGTGTGCAGCTAGGCGGCAGGCATATAAATAAGACGAGTTTTTCTGCGTGCGCACACGCGTCACTGCCCACCTCCTCCTGCAGAGTGGGAGAGAAACTACACCGGGGAATGGGTGGAGGTGGCGGAGGAGGAGGAGGAGGTGGAGGAAGAGAGAACCTGGATAACCGAGGAAACTTTTTCTATGTGTGCGTGTGTCTGCGCGGATGAATAAAAACGGGGGAGAGTCGAGTAGCAAAAGTCAGGGAGAGGTAAAAAGAGCGCGTTTCTATACGTATCCGCGCGTGTACGTGTTATGATTGTGTGGGTGTATGTGTGCGTGTGTATACGCGGACGTGTACGCGGAATTGACTGCGTGGAAAATGCAAACAATTTGTCAATTTGTTTTCCTGATTACGCGAGTATATACGGTAGAGCACAAAAGTACTTTGTCTGCTTAAGTTCTTTTTATTTTACACTTTTTTTCCTATACTTACTCGCGCGCGCGTTAACGTTTGAATCAATGCGGAACGAATGTACTCCCGTTTACTTTGCCCTAATGGAGGTGAAACTATTAACGAGATAGTAATTACGCCACAATTTTCTGCGGGAATCCATTATTATAAGTGTTAATTATGTCGGACGAACTAGTTGCAACATTTAAAGAAACACAAAGATCTACTAAAATATATTAATTTAAAATGAAAATTTTAATTTATTTGCCAGTTAACGTTTTTATTTTACAGATTTTATATTATCGAAATAAGCCATATTAGGTGCGTATTATGTTTTAGCACACTATATTTTCTTTTTATATTCTACGGATATTTTTATTGCGCATACCCTCTGTAAATGTACAACTATTGGAAAAAGAAGACTCGCGAAAATCTCGAATAAGAGTGTAATTTTTAACAATAATTATTCAAATATCAAGAGCATAAAAGACTCGAAATCTATTCTCTTGTAAATCCAGTGTATCACGTACGCAAGTTTTCTCATTCGCGAATTCAATAAAGCAAAAGAGAGAAAGATAGATATGTCTGTATTTTTCCTATGGTGAGTGTACATGTAGCTGAAAGAGTCAGACTGGGGTTTAGCTCCAAAGAGAAAGAGAGAAATGCCCTCGCAGAGAGACGGAGATTATCCCGAGGGATCCAGTCGCAGGCCGGGTAGGAAGAAGAAGCGCCACAGAGAGACCGAGAAAGATAGACGTATACGTATATATACGTACATATAAAATGCTACGAACGAAACATCACCCTCGAAAATTCGAGCGTCCTCCCTCCGCGAGAACCGGCGACGAATCCCCTGCACGCGATCACGCACACACATGCGCGCCACCCACTTGCTCGCGAATCGATTCCCTGGCCTGATCTTCCCGAGCGAGTTGTGCGCGAAAAGTACTATTTGTCACGGAAAATACGTGTGCAAATTCTTTTTATTTTATTTCCCTTTTCTTTTTGGGTCTAGCTTCGTTTAATTAGATTTCCGATTTTATGTGTGACTGGATACGATGAGACATTTTTACAGATGATCAAATTTTGGCAATGAAACCAATGAATTCAATTGAATCTAGATAATGTTTATTAGGTTTTTTTTCGAAAAATAACGAATAAGCAGTACAGGCAAATAAAAACTTAAAAATAATGCAATTTATGTTAAATAATATTTTATGACCTCAAAAAATTAGCTTATTAAATGATTTTATAATAAATGTACATATTTTCAAGTTCTAATTACATCAAACTGTCACAGTTGATTTTTTCTTGTATATTCTATCTTGAATTATAATATTGTGTAGCTAATAAATAATACACTAATATTTATTAATGCGCGATATTATTTCGGACAGGTTTGCAATTTTACAAATGTGAGAAGAAACATATATTGAATAATAAAAATGTCGATGGAAAGTTTGTGAAAATGTTATAAAAAAATATATAAATCGAACTTTTGTGTATAAAATGTTAACCAAATTGCGAGAAAAGGAAAAAGGAACGAGGACGAGAACGAGAACGAGAACGAGAACGACTACTAGGACCAAGAGGAGAAGTTGTCGAGATAGACGCGTACCGAAGAAACAGGAGCATTAAGGAGCCGTTTGTAAAGTAATAATTTGTTTAGCTTTTTCAAGATTGCTGCTCTCTTCACTCGTTGGCAAGGCGCACGCGAAGACGACCACTATACTCCTATATAGCGTATATAGAGGAGGGTTAGTGTGCCGTGCGCCGGGAAACTTTGCATTGTTACGGAATCGAGTGTCGCATTCGCTGACTACCGACAATTTCAAAGTTTTAATTTGAGTTTGAGGATTCATTAGGGACATTATGCTCTCTCTCTCTCTCTCTCTCTCTCTCTCGTTCCAAGAGAGTCAAGCCGTGTCTTCCGTGCCTCTTTTTCTCCTTCTTCGTCTCACTCACTCTCTCTCTCTCTCTCTCTCTCTCTCTCTCTCTCTCTCTCTCTCTCTCTCTCCCTCCCACTTTCTCTTACAAGATTCAAATGAACGAACCCTTCCCAGTACGCGGATCGGATAATTCCCTGAGCTTTCTCGACCGTCATCTCATTTTGCGTGCCTTACGCTAATGCTAAACGTCCTACGTTTACCTACATAAAACTTACCTCATTTTCAGATCTTATATTATTATTTTCTTACTTATATACCAATTCTCTCTTTTTTTTTCTCTTTATTATTTTGACACGTTGAGATTGCACCTTGTAAAAGAATTGGAAACTTCAATTTATATCGGCATAAATGGGTCAAAACCTTACAAGTTTTATATTCAAGTGGAGGTCGAATCTTTTATTGAGTTACGCGGATTCTTGATTGTTATTCATACTTGTTTCTTCGCGGGTACATTAATTTTAGTTTTCCTTTCATTATAATGTACTTAAATATACGAATTATTTTAATATTTATTTTTATTTACACTTTTTACTTGTTTTATATATTAATCGTGTTTATAGATGCGAATAACCACTCGAATATCTTTAATATAAGTCCAAGTATTATTTTACAATTTGTATTGGTTTATTATTAGGAATCCGACTGGTTTAAAACAAAAGCAACATAGAAATATTCAATGAATATTTAAATGTTTCAATTATTTTTCATAGCGTGGTTGAAATTAAATGTAAATCTTTTAACAAAATTATTCTATTTTATTACACTAGTGATTTTTCTATGCATTTAATTTTTTTAGAGGTATTTAAAGATATTCTCATGTAAATTCGTATACGTATACGTTAATCACTGACCGCATTGATAATCATATAGATTGTTTATTCAAGCTCAAAAATATAAACTCGCATTTGGATTGAATTTTACAACTCCTCGCACAGAATTCACGGGAAGAAAAAACAGAAGAATTGTAGGAATTGAAAATCTGTTAACAATTTTAAAAAGTTTCGGGTCGTATACCAAAAAAGAGATTGGTATAAGAGAAACGAGAAAACTTGAACGACGCGTTCTGCGAAAAATTCACTTCGAAAATTCAAAAGCGACAGAGAGATAAGGAGTGTATGTGGGTGTGTGTGTTGGAAAATGAGAGAGAGAGAGAGAGATAGATAGAAGGAGTAAAAAAAGTATGAAAGAAAAGGAAAAGAAACGGTAGGGAAGTGAAGGGGGTTAAATAGAAAGAAGTCGGGTCTTTCGAACGTTATTAATGCGAAAAAGCAAGAAATCCTATTTGAATGGAAATTGTTATTTCTGGGTATAAAGTTTTCCGAGAGCGGGCCCGGAATTTCCCTCGGAAGAAAAGCTCGAGTGGGTGCGCCCGCTCGCGTCTTGGCTCCTCTTCTCGCGAGAAATGAGAAAGAACGTCGTTAGGCCGATGCGTACGCCGGGGTCGCTCCCCCTTCAGGGAGGGAAAGAAAGAGAGAGAGAGACCGAGGTGTATATATACTTCACGTATACAAAGCTAGAGAAAGAGAGAGAGAGTGGGTGGAAAGAAGGGGGAGAGGAGGGGGTGGGGGGAGGCAGGGGTGGGCGTCGTTAGCAGGGGCTTTCTCCACTCCAGAGGGGGTGGGATTGTGTATTCAAGATAAACCATTCCCGTCGGCCTGTCACGTGTGCACCGACCATTTTCCTCGAAACATAATGCGACTCGAAACGATGTTAAAATATGGCACGCTCGCTCTCCGGATTACGCGCGTCTGCCCGCGCGCGCTCGCACACACTTATACACTCGCAAATTCACGTCGAGGGATCGAAGGAGATATAGTCGCACGAGGACGCTTTCCATCTTTATTTCTTCCATAACGCAACCGAGCCTCGAATACAACACGTATTTATTTTTTACGCTTTTTCAAATCAACTCTCTATCAGCTCGTCATACTTTTCTTTGGAGCTTTATAGCACTATTTTACTCTTGAGGCAAATATTAAACTTCCACATACACGTTGAAACGTCGCAGTTATTAACAATATTGTCCAATTACTTATTCACGCTCTTATAAAATAAATAATTTCAATAAAGTATACATGATGTATAGTGATAATATTTATTTGTGAATTCATTTATTCGAATCACTAGTAAATCAACTTTTTTTTACAATGCAATAACACGTGTCAATGTTACTCTAATTTTACATAAACATAAGGCTCTCCCGTATAACGGTCGTGCAGTAACGTAAAAGGCAATAACTTTTTTTTATCGTACAATGAGAAGGAAATATTTAATTTATTTAGAACTACACTAGCAAAATTTTCTGGTCGGTTTCGTAGATTTGCACTATTCACTTTACATAATGAACTTGATCAAAATAAAATAAACAACTCCGTAGAATAAATCACAAATTGTTAATTATCAATCGAATAAGAGAGCGTTATAATCGATACTATGTAATGCGATAGATAAATAACAATCTGCAATTAGATGCGAAATTCATAACACTTGGACGGCGTGTTACCAATTATTGATGTCACAACAAATGTCACTCGATACGTATATAACTATAAAAGTTTGCACAGGTATTGTGGAAGATCGATAAGGTTAGTTGACTATCGCGTTTATATAGATAACGTTCCCATCGATAACGCAAACTATTCTCACACGTGTATAGATATGTGTATACCTGCGCAAATGGAGAGAGAGGTAGAGAGAGAGAGAGAGAGAAACTGAGAGATATATAGCGGAGGAGAGCGAGAGAGCGTAAAAATCGAAAGTGAACAAGGGCGTTAGAAGTGGAGAAAGTGTCGACCGGTCAGCCAGAGCGCGTATCGCAGCACTGACCGCTCGCAGCTGCATCCGCTGCACGAGATGCATTCACCAACACAATCGAATCGTTGCACATGCGGAGCGATATGTGCACCAACGAGAAACGAGCATCCACTGGGGGTGGGGCATACAGGGAAAGATAGCGAAAGAGAGAGAAAGACCCGACGAGACGCCCCGTCTCTTTTCCACGTATCCTCGTATATGTACGAGGATATATACACTGTCCTGCACGTGTGTATACGCGTGTACGCGTGTGCGCTTGCCCTTCTGGTTGACCGGCACGTTTCGAGAATTCGCGAAATTATACTGATACCGAGGAAATAGCTATCGATTTTATGGGACCCGATTTATCGAACGTACATATATATATTCGGCGAATGCGTACACAACACCCACGGACTGATTGCTCTCGAATTGTTGAATACTCGCGTTTCTATATATGTGTATATATATACTCAATTACGACTCGGACTGGGTTATATATATATACACACACGTTCGATCTTTCTATTACTCTGGATACCTATGTCACACTGACCAATTTACTCATCTAACGCATCCATTTACCATGTACAATTTCATATATTCGATTATACGTTCATGATTCTAGGTATTGCAACTAAACAATTCATTTGATTAGAACTAACAAACTTTACGTTCATTTGTACAATTATTTATGGTTTATTACTCTTTTAATATACACGTGTACAACAATTTAATTAAATATAATCGTCGGAAATAAATGAGAAAACACTATACACTTATTTATCAAGGTTCTATAGTCGTTCGATCACCACGCGATTTGTAACATTAATTTTCCATCGTTGTACACAAAAATTAATTTTTTTTCTAGTACACGAGATGCATATCCAAGTTAACAAATATAAATATATAATAATGTAATGATATCCGTAAAAATGGCACGATTAATCTATCACACTAAAACTATAACGAATCTTGCGAGCTTAGCTAAGCGAGTTCATCTTCAAAATGTTTGTCTAGAGAACGAGTGTAAGAAACGAACGTCGAGTAGTACTGCTGGCAAAGGACTAGTGACCTACGTACCCTTTTGCACCTCAAAAAATGTCTACTCTTTCGAATTATGCCCTCCACTTTCCTGTCTCCCTCCACTCTAGCAAACGCTCAAATATGTATATATATACATATATACACATATATACACATATATACACGTACACATGTATATAGGTACGTCGCGTAGCGCGTTTGCATACATCTTCTCTTTAGGACGTATCGAACAAAGAGCGAGGAATAAATACAAATAGCGCGAAGGAACAATGGGACCGCAGCGTTGTCTCTTTCACCCCGTGTGACGCTCTCTGAGCTCTCTTTTGTCTCTTCCTCGACCGGTCCTGATGAGCGAGGCCCAAAAAATTCGAGACCCCTTATGGTTACCTACGTACGTGTATGCACGAGGGACGAGCTTCGCGCTATAATTGGCTTTGCTCCAACGTCGAATCCTCTATTAGCATACTTACCTCGAGATCTCTTTCGTCACGCGCATATAATATCGCCAAGAGCACACACAGATTCGTCGTTACCTGACTTTGTATACGACGTTCAACGAACCTCCGAATAATTTTTTATTACTCTCTATTTTTCCTCTGTTTCTTTTTATTTTCTCTCAATGCGCCAAGTGGATACAGTTTCAACAATACACATTCAGTTTCAATTTTATTTTTTATTTTCGATTGCTTTGATATATATAGTTTAGTTTACTTGAAATGTTTACCGTTAATAGATTTTTACAACGAACACAGATTAACAAACAGACGCACTTATATAACAATTAACAAACAATCTAGATTAAAGATTATTGTTCGTGTTACAAATCGAGAATTGCGTGTGTACAACTCAAGAGTAATAAAAAAGATGCATCTATCGTTTGCCACGTATACATATAGTTGAAGAATCGAATGAACATTCTGGTCGTGCAAAGCCTTGGGAGGAAAGTAATAGCGGGAAGCGAAAAAGCCGTCGGAAAAGGCGAGTTCGCGCGGCCCGTTGACCCCGAGACTTTTTACGTCGAAGGGATGGAGTCGACCGAGTCTAGGACGAAACCGGACCACCCTGTCATTAGCATACAAAGCTCTCTCGCTCTTTCCCCGTCGCTCAGCAAGTGGTCCACGCTGGCGGTTAACGACTGTCATTATCGTTTCCTTTCTCCTTCTCTCTCTCTCTCTTGACGTTGCAGAAATTTCGCCTCTTCTCTGCGGGCACTTCCGCCTGCCCATTTGCGCCTTTATTTGCGCGTTACTTACTACTTTCGCAGACCCTCGTGGAGAGTCTCTGTCTCTACTGTATCAGACAATGCGCGCCCTGTTCTTGCACCCGCGACCATGTGAATTATTAACAAGATGGGCGACGATTTTATTGACTTGACGTTTCTTCTTATACACGTATATATATATATGTATTATAAAAGTGTATAAACGTAAGAAAACTTTGTAAAAGAATTTTTTAAAGGAACTTCCAATTGTTTGACAAAACATTATTTATTAAACGATGACAGTAGAAGATCATAACATATTATTTATTATTGTATTATAGATATGTAATACAACGTACTCCCATTTGAATAAACATAAAAGCGCGCTGATCCAGTTTACATTACAGAGTAGAATAGAGAACGGTACAATAGGATTTAAATATAATTATAATATAACAAACAATAAACAATTATATTATAATATTATTATTTTGCAAACAACTGACTTTATGTATATAAACATTAATAAAAATAGTAATTAATTTATCGCATTGTAGCAGTAGAGTTATGTTTATATTCAAATAATCTGTCTACGATAATATATGAATTCTGATTAATACAGTTACGAGAAGCACAAAATAACGATATATCGTAAATACAATGGCACCGAGAGCAATGTCAAATGATAATTTGATTATCACCCAAAGATTTAAATAAAGCCAACCGTCGACTTGCTCTGTCTACCGTATATACGCACTCGTTTTTTACAACCAAAATTTTTTTTCTCTCAACTTTGAAATGGATCTCTTGTACATTAAAAAAAACCTCTTGAAACTAACGATACCGACCCTCGTCGAACGTACGTAGCTTTGTTTCTGTTAGACATTTTTTTTCGAACGCACGCGAATTATCAAAACTCTCGTAGCCGGCTGGCAAAAGTGCAGCCGTCCCGGAATAATCCCGTGTGCCTCTTTCCTATACGGATCTGCATGAGCGAGTGGCACACGTAGGTTCGACAAAAAATATTCCGGTTCTATGGAGGTAGGAAAAAAATGAGAGAAAAAAAAACTTAGCCGGTCCGGAAACGCGAGATTGCGTCGGTCAAATGTATATATCAAAGCTTTGATTCTCGATGCGTCAGCGCGCCTAACCGGATAGGTCAATTGTCCTTTACTTGACGGATGATCGAAGAACAATGAGATTTAAATTTTCAATGGGGTTAACCTTTTAAACAACTGCGGATTTATGTGATTGTTCGTAATGCATGGATATGAGGATGACGTTTCTGTTTTTCAATCACTTGTATTATAATAAACACACGGTGTGCAGAAATATTAATTGAAAAAAGCGATAAATAGTATAACTGCTATGATAAATATGTAATTGTCTAAATATATATATATATGTAGTTCAATATTTTTGTCAAATATTTGTATATTTATTTCAATCCAGTTTGTGATACATAAATTCTAATATTTTCGATAAAACATTCTTTTTATTTAATATAATGATAATAATATATCAAAATGTAACACATCGATCAAACAGTATTTTAAAGAAATTGTCCTTTTTTCAGTGTGTATAGGCTGGATAAGACGCATCGTGACGAATGCGTAGATTTTAGGCTCGACTTGTGCTTTAATCTTACGCGAGAAGTTGAGCCTTAGTGATTTACATAAGATTCGTGCCAGATTGGGCCCGCTTTGTACTTAGGGCAAACGAATCCCTTATTCCCTTCCTGGTGTAGCGACGTTTTTTTCGCAGTCCCTTGTCCTAGTGACGCGGGGCCTACCGTCTTATTTGCATATGTTTTTATATCGTCCGACGGTCCCCTGATTCCCACACATCGAGTTAAGGACACACTGCGGTCCTTTTTCTTTCTCCACTTGTGCGACTCAGTTTTACCCTGTCTTTTCCTTCGCACCACCTCCAATGAGATTCTGTTGAAATAAATGATTTTATTTAACCCTTCCACAATCGCACGTGTTTTTAAAATTACATACTATTACATAATCAAAATATACAATACATTAGAAAATATATAAACCTCTATAGAATAATTACGAACAAAATCATTTAATTCAATTAAAAATATACGAAATAATATACCGAGATTTTAATAATATTTTTTAAATACTGTAAAACGTTATATTCTTTGACAATTATGCTACTTTGTATATATATAATATTTTAATTTAGTTTAAGGGGGCGAATACAAATTCAGTATATCCTTTTCCTTTCTTCGAATTAAATTTTTTCGATCTTATTAAATATTTCTTAGTTTTAAACAGTTATTTGTTTATAACTATTTAAACAGATATTTTATTGAATTCAGTGCATGATATACTACTCCTAGAAAGCATGGAATCATTTACATGTTGTATAAGCAGATCGACAATTATGTTTATAAATCGAGCAATCTATATTTATTGCATAAATGAATTTATTCATATTCTCGAATTAAAAAAATAAAAAAACAAAAATGTTACGAAATGATAATTTTTAGTTTTTTGTTTTTTTTGCACCTTAATCGCGAAAATACATAAATTAACTGAATTTTTTTCTACTAATTTGGAAAAACTAATTTGGACATTAAACAAATAAAGATAAGTAAAGAAAAATAAATGCTTATTTATAAGGTATCAATACTTGTTCGATCGAAATAATATATATTTTGAAGCGGTTCATGGTATATGCAAAAGCATAATGGTTAAAAATTAGAATGCAAATATTTATTTCACTGTACCTTCTAATTTCATTATAGAACATTATACAAAATCACACAGAGTATACAAAAATTACATTATTGTAAATAATCATGATAAAAGTAATTAATTATAATTAGACCAATATAAAATATAAGCGATTAATAAACTTCTTGATCATATTCCAATCGAATATCTACTGAAGAAATTTTCGATCGTAGGACATTCAACACTCCAGCTTGTATACTCTCGACATCCTCAGGCGGGCAATAATCATCGTAGCTGGACCTTAAACCAAAAAAAAGGAAGAGAATATATAACAAATAGATTAAAAAGTAAACTAAAACAAATGAAAAGCAAGAAAACAATTACGAGTCAATCAATTATTCAATCAATTATTCCTGTTGTGTAATTCGCCGCGTTAATGGTCTATTATACAATTATTGCTGTCAGTAAATTTCGCAGAGCTAATTGTTTCTGCTAAGTAAAAGAAACAATCGGTGCGCGGGTGCGGGAGCAGCGCGTTGTTCTCCTCTCGGTGCGGTGGCGGCGGCGGCGTCGGCGGCGTCGACGACATTCGACGCGACGCTTCGTTTCATTCCGGAAATGGTGGGGATCGCGACGCGCTAGTGGTCGTACGCCCTGGCGAAAAAGTCAAAGAAACTAGAGGGGGAAGGAGGCGCAGACGTACCTCTGTGGTGGGGGCAAACAAGGGGAGATTATATATATAGGGAGGGCGAAAGACCGAGGAATACCTCTGGAGTGGGGAGCGCCGAGAGGGGTGGTAGAGAGAAAGAGATATTAGGAGATGAGGGGGGAAATAGTTTATATTATGTGCGCAAAGTGGGGTGAATCGATCTTTTTTCTTCCATACAGCTCCACCCTCCCTCCCTCGAGCGTACCGTCACAAGCGCGCTTAGGGCCTCGAGCGTCTTAGCAATAGGTGGCGCCATGTCCTTTATTCCTTTCAACTTTTTTCAAATTGTTTACTACATTCAAAATCACGCTTGTTCTCTTATTTTTAACAATTGTACGTTTAATTTTATGAAAATAAATATTTGTGTAACAGTACATTTTTTCCATTAATTATGATTGGTATATTTTATTGTAACTTATTGTATGTTGCAGTAAATTCAATAAAACTCGATTTTTATTTATAATTAATTACAAATTTTAGTAATGAATACAATGGTTAACCTTAATATATATAAATCAATTATAAATCTTCAGCATTTTAATTAAGATAACAAACTTACAACAACAAAAATTTCAAATTACTTCTTTCATATAAGAGAAAAAAAATTAATTAGTTAAAATATTTATATAAATATTCATTATTTATTATAATATTATAATAAATTAAATAATAATTACTTAATTATAAAATTTTTTTATATATTATTTCTATTTTATATATTATTTCTATTAAGTCTATTTTATGGAAAAACGCATTATTATAACTAAATCGAAAAATTATGAAATCGTCAATTATACTTATTATTTAGGATTGTTTTTGTAAAAAAAAGTAAAATTGAAACAAGTATTGCTGTTTGTAAATTTTCTTCATCATTAAAAAATTGTTCACGTGCAATTTCGCCGAAATCAGAGAAATATACCCGAAAATTAGTGTGATCACTTGAGCCAGAGTCAGTCATTTGTTCTATCCAATTAATTCGAGTAAGTGGCCAGAAGAAATCGGAGCGCTTCCTATACGAGTCACAATAAATCAAAATTTGACATCAGTTCTTATTAATGTTTAATACCCGATAAAATCAATATAAGCAATAATACAAAATATTGTATAAAATATAAAAAAAAACTTGTAATAAATTTAATAAAATACAGTGCTGATGCCATCTAGTTTGTAGCGCCATCCACCGGGAAAACACGTAAGTACAAGATAAAATTTTGTTCATCCCTGACTAATATTTACCCCTTATTTTGGTTCAGAAGGTGGGTCCTTTCTGCGACCCAACAGACGCCCTTTTTATAAATCCATCCCCCAGGCCAGCCCACCCCGAGGTAACCCCTACTTTCCCATTATATGCGTGCCCTTCTCTCTTTACACCGCACAAATTCTTCCACACCATCTACAACCTCAGGAGGGATACTTGAAAAACATGCCAAGTGTGTCGTCGACGCAATGATTGGCACGCGCACACAAAAATTGCTATCTCAAAATTAAAGTAATAACTCCCCTTGTTACATTCATATTGTTAGTTTGTTAAAAATTTTATTGTATGAGCATCAATTGTTAAAATAAACTTTTTGAAATATTATTTTTTAGCGGTATACCGGATTCACTCTTTTCCATACTTCTGTAATAATTTCGGTATTTGTATATTCGGTAACTATAATTATTAGTAAAGTAAATCAAGTATTCACAATAAAAAGTTAATTAACTGACTTCTGTGTCATTTTAATTGAATAGTAAACTTATTATTTATTGGTAATAAAAATTCATTATGTCTTTTGATCAACATTTCGAAATAAATCTATATATGTTTCTACACTATTTCTTATATGCAAATATTTTAATACTACTCTATTGCAAGTATCTCATTTTTAAAAATTGAGTTTAAAATATTCGAAATTAGTTTCAGTTGGTTTCTCGATTTCACCGAAAAATGCTACCATTTAAATTTGGAATTAAATTTAATTCGTCAATATAAATAATACATAATAAATGTAAATATTGAAATACGTGTATTAATATTTATAAATGACAATCTACACATTTTTTGTATAAAAAGTTATGTCTATATACATGCAGAAAATTATGTCCATAAAAACTTAAATGAGGCAGTTCCTATGTAAATTGCAGTGATGAATTGTACCACTAGTATAAGAAAGATTGATGAAAGTATGTGAAAATGATCGCGTAAAAATTAAAGTCTCGTGCATAAAATAAAGATCACGTAAAAAAAATAATAACAGTTCGAATAACTTTGAAAAAGTTTCTTGTTTGTTCAGAGGTAACCACGAGTTCAGACGAATTGGTTGTTATATGGGATAGGAAAATACTACCGGTACGAAGTTTAATGATTACACCTCCTATAAGTTTAAAAATTATCGCACTTACCTGTAAATTAATATTTTATGAATAAAACACTATGCGCCATTGTAAATTTTGTACAGGTTTTCACTATAAAAGTCTCTAACTGTCGTTCTACATTTAGTTTAAAGGGCGACAGAGGGTTAATAAAAAGTAATAGACCGTGTTACGTGAATATAGTTAATAAAATATTGTACAGAAAAATTAATTATACCTTGAAATAGTAACAATGGTTGGTGCTGTAGGTAAAGCATCTAAGAATGATCTAAATGTTTCTTCGATAAAGTGATCGAGGTCAGGTTTACTTGTCACGTGATGTGGCAATTCGGAATCATCGATCGTACAACCTGCTTCATGGATCTCTATCCAGTCAATGTCTTTGTCCTTGTAATGTTTACGCAATTCCAACTCGATCTCACGTACTTGGTCGTATCTGAAAGAACAAAGAGAAATGGACATATAATAGACAGTATATTGAGCGAATGTAAATAATAATAAGGAGGTCAATGGTCATAATCATACACATGCATCTGTATAAATGACACGAGCCACTGTCACACCAACAATTCGAAAATGGAAAGGAGTCGGTGTGAGGGCTGCGGTCCTGTTTAATTGGGTGTTAGGAATTAGAGGAACGGGGGAGGGGGGAGGGGGCAAACCGAGGCCACAAAGATGGCGAGTTCACAAGCAGTCACGTACGTGCAGCCTGTTTGAAATACCAATGACCAGTTCGGATAAACTGGACGTGCCTGCGGATTAATTGCGGTACCTCCAAATTTTCGGCCCTTTCTCTCTCTCTCTTTCTCTCTTCCTTCTTCTATACTACCCTTATGGTTTCAGTTTCTCTCTCACAGACGAGCCATAATACATTAATGTATTGGAGTATATAAAATGATTCATGCATTTTGATGATTTATAATAAATACTCTTCCAGGTGCAAAAATCGATTTTTATTTCAAAATAAGTATATAGTATATCTCTGTCATTCTGTTTTCTGATATATTATTTCATTTTTTAATATTAATCCAGAGAGTAATATACGTTTAATCGTTAAATAATACTGTTACCGTTAACATTTGTTTAAATTAATAATATTTATTTAATTATAAAGTTATAAATTACATACGGCGAAAAGTACATCCACAAAAATGACAGCACAAAAATTACAATTACAATACGAGTAAAACAAAGACAAAAAAACAATTAAACATTTTTTATAATGTCGTAGTTAAAAAATTATTAATATTTTCGGTTGAATGATGTGATTTTTTTGTCTTTTAATCATTGTCAATGAATAATTAATAATGAGAGGGTCACATCTTCCATAATTTTTGACCAATTCAAAATATTTGAGTTATTTTTTAAAACCAATCTACTCGAACTCATCGTTCTTGTGAATCAAAGTTTGAGAGCAATCTCAATTTGTTTCAAATTATTGAGTTATTTTTTTTTTTTGAGTTGTAAGCAACTAAAGTGAAAAGTTGTTTGCTTATAAATTCCATAAAAGAGGGAGTTAAAGTCTATAACTTCGGGTTTCTCCATATTTTTATAGTTAAAATCATATTCTAAAGTTTGGTAAAGACCCGTTTCTCGCGGACACTCTCCTTGTAAGTCACAAACAAATAAAAAATAATTGAATAAACCCTGAAATAGTGTTTCAATTTACGGTATGGTTATATATATACTATTAAGATATTTATAATTATTAATTGGTATAATTATTATGTAGATAATGTCAATTAGTTCCTCGTACAGTGCTTATTTGTATAGTAGGTATACTAATGGAAGTGTCTGAAAAAAATCAGTATCTAGTACTATAAAAACTTATAATTAATTTTTTTTTAAATATATTGTGAATATCGTTATTTGTAGAGGATGGATTTTTTTTATCTTTTTGGACAAGGTTTGCAGACTTGTTTTTAATTGTTTTTAAGTTATTGCATAAAAATTATAATATTTTTTTCAATTTTATTCTAATATTCGAACTTAATGTATTTATTTAATAACAAGTAGATTTCCATGACACTTAAAATGTTCTACCAATAGTGTTGGTTGCATTCCTGAAAATTTAGAAAAATGTAAATTATCTATCTTTTATAAAATTATTTAATTATTTTCTAATGTTTTATACAATAATTATTTATTAATTAACTTACATTACATATGTAAATCTATTTTTATAATAAATACTTTGAAACAAATAGTTTGAAAACATTTAAAATCTGATAATTATCTGTTTATTAATTGAAAGGTGCGTAAAACTTTCTTTAAGTAAAATAAAATCGGACAATCGACTTTTTACATACTGAAAAAGTTTATTTATTAAAAAATACGGTAGCAACATTATTAAAAAAACATCTAAAGAAATATATAGAAACTACCAAACTGTTAAATTATATATGCTGGACTTTACTACAGTTTACTTTGTCAAAAATAGCAACTGATTGCAGACCACACAAAATTTTTCATTCATGAAGCCTGTTGTAGTAAACTTGGTCACAACGATGCATTGCACCTTACTAAAATGAAGCGTTTGTAACAAATTGCCACCCTTAATACTAAGCCCTACTATAATATTATTTTATATTTTACTATATATATATATATATATATGGGGTATTCCACGTGAAGTGGTCCGATCAAAATTTTAAAATGCCCCAAATTTTGGGTACACATTGCAAATGTTTTTCAGAATACAGAAAAAAATTTTTAGGTACTGGAATTTATTAGTTCAAAAGTTATTCTAACCTCAAAAAGTGAACTTTTTCCAGTTTTTTTCAACACCAGCTG
The DNA here is from genome assembly GCA_026168455.1 of Theocolax elegans. Taxonomy (NCBI): domain Eukaryota; kingdom Metazoa; phylum Arthropoda; class Insecta; order Hymenoptera; family Cerocephalidae; genus Theocolax; species Theocolax elegans. The sequence continues at coordinate 55,597,112 of CM047430.1, read as the reverse complement.
GGTTCATCGCTATTTAACTCAAAATCTATCAACTTTTACTATAGAACATTATATGTAACATTCGTTGCTAATTATGTCTAGAATTTATCCTTCTGGGTTAGAATTTCTAATTTCAAGGTAAATGTTAGATAAACTACGTGTCAATATTCAACTTGAAAAAAAACTAACTTCGCCACAATTGATTTTTTTATCCAAATGTCCAAAAGAAAGCTTGGAGCAATACCTTTCAAATGATCTGTAGCATTTTTATGGCCTTCAATTCTGCAAAAAGTTATGATAATTTAAAGAAATTAATTAATTTAATATTAATTAGCAGCAATTTTTAATTATCGTGTATCTGTGTGTGATTTTCTAAAGTAAATATAATATATTCTCTTAATATACCCTTGAATTATGCCTAGACAATACTTGTGAGGTAGCGCAATGTATATATATATTTAAGTATATTAACATATTCATTTTATTTTTACTTAACAATTTCTAAAGATGAATCGTAACAGGAAATTTTGTAGCGATAGCTGCAATTTTTACCGTGCTGTCATCATACTTTTTATAGTGGTAATTGTTTTCGTGCAATTACATATAGAGTTAATAATTTTATTTTACTCATTTATATAAACAATACCATCTCAGATTGTTCTTTGTATAATAGTCAAATGTATTTTTGGTTAATATACGAAGTACAGTTTTGACCGATAAACCACTTTACCATTTTTCTACTTAAATTTGTTAGATACTAAATTAGAAGCTTTATAAAGTTGAAAAAATATATAAAATATAAATTTACTTTCCAATACATGATTCATATAGCTTCAAGAGTAATTAAATCAAAAGTGTTCGAACTTCTTCATATTTTTGCGATACAAATATTCCATATCGAGGAAGGCCAATATGATTAAACTAAATGTAATTATGGTTTTTTATTTAATAATAATAAATCTTCATAAGTACAATTATAGCAATAAAATTGTATCATAAGAGTATACCATCAAAGTTTGCAGATTATTTTCTTGTCAAGACCAATAAAAAAACAATTTAAATAATGAACAGAATTTTATCAAGACGTGCAGTTTCAATTTCTTAAATGAATAGAAGATTGTAGCGAACATGCGAATAAAAAATGATTAATAGAGAATACTACGAAATTGTTGACATGGATCGATTTGTATATCCAAGATTTAAAAAGCTTCTGTTCGTATACCAAAAATACGCAGCAATTATTTTAGTGTACTATGTACAATTAATGATACATTGTAACATAATTTTAAAACTATACGTATATCTAAACATTGTTATTTATACCAATAATAAAGCATTTAATTTCAGTGGACTTATTACGTTTACATGAAAATTAATATAAATTAAGTTAATAATTTAAATAAACAGATGTATCTGGTAAATTAATTTTTGCGCCAATAAAACAGAAATTTTTAAGTACCCCCAAACAAGAAGGTATTATATACGCGTAACTTTAATCTCGATCGAAAAAAAGAAGAGACACCGACGAATGCGAAACGTGCGAACGCGCTAACTGTTATGAGAAACCGGACTTTTTCCTCGCTGAATATTAATTATTCTTTCTGAGCGATGCGCACACCTGCCGGTTCGAGAACGTGCACTTTGCCACTCTTTTCGTATATATACCCGCTGATTCTCGTCCAAGATTATTCCGGCTATTCGCGCGTAACAGTTGCGAAACTAATTGCATCGGCAAGTGGCAACGGCCTATCATACATGCGTTAAAAAAATAAAGAAGCGAAAGTTGTATTTCTTGTTTCGTCGTATTGACGAACCGGTTCAACATATCTCTTGTATCTTGGTGTATAATTCTTGTCAGTTCCGTCGGTTGTCTCTTGACTCGCTTTGACTACACTGTATGCGTACGATACAGTAAATATTGCGTATAAATATAGTGTTTTCGCTTTGTGTAAATTTTTTTTTCGGCGTCGTTTATGTAAATTAACATATATTAATCACAATCTTGCTTGACGCACCCGAAAATTGTTGCTTTTTACTTGCAATTCAAAGGAAATTAGTATTTCAATTGGTTATATTTCCTAACTACACAACTATATTATAGAATTATAGAAAAAATTGTGTGTGCATTTTATGATTTGTTACAGAATTTTATTGATAAACAAATACTTAAATGTAACTGTCAATTTACGAATAATAAATACTTATGAAAATTTATGAATTAAAAAATCCATTAGTTTACATTATTAATTTTTTTATACGGAACGATACGTCTTTATCGTAACATTAATATTTATTTATACCTGCAGATAAATCTCAAAATAATTATAAAAGCATTCGGTACGTACAATTACGGATATAGAAACATTTAATTTTTCACGTAATTTATGTTTTCCTTTAATGAATAACGGACACACGTGCAATTAACCAGTTATATTTAAACGTGACCAAAATTACGTACAGCAATTATTACCTTGTTTACATTAGTGATCACTTAAAATGTATACTAGAACAAGAGAAGGAGAAAAGCTTGACTAAAGCAGTTAAGAAGAAAAGATCGAAGGAAAGAGAAAGAGAAAGAAAGAGAAAGAAAGAAAGAAAGAAAAAGTAATTGTGGAACAAGTCGGAACGGTTTCGCCGCCACAACTCAGTTCGAATGCCTATAATCATGTCATTTCTTCGACGAGTGAATTACCAGCTGTACCAACTTAAAGGGTTATTACCGGCATTAGCGGGGCGACGGTGTCGACGCTCCAGGAATGCTTGCATTTTCGTTTTCCATCTTTCCGTTGGCATTTTCTTCTACCTCCCTTCCAGCACTAAGTTATATAGTGTCTTTTCACCGAACAGTTTCTTCTATTCGTATAATTCATTTTTCTCGAGCTACGTCAGGAAAGAGAAATTTAATGAACTACTGCGGACTGGAACGTTATATTAATACTTATAATAATCCGTTACTCTAATTTTAAAATTACATTGATAAACCAAAAGGAATTTGTCATGCCGATAAATGTACATTGATTGTTAAACGTATTAATCAAAATAGTTATTAAATGTAATATAAAAAAATTTTAGCTGTATATAAGGCTAATCCAGCCGTGTACCCATACTTGCCTCGGGTGCGCGACACACAACCCTTGATATATATATATATATATATGTATATATATACCTCTACTTGACAATAAATCACGAATATTATGTATATCAGCTCTATTATCATTAATGCTTAAACGGGTGGATTTATTTTAAATCGATTAAATTTAAATTACATTAACTCGATTAGTTTAACTATGTTTTTAAGTATTATCTTTCTTATAATTATCTGAGAGAAACTGAAAAAAACAATTTAAAAAAGAAATCTATCTAATACTTCTATAGTATAATTGGATTTATAATAAGATGTACTATACGTGTGGTCTTAATAAAATAAAAATAAAAATATGAGAGGTAAATGTTATTAATGCAATAGCCCGCAGATATTAATAAAATCAACAATGGAACATTTGGCGATTGCAGTTGCCCAAATAACCGTCGACAAAAAGTGTCTAACTGGAAAGAATCTAATGCGTATAGAGATCTATATACGGGAGGCCTATATATACTACCGTGGACAATAGTACCGCGGTAGTAACCGAATAAAAAAAACAACGACCGAGCAAAAAACAGCGAGAAAGTCCCGTTATGACGGTGGGGGTAAAAGGGCCCTCGTTAGAAGAGGGGCAGCTATTTGTCGTTAAGGGGGTTATATGCAAATCCCGTCCCCCAGCAAAGAGAACGAGAGAGAGAGCCCGAAGAAGGAAAAAAATAAAGAAATGGGCGCGCATAGGTGCAAGAATAATACCGCGGGAGGGTAAGAAACTCGCTCGGGGTATGTAACGTAATCGGATGATCAATTATTAAAAGGAGAGGCAAAAAAAAACAAGGAGGGTTGACATATCCGATAGACGCGCGACGGCTGGGTATCGCTTGCCAGAATCTCGAGGGTTCTATTGGCCCATCCTGCTGGACGTATATACATACGCTTTTTTTTTCTTTTCGCTACACGTTATCACGCTGTCAGGATCTGCGGATACGTGACGAGGAGCGTCTTATGCACAAGCCGATGATCGATTAAAAAATATACAGCTTTTGTTTTCCACCTCGAGTTTGCTCGGCCAAGCGCACTTCCGACTATGCTTTCTCTCTCGGTACCCCGAAATCTGATTGAGACAAAAAAACGCAAGATCTCTCTTTCTCTTTCTCTCTCTATATATATAAATGCGTGTACCGTTGGAGCCTCTTGTGTGCTTTTCCTCGTAGATGGGTGGAAGGAACGGATTTTTTTTTCGTCCTTGGTAATTTGGTAATTTGGTGAGACCGGGAAGTATGCATTGCAGGACTACGTGGTTGTGTGCGATACCTCTATATAAAAGCAGATTAAAACTGATGGTGGAGGACAACAATTTCTGACATAGTGTGTTGAAACGAGATATAGAGGAGAATTTCAGTAAAGAGTAATATAACGCAATTACTGTAATTAAATGGAAGGATTTCTTCAAAGATTAATGAAATTAGATAAAGTAAATGGAGAGATGTTTTCTTTTTAATTTACTTGATTATGAAAAATATTTATGAATAATTATTAAATCATACATACAAACACGTTTCATGAAAATCATTTACAATTTAAAAGTAGGATATCTCTGATAAACATCATGATATTCGGTAACGCAAAATATATTATTGATACACAACTTCTTTGTATACAGAGGGAAATAACATATACGATCAAAAATTGAAATTAGTAGAAAAATAAAACTTTGACGTTCGATCAACTAAAAAATTACATTTACGAAGTAGTTCTTTATTTACTTTATTCACGGTAAAATAGTTTGCTGGATTAACCAATACTATTTTGTTACAATTATATAACAAACGATTATATACTGGTAATTCTAATAAAGTACTTTGTAAGAAGTATCAAATTCATAATAAAAATGTAAAACTTTCACACTTAATTTCGAATTATTTACTTTTTATAATGTATTTATGTAAGTGACTATCGAAGTTTATTACCAACTCACATACTTGATCAACTTAAGAAATATTAAATGAGGTAAACAATACATTTACAGGGTTGTCCAATTTTGTAGGTTGTTCAATATTTAGGAATAATTTCTTTATTAATTAAATCAAGTATTTGGCTGGAGCGAATTTTTGTTCTTCACGGTTCGCACGTTCGAAACGAGACGAAAGCTAACGCGGAATTTTTTCCCCCGAACTATTTGCATTTTGCGCAGGATGTAAAATTATTGCAAGATGCTCTTGAGTCGAGAGAATCGGTAACTTGATCGTCCTTTGTCTCGCGGGTTGAATAATGTTCGGATAGCATGGCATTTCAAAAGAGGGACCCCAAAGGTGGAATTACAACGAGGACCGTATGATATATACACATTGTCGGGGATATGACCGGACAATATCCTTCTCTTTCTCCGACGAATTCTCGTTCGTGGATATATACGTAGAGCAGCGCGGTAGCTATATACATTTTTTTGCGCCATTCGTTTTTTTTCCTCTTTCGGACGCGAACACCCGTCGATGAGAAAAAGAGGGTTAAAATCCGAAAACTAATAACACGTATATATACAATACAGTATAGATATACCTATATATATGTAGACATAGCTCTTGTAATGCAGATGCTTCTGTTTTTCTTTCTCGTAGACATATATACTACTCGGACACTCGGAAACGAGAGCATGGAATCGTAATGGCCGTAATCAGGGTGGGTATAAGTAAATACCACTTTTACCACAGTGTATATACACGAGTGTATATACGTGACAGAAGGCTTATGACCAGGTGCGACCTTTCCAAGATTGCCTCGGTCTTATTTTCACAGGGATCGTTATGACGATCATTTTCAAATTAGCGCCCGAGTAAGCACATATATCTATATCTCGCTTAGATGAGGCGCTTAACTACAGGGTCAGCAGTACCGCGTTCTCCAGACACCCATATTATTACTACTCGAAATTAACACAATTTTCAAGCTTTCTCTATATAATTATAGAATCGCTTGTTGGCTCTTGTTACGTATATACCATTTATACCTCCCTCAACATTGTAATATTACGTATTACGACGTAAAATCGTATACCCTTGAACATTCAATATCCTTTCACGTATCTATATATGATAAAATAATTGTTCACGAATATGTAACATTATTCTAAAATATGGTGGGATCGCGTCACTCTCTTAATTATTATTGCACATTATACAATAAATCCAAGTAAACAGTTTCACATAAATAGCATTTCTATATACGTATATATTATACATACACTACCGACCATAAATTTCCGAAAATTTTTTTGAAAACAGGTAATACTTTAAACATTAATAACTCCTATTACTATTATATACGGTTCTATGGATCGTAGGGCAAAAATAAAAAACCAAATTAAGGGCCAATCCAAAATCTAAGTTTTTATTTCAACAAATTTTCGCAATTGATTTTTGTATTTTGTGTTTTGCTTTGAATAAAGAATTTCTAAAATTTTTTAAACTTATTCAATCACTTGTAATTTTTATAAAAATGGAGGTCCATGAAAAATTCCAACGTGAAATGAAAGATTTTAATTTTAAAAAAAACTAAAAGTTTTTACTTTACATTTTTTCATTATATTGTAAAATTTTAGAATACTTTAGAAAATTCTACTTTATTTTAAAGAAAAATAAAAAATATAAAATTTAATTTAAAAAAATTTTTTTAAATAATAAAAAGCTAGTATTTGGATTGCCCTTCAATTTGCTTTTTTTATTTATACGATCAATAGAACCGGAGTTATTACTGTTTAAAGTATTACCTGCAGCTTTCGCAAATTTATGATCGGCAGTGTGTATTGTGATGGATTAACTATTATAGTTTAATAATTGCAACTCTACTCATAATCAGATTAATCCGCATTATTCTTTCATTTAATAACCTTTATATAATTTTTACTTTTGGTTTTATAAAGTTTTACGCAGCACTATTTTGGAGAATAAATGAAGGAAACGTTTATGCAGCAAATTTAAAATAATAAAATATAGTATTTCGGTTAAACGTAACGTTTAACAATTAAATGCAAGGTAAATCCATTTTTTAATCGAAAATTCATTCTTTAATCATTTATGTCACCGAGTAATAACGAAATATTATTTGAATAAGCGCGCGAGCGGCGAATGATATAAAATATACACTCAATTAGTTTGAGAATAGTATTTTCATCTTATCGTTATCTTTTCATTTCTCCCCTCGTCCAAGTTATGAAAGATATCATTACTTACTACGAAATCAACTCAGCCGAGTTAAAACTCTTTCCAAGTAAACCCATCAGGTAATAGAAACCCAACTACATTTTCCATCTATTTCGCAAGTCTTCGTTATACAGCAATATTATAATCTCATTTCGTTGGTTAATTTAAACAAGATAAACAGAAAAAAAAACGTCCGAACAATCAATTTGAAGGTTAATCATCAGTTATACAATAATATCACCATTAAAAGGTGATATTGATATCTCATTAGCGTCGATCGAGATGACATGTACACAAAAACATCGTGAATGTGTATATATATATATATACAAGTATATAATATATAACGAGGAATGAAATCGATCGGGAGGATCGGCTAACACGTCAATTGAATTGTACCTGCGCGCGTGACTTTGGAAAAAAGAGAAAAAGGAAATGGATCGCAGGTGCTATTTTGCAGGTAGACAACGATAGTGAGGGGGGAATTCGAAAAACCCAAAGCCAATCAATAGATATTCATCCCCCTGAGGGTATATACTTATATATATATATATATATATATACACATACATAGGTATATAGGTATAGGGAGAGAAGCTCCATTGACTGCCGTGTCGATCGTTGATGCATTCAGCTGCACCGGCATAAGGCGTAAATATCTATACCGCTGCAGGTTGCACTGTTGAACTGTCGATGATCGATGTTTACCCCTCGGATCCCTTCTACGCGAGTGTATCTATAAGCTCCGATCGGTTTCTTCATTTCCATTTTTTCCCTTTATATTTTCAGCTCCGAGTCGCTTGTTAGCCCGATTTCAACGATAATTATGTGCCCTTCCATCTTTCGCGAAATATACTAACGAATTTTTATTTATTTTTAATGAGCGATGCATAGTTTACGCAAATTTTATATCGTTTTCTATAATCATGTACAGGTTATGATTAACTTAAAATTCTCGTAGAGAAAAATGGTAATCTTAAATAAATACATATAACTGAAATTTCATACATATGCAAAACTTACCCTACAAGATATCTAGCGATAAATGTTACCATTTTTAAGTCAAAAAAATGGCAAAGTGTCATAAAATACCGGACAAATGGCCAATTAATGACAAAATTCGAGTTTTATTAAATCTTCAAATCTTGAATTTCTACTAGGGTTAGTTCTTGCTGCTGTACAAATTTATAAAACTTATTGAATGTTATCTTAAAAAATTGGAAACATTATTTAATTTAATAATATAATAATAATTTACAAATCAATTTATCTGTAAAACGTATTAAGCGATATCAAGTGATAATAAAATAATTGTAGTCGTTAAGTATATAGTAATAATTATTCAGTGATTGTTAAGGTAACATTTTTAAGTGTTATCTAGAAATATTTTGTTTAAAAAAAAATATAAAATTCATCAATCGATATACTGTGCGCATCAGTTTCAAAGTTTGATTAATAACGTTAAAAATGTAATTATATATTTCGAAATAAAATAAAAATAAAAAAATTAAATATGATTATTTGAATAAGACGAAGAGTGTGCACGAGGTAAATCTAAATATAAATTCGTGGAGTGCACACGTTGGCTGTGAGAATGTCACCTGGTGTCCGATGCAGGGAGAGAAAGATCCGGATGAAGGACGGTATATATATACGAAGTACGAAGAAGGAGAAAAGAAAGAAAGAGAGAAAGAAAGAAAAAAAAGAAAGAAAGAAAGCAAGAAGAAAAACGAGCCAGTGGTATAGCCTCTTGACGTGCCTATGAAAACGGAAGTCTAATTTGGAATGGGTTCACGCTGCTACTTTTCAATGGGACGTCTCTTTTATCACGAGCGTGCAGTCATCTCGCACCTAAATAAATGGCAATTAAATCTAAATAAGTGTACAATAAAAGGGGTTACACGAATACACCCGCGATAGTCAACGTATTTTTAGTGAATTATACTGCACAAGATGCCAAAGAAAAACGTGGAAACTCAAATGGTCGGGTTAGGGGGGGGAGGGAAGACGCTACATTGAAAATACGAGTGTTCACCCCGTTAGAATTTTTAACGAACCGTGTGAACTCCAACCCGTTCGTCTAACCTAATTAAGTCTAGAAGCGCGCATGCAAATTTCTTGCTCGGCGGGATCCTAAAGCTTACATGCACTCGCGCACGCACACACACACACACAACCCTCGTACACGGCTAGCTCACTTTTTCTTTCTTTCTTTCACGTGGCTTTTTATACATTATCAATGTCGGTGACAATTTTTCGCTACGAGACATCCTAATATGGAAATTCGCATTAATTTTCATGACAAAACGTATACTAAATGCACTATTGAAATTTCCCCGAGACTTTTGTATGTGAGTTTAACAATCGTCGTGGGCGGCATTTACTATAATAATAAAAAAAAAAGGTAAAAGAAAAATGTCTCGAGAGGTCCTCTCGGGTACGACGATTTTACCGAAAACTCAATGAGAGAAGGAGAGAAGGTGGAGAACCGTTAAAGACGTAATTAGCCGACGGCTGCCGGATCTACAGAATTACGGGACTCCGTCGAGAGGATAAATTAATGCAATTATATCCTGAGAGCTCTTTACCTCCTTATCTTTCCATATTTTTCTCGTCTACTATTCTCGAACGTTTTTCATACCGCTACTCATGTATATATCTATATATATGTATATATATGTATATGTAACTATAAATTGAGATGAACAGACGACGGTTTTCTTCTCCGTTGAATTTCATTGGGTTTTCGATTAACTTTCAATCGCGACGACTTATTAATTCAGAGTAGAAAAAGAGAAATAATAATAAATCATAACCGGATTAGTTCAATTAAAAAATTGTATTGTATCGAACGGTACGCGGCTTATACTACTGTAGGTTATATATCCCGAAACTCTTAATTGTTGGTGGTGCGAGCTAATGAAATGAACTGCCATTACGGGTTTCAAATCGTGTCGTATCTTTTAATATGCTAAGTTACTCCCTGCCTCGACGTCGCATGCGGCCGAATTCAGGATTTTTTTAATTGTTTCTGCTATATATGCCTTTCGAATCCCCCGATACTTATATTATTATTATTTTTCTACTTGTAGATATTCGTGATGTACGTTACAAAACTTAATAATTTTTTTGTTTATTTTTTATTGTATCATTTGGTTTTTAACTCCGTGCATTGAAAGCACTGCAAGTATCTAGAAGTAGGAAGGTATTTCGATAGATTAATAATTAGATAGATGCGATACACGGAGAGGTAGGAAGGAAGGAAGGAAGTCGCCAAGGCGAGAAAAAGAAGCATCGTGGGAGCGTAAGGGAGCCTGTGAATCTTATGTTGTACGAATATACGTATAGGTCCTTTAGAGAGTATCCGAGTGATTTGCATACTCACCGCCTGAGAATGTCGCCGGTGTCGTTTGAATGGCATCGCTCGCGCCTTTGTACGCTCGGCCTGCATACCCTCAAGACAAATGTATTATACGTATACTTATATATGCATATGTATGTATGCTTGAATCTACGTGTATATGTGTGCCAGACGACTAATGCGCGATACACGCGTCTCTTTTGATCGTAAACGCGCATCAACTCTCGTATAACCTGCTCTTAAAGTGCGACATCACGTACCTCAACGAGACGCTTTGGCATTTTAATCGCACTCTGGATAGACGCTAAATTCTAATGAACGTACTCTCCTGCACATATATCAGTCTTACTACCTTTTTCTCTCGAGGGACGATACTTTATATTACACCAGATATTTGGGAATAAACTCTTGGACGATTATACTTTTTTAAATTTTAACTCCACCCACTGCGGATTTTTTAAATATTTAATTACTACAGTGTATACCTATAGCGTCACGAATATACGTATCGCACTAATGATATATTTATATATCTATTACCTATATAATGTAATCCCAATAATTAGACGTACTATACTTGACGGTAAATCAATATTAATTGTACGATCGATTTATTTTAATAACTGCACAAATACAGCAGCGAAAGTAAATAAGACAACAAAGTATTGAATAATATCGTATAGAGAGATTTTATATTGTAATATTACTGATACAATTATATGACGAGACGTTAGGATGTTTCTACCCATCCGACAATAGTATATTGATATATAAAGAACGTATATCTATAGTACGTATCGCGAATAACATTTAAAACTATCGAGCATTTCAATTACACAACAAAGATCGTACGATAAATTTATCCCTTCATAAATACATCTTGGCAACATATCTACCAGAGGTAAATATTTTTTTGCGTATCAGTCGAAATCAACAAATTGTCAACGCCACGAAGAAACGCTCAACGTTTGTTATACATTGTGGGTTATATGTTTACGAAGAAAAAGTGCAAATAATCTGGGCCTTGCAAAGAAGGAAATGGATGCGCCAGCGAGACTAATTATAATGGACGCATGAAACGAGCTGTGGATAATACGATCGCGTATCTCGCAAATATATCCAGTACGCTTGAATCTCTTTCTCTCTGTCTCTCTCGCTTCTCCCTTCCTTTGCCAGTTTTTTTTTTCACTTACCAAAACCGGCCCCGGAACAAGAAAAAAAAACGACACATTGTGATGCCCTGATGGGGGGGATCGTCAAACTAGAACAAAAGCTGCACCGATAAAAACTAGGAAGGAAGAAAGAAAGGGGGCCCTGACAAGGCCCCGCGAGGAGAAAAGTGGGGGAGAAGAGAGGGATATTATTCGGAGGGGCGAAGTTCGGGTATACGTATACACGTGTAGCTACCTTTCAAAATTCCTCGCACGATCGCTTCCACCTTCAGTCATCTTTCGGGTATACGAGACGCGATTTCGTTACTCTCTTCTAAAATCTCCAGCTCGCGCCCGTTGTGGATTCTGCAATTGATTCACGGATTTTCACATGTGACAGTGGCACGAGTTCTTTGAAATTTATACAACTTTATCATTAGTTCCGTTATTTCGTTCGAGATCGAACGACGTTCACATCGTTGAATTTGATATTTACAATATTCGTCGTACGTTGTGTTTATTTGTCTAGTCGGAATTCAGTTATAGATAATGGATATTGACACGAAATGTTAATTAATTAGTGATTTTAGTGATCGATAATACTATTCCACTGTAAATACGCATTAGCATACTTATATCGTTTGTTTATAAATACAATACTAATGTAATATTATTTAGTTTATGTGTTTCCTGATATAAGTATTATTATATTTCACTTTATTTTGTTATTTGAAATTCGATTCATCTCATTTTGTTGGAAATAATTTGTTGGAAATAATGTGTGTGAAATATTGAATTACACAAATATTGTTGTATAATCAGAGACGTCTGGTGCTTAATGTTAAAGCAATGTTATGGCGTACATTAATTATTTTTTTCAAAAGACTGGACGTTCGTTTTAAATGTATCCGTGTATCAGGGTTCTTTCAAAAGTTTTACATTTATTATTATTTATATTTTATTATCTTGTCGTACATTTTATTACGTAGCATTAATAAACAATATATTAAAAAGATATAGACGAGTAGAATTTATAAATTCAAAATTGTATACATCGGTGATGAAATAATATGATACAAATATGTATCGCGTGCGACATTTTTACGGCTCATACATTCAATAGAAACTTAATCGAGCAAACCTAACATAGCTAAATTATATTGTTTCGTGTGTAAAAAAAAATGTTGGTTTACATAAACATGCAAATTATATTGTGTTATGGCAATAATATAGTACCGCGAAAATCATTTAGATCATTAAGCAAAAAAAAGCTATAAAATTATTGTAAAAGTGCGGTATTGTATAAAAGAAACTTTCAATATAAATATTTAAGGCGTGTAGGATATGATTAAATTTTTCGTCAAAGAAAGAAACATTTTCGGAAAAACCTACTTGAAAAATAATGGACGACGAAAAAATTGAAGTAAAACGAATGCACACGCGTACACGGAAAGAAAGGTTCATAGTAAAAATTACAATGTCATTAGGTAATGGAGAGACTGCAGACTCGACAAACAATAAAACTTACTATTTCCTGTAAACAATGGTATTTTTTATAATTTGTCAAGTTTGTCTGTCGATTACTCTAGAACATTGTAATATTTGTTGTAATATTGGCTTGTGGAGATCAATAAATTCATTTATCATATATAACTTAGAATATAAACAAGCAATAAATTCACGAATTTTCAAATCATTGTAATATTTATTAAAAAATTTTTCTTGGTATAATACGGGTACACGTAAATGTTATATATTGAATAGGTATATTTCTTCTCGACAATTCATCCAATCGTTTATTCAGGTTTTATTCCCTCGACTCTCCATTCGTATTTTCCAGCTTTTTCACATTTTCAAGGATCGAAAGAAGAGAGAAAGAAGGAGAAGTCGAGCACAATAACGCTCTTTCGGTCTCACTCGTTTGACTCCCCGACTCGTGCGGAGAAAAGAAACGATACCTATCGAAGCTCTCGGGGTCCATTATTTTCTCAAGGCAAACGAGGCCATGCAAAATCGTCTCACGTAGAAAATCATCCTTTCTCTAGTGGATTTTTCAGCCGAGGTGCGCACCCTCCCTCTCCCTCTCACCCTCCTTCTCTACCACCCCCTTTCTTCTTTACACCTCTCTTCTTCTCGTTATATTTTCTTCCCTGTTTTTCACTCGGTCGTACCTCTCGCTCTTTTCCCTATATACCTTCTTCCTTCCTCTTGAGCCTGATTTTCCTACAGGCCGCTTCATTTCCAGCGATGTCGTGTGCACGAACGCGATTTCGGCCGCATAAATCGCGACCGGGCTAAAACCAGAAAACATCGCTGTGGCTCTCTCTCTCTCTCTCTCTCTCTCACTCTCCGTCTCTCGGTATGTCTGTCTTTTTTTCGCCCTTGTCGCCACCCACACATCCGTCCTGTTTTTCCCTCGGCGTTGGAGGGGGCCAAGCTTGAACTTTTCAACGAATTTGCATGTCGCGACTAACGATTTCCTCCATCTCGAGAGCCCCCCGCGAGCTTTTCGCTTTTATCGGCTCGGAGTGCTTAGGGGAAAAACGACATTACAGTGCCTTTTCTTTTTGCATCATCGACGGCTTCGTTTACATCGCGCTAACTTTTTTCGCCATAGTTATTCTGCTTTTTTCTTCTTCGGATTGTCAATTTCTTTTTGGCTCTTGGCTCGCCTGTTTTGCATTGCGTGATTTGTTATACCTTTGTAATTGTTTGTTGCACCTATCTATTGCTATAGATCAAAATTTATTGCGGATAAAATATACTCGTTAACCATTGTATTACCATGCAGAAGAGTTTATTATGTCCCACAATATTTTGGAATGTCTTGATACTAAAAAAAACGATTCAAGTAAAAAATTAGCGTCAAAGATATATGTTAAAAACAATAATATTAATTTAGTAGTATCATTTAGAATTTTTTTTGCTTTAAACTACTTTGTAAACCTAAAAAATTCTACACATTAATCTTTAAAATTTTTTCACTATTTTTTGAATAATAAATTATTGTTAAAAAAATCTTTTGTTATAAGCATAACATATTGACGACACGAATATGTAAAAATTTTAGTAATTTCGAGCAAATTAATTGCTTAGAATTATAATAAGCAATATGTGAGTTTGTAATATGTGAAAGAATATTATAAGTAACATATGAAGTGGAGAAATACCAAATTTAATAGTCTAAAGGATTTAATTAGATCTCTTAACGGTCGAGTACGGTGTAAATCCTTCTCAATTTTCGTGCGATATCAAGTTCAGTAGCAAACTTTTTACGGTGTTTACATAACCGGATATAAGTGGAAAATGGGTTGCTAATATAAAATTAATCTCTCGTGTCTTTAAAACCAAGTTTACAAAGTAGCATATATACAAATTTGATTTTAACGTAAAAATTTAATGTTTATAAGTTATGAAAGCGATGATATTTGAACGTTATTGTGAAGGAAATACTGTAGGTTGGTAAATAAAAATTGGGAAAGAAAAATCAGGGATAGCAGAAGAGAGAAATGGTTACTCGCTCAATCTCATCTCTCGTGGCGGCACTTTCCTCGATGCGTTTATCTTCCATACTCTATTGATCCGTAAGTGATGGTGTGGCCCCGCCATGACGGGGGGAGGGTGGGTGCAGAGCATGCGGGAAAAGAAACTCGGGGGAGTGAGCAAAAAAAATAAAAGAAAGGAAAGGGGCCACCCCTGGATCGAGCCTGAAAAAGAGAACGCACGAGGCAGACAGAGAGAAAGAGCTCTCGGTATGAAAAGACCGGAGGTTTGACGCACTCGCACGATTAGGTACAAGAGAGAAAGAGAGAAGCCTCGCGGAATGAAATAATAATATTAAGATGGATGGAGGGTGGATTTTTCTCGGCGCGAAAGAAGCTTTCTCATCACTTCTACCCCGCCAATGGATGGATGTTATATATATATATGTATAGTTACATACACGTTCCTTATATATCTATATATTTTGCACGTTGCGAGAAAATGGATTGGCTCGTGTCCGGTTTTTGACGGCTCGCCATTAGTGGCTTCTCTCAAGAGCCAAGTGGAAACTTCTTTCATGGGATATGAGGAGGAGGAGAAAGGGGCCGGAGGTAATCCCAAAATATCGCAAAAGATTGCGTGTTCGGCAATTTTGTTTACGTTGCAGTTTTCAAATATCTCTCAGATAGACTTTCAAAACTTTTTGCGGTTTTCCTTTTGGGGTGATTAGGTAACGAATGATTGGCATCCCTTTTCCGTAATGTTTCAAAGCGACCGATTTGATGCAGCGTATCCATTGATAAAACGTAATCATGGGAAAGTTAATGCAAGAACTTGCAGTTGTTCGTGTTTACACGAAACTCTTTTTCGTATGTATTCAATTACGATTTGTTCATGTACACTCACAAAAAAGTTATCGTAAAAATTACAGTGTTATCTATTAATGCAGGGACAGATTGACACAATCTAAAAATTTACCATAGTGTATAATAAAATTTACTATAGAAAGCTATTTATTTTTACTAAAATTCTGGTAATATTTACTACAACTTCAGTAAAATTTATTATATGTATTTATTTACAACATTGTAATTTTTACTATAATTTTTTTCTTATTGTTAGTGTACAAGAAACAAATTCAAACTATATTAATACTTATACGCATAGACAAAAATTTTAATACAAAGATGATATTATCAATCATTAAAATAGTTAAAATTAAGAACATTACATAATACAGTGACTATATATTTTTAGCGTACCAAAGCTACAGTAAATGAAAATAAACCTTTCTACAATTACAAAATAGAAAACTTGTTTATACTTCATTATAATCTTGAATTCTACAACCTCGGTACAGTATAAACTTTTATTGCTCTAACAGACGTATTTAACTATCGTATATAAAATTCCATCATTAAAATTTGCTAAACAAAATAATTAAATATTTACTTTGGTATATATGTATACCTTAGATAAACTATACAGAAGTTCAGTTTTTTATAAATAATGCGTGAACGTTAAATGTTTTGGGAATTGATTCATCGTATACAGATAATAATTATATGCACTAGACAAGAAAAGAATGGTTGTATATATACCTACGTATAAAATCTCTCGCAAAGTTGGCTGACACGAGGGAATCTACCGACATTAGAATTTCATATTTGTAATTTATGCTGACTAAAAAGAGGTCTGTTCACTCGAGTCTCGGATTACACGGAGGTAGATTTCGTCAAAATTTGCGCATCATCAGAGCGGTTCTTAATTTCAGTTCGTTTGTTTTGCTTCTGTCCTATAGAGGTTGTACAGCGGTATAATATACAGATATGCCTATAGCAATCGACCTTTAATATTTAATTTTCAGATTGAAGCACAAATGAATATTCATTAAACACATTTTTCCGATTTTAATTACATCCTCTAAGCGGATCTGGTTCGCGAGCTTACGCTCCGCGTTATACATATATATGTATATATTATATATGTATATATAACATTTCTCTCTCTCTCTCTCTCTCTCTCTCTCTCTCTCTTCCATTTTTCTCCTTCATTCATTCCTCTTTTTCTTTTCTCCCTATGTGCTTTTTAATGAAATCCCCTCGGCACGGAACAACGAACACCATTATTAATATCACCGTTCTTATCTTTCGGCGCAATGAAGTATTACTTTGTTATTAATTCCGAAGCCGATCCACCTCCATCCCACCTTCGGCTCCATCATTCCTGCAAGCCGAGCTATACGCGAAATTACGAGAATCCCACGGATTTACAAACTCGATTCGACATTTTTTATTGCGATATCGGCGGGCGCTTACCCCGGTGGCGATTCTTTTGATTCCCCGTTGCTTCATCAAATTTCTGTTTGTACCTAATTGTTGAGATTCGTTTGAAGACGCAATATTTTGGTACACTCGGTACGAGGTATTTATTACGTCTAGTTTAGTCCCTTGATCATACAAACATTTGTAAAACATCAATTAGAAACTTATTTCATCAATAAGATAATATTTGCATTTGAATTCGATTTACCATATATCATTTTGTAAAATTAGGTGCTGAAAATCGTAGTAAAAAATCATCTTGACTCCGATTGAGGATCTCGAGAGTTTCGTTGCGTAGGCACAGGGATCGAAAGAGGAAGAGTGTGGAAGCAGGAGACAGAGATTCGGGAGCACACGCGTGACATACGGCGTATGAAAAGAAAGGGAAAAATAAAGGGACTGAAATAGAGGAAGAGAGAGGGAGAGAGAGGAAGAGAGAGAAAGAGAGGAGTCCAATAAAGCCTGGAGGGCTGAACGCATGCGCCCTGACGCTATTTTTATTTCCACTTTGGCAGAGAACCCAAGAGAACGCGCCGAAGAAGACGAGGGAGGCGGGCAGAGGTGGGCCAAGGGGGTGGTGGAGGAGGGACGGAGGAGGAGGAGGGGGGGTGTTGCAGGGGTTGCAGGGAGGGGGCTGTGGGGGCTGAGGGGATTGCACGACCGAGCAAAGGGAGGACGCCGGCAGGACGATGGTTAAGGGTCGCGATAGCGAAGAGAGAACCGGGGGGTGGCGCAAGTCGGTGAACCGAGGGAGTTGCCAGGGGCAACGCTAACGAGCTCCATGAGCGACGTCAGATAGGGCACCCCACGCACTCACACACGCGTACGTGCACACTGTTGAACCGGCTGGCCACGAGCGCTACCCTCCTCGAAAACTTGGTTACGTATAAATACATCTCTGAAAGACGTGCCATACGAGCCCCAATTTCTCCCTTGTTTTCCACAGGAAACCGGAAAACCCCGAAAATTATGGCAAAGCAAATAATCGCTCCGAACGTATATACATTTTACAAGAGACACTTGAATTATTTACTCACGTTTACCGATTCGTATGTGCTCGGGTTTTCATTTCTCTACGATTCATCACTTTTTTTTTTACTTAAATAAACCTTTTTGCCCTTTATTTTCAGTATATGCGCGAGGGCTTCGCTAATGCCTTTCGAGAGAAAAATCTGATCACCTTCAAAACCTTCACGGAGAAGATTCACTCATCTATTATTCAAATTAATAATACACGCTGGTTATTATTTATTTTCGTTAATCGCATTAACTCATTGAAATTATCATTCGTTAGATTACAAATGACAGTAAAAAATAAATATTAATATACGATTTAATAATTTACATTGGTCATATGGAAAAGCAAAATATTGGTCACACGTCATAAATAATGGAATTTAACAAGTGAAGATTTTTTATTCTCTCAGTTTTGTCTTAAACGTGCAGTTTACAGTTCATAAAGAACATTTATCAAAAAAAATCTTTAGTTTTTATAAAACTTACGACACTGGTACCATTAACATAGGAATGCCATAAATATGAAGATTAAAAGAAAGATTTATATTGATGATAGTAAATATTTATATACTTTAATGGTAAAAGTAAAATAAACTTATGTTTATATAAAAATTACTCTAAAAGGTTATCACCGTTTTAGTATATGTTCATACCAATGCAGGCAACTCTTGCTATCAATAATAGTAATTTTTATGCAAACACAAGCCTGTTCCTTTCTTTACCATTAAAATAGAAATATTTACAATCATATTTTTCACGGTGTAGACTCAAGATAATGGTATAGAAAAATTATTGTGCTGCGCAAGTTAATGGGATAAACAGTTTTCCTACGCGCTTATATTTAGCAAATAAATTATTTTAAAATATTTATGACCAGGTAAAAGACAAGTCAAAGACAAACAATTTACGATTTCTTAACACTTATAAATTATAATGCACTGTAATACTTGTATAATACGAAAATTATATTATTTTTATATTTTTTTGTATCGTTGTGTATTGAATAACACATTAAAGTTTACATTAAATAGGTATTGTGAGGCCTGCGATGGCTCGTTCGATTGGGCTTGTAATTTTGGTGGTCCCAAGTTCGATTTCCGACCCCTGCCGATTGATAGAACCACCACCGGGGGATATATTTTCAACAAGTGCTTTCTTAACAAACACATCGTATGATCTCTGTCGCTGATTATCGCCAAATTAGGAGCATAAGAAGAGCGACGTTAAATAAAAAAATAGGAACAATATATTATTTTTCTGTGCATTTTTTAGCTTCAAAAATAAAAAAGTCTGAATATTTCGTCATGAGAATAGAAAGGATAAATGACTCTGGATCTTAGATAATAATTGTAAATTATGCGAATCGACAGTTCTGTAATATATTTAAGTAATTATATCAGTTTGATATCGCCTATTAACACTAGAAAAAGTGTTTGTATAAATTTATTCTAACACTTATATTGCAGCAACTCGATAAAGTTTTTGTAAATTTAAAAATAAGTTTATAATTTGAACTTTTGGACTTAATTGTATTAACAATATTTTGAACATTTACCGTTATGCGATTTTTTATGTTGCAGCAGCAATGTAACCTGCTCAATTAAAAAAACATAAACAACGTAAACAATTTTTTGTATATATAAGGACTACTGAATGAAACATGACACGGTTATCATGATAACAAAGTATTCAAGAAAAGAAAGAACCCCCTGAAGTCTAGGCTTTTGATGGCAAACGGTAAAGAATAAATCAGTCAAGGTTTGGCTCGCGGAGCACGGGAAATGGTGCGGAGGGGGCGTCCGTCGACAGGATGGCAATTACGTAATCAAGTAATTAGTCCCGGACCTCGGTTAACTAGGCCGCCATAAAACCCGAGGCACGATAAAGGCAATTTACTTTTTTGTGTATCTTCTCCCAAGATAGCTCAATGATTGAAACCTCTTTTCCTCTCTCTCTCTCTCTCTCTCTCTCTCTCTCTCTCTCTCTTTCCTTTTTCGCCACTTGATCCGACATTTTACTACTTTAGGTTCTACTTGAGATATCTGAAATTACTTTACAACTTTTCTTTAAAATCTAGAACACGACATCACTACTTTTTCAACTTGCAGCTAATTTGAGTATTGTGGAACATAACGTAACTATTTTTAGAGTTGCCCTTTACTTATTTTTATTTATTTTTATGTATATATGTGTGATTATTAACTAAAACAGATTTTCGGTTTGAAAACACGTGAAACAAATTCGTGTTTGTTTTATATTAAGACGCAGTTGCGACTTTTGATAAACTGATAAAAATTATTTATATATATCAATGTACCTGAAAATAACAAACATATAGAAGTCAAAACCTTTATCGAACGGATGGTATGGACAAATCTATTAATTCTATAGTTATCAAAGTTTTCGACACTCGTCGATAATTATGAAGAAAAAAGATTTTAATTGGTTTGGGTTTTGGTGCAGCGGAAAAAGGGAAAAAGTGAATGAGGTATACACGTATATAATAGTTCAAAATTTAGCGGAGGCAGCGCATTCTCGGTTGGGTATTTGTCACTTGCGCATCGGCAGTAACGATGGATACGGAAGAGTGGCCCTTTAAAAGTGAAATTTCATGCGAATTTTTCAAGTGCTAAACAAATGAGTGCGAGCAAAGTTAACGAAAAGAGAGGCTCTCGCAACTGAGCGCGCCGACAAATTGGAGGGTCCTCTTTGCCGTAGAACACTCGTCGGGAGTGAGGGAGAGAGGAAGAGAGAGAGAAAGATAGACACCGTGCTCAACTCTTCGGGATGCAGGATCATGAAAGCGAGCGCGGGCGCGTGCGTCTTGTCGATTGCAGCGACGTGGAAACCCGTGTGCGTTGCACCCGACCGTGCGTACCGAACCCCCAGACAAGTGGGTAATCAATCAAATTAATTATTTTTCACCCCATACCTAGACGAGTGCGCCATTTTCAGACTCCGATCTTCATTCATTTTGTTCTCTTCTCTTTTTTAACCCGAAATATTTCATCTTTATTTCAAACTCGTGCCCTTACCTTCTTTATTCAGTTTATAACATTTTCAGCTCCATTGTATCATCGGTTTTAGCTACAAATTATTAATTCAAGTTTATAAACTTTTAATAAATCATAATAAACGCAATAGTTTGACTTTTTTTTATAAATTATTATCGAATAATATTGCAAAATTATGATGTGTATAGACAGTATGTTATATTGTGCACAGGTATACACGATGACAGTTTCATTCGATAAACTAGTAAATATTTTATATTCATCAAGGTAAACAATATAAAATGCCAGTAACTTTTACGTCTCCCATTTCTAATAAAATAATAAAATTAGTGTAGTATATACGCTATTAAAAAGTCGTAATGGCACATGAATTGCTTTGGTCGCGCTTTTTCCAGTCAAGTTTTCGAGCGTCGCGTCTGCTCGCGAGGCCGCACGTCCGGAAAATAGTGCTTTTAAATCCAATTCCTATAACGCTGCTCCTTCCAAATCCCCTGAAACCATCTCCGAACCAACGTGCGAGAGACGGGTGCGGCTGCCTCCGCGAGCTTTGCCACAAAGCTCTACGTACCGAGGGCTTTCAAAACCCCGAAACCCCGGGTCTACTACTACTGTTACTCCCTGTCTTCCTCTGTATATAGGCACTCTCTCTTACTCTCTTTCCTCTCCCTCGCGGTGCGCGTTTCATCCCGACGCCCGATTCGTTCACCCAGCTCCACTGAGCCCAGCCTCTTTCTCTTTCGATTACTTTCATGCGAAAAATCCCAAATGCAGAACGTTTCTCTGTCTACTCTCGCACGACTAATGCAAATTTTACCTTAGCCGAAATATACCCAATGCGTGAGAGTGCCCCTTTCGTTGAACCAAAAATATTATTGTCCATTTAAATTATATATATATATTTTCAATAAATATTGTTATTTTGCAACATTTATTTTATCTTTAATTAATTTAAAACAATAACGAGTATATTCACTGCGATTAAACTTTATATGATTTATTTTATATTATTTATTTAAACCGATCTTTGAAAATAACGTTTTGGAAGTAGCCAAGAGATGCGATAGTAACCATCTAAGCAATTATATTATAGTCGAAATATATTTTAATTATGAAATTCTTCATTTTACACTAACAAGTAGAGTCCACACCCTTTGGGAAACGGATCCTTACCAAACTCTATAGGATATGATTTCTACTATAAAAATATGAATATAAGAATTATATCTATAATAAAAAAAGGCATTGGAATCAAAAACTTCTGGTTTCTTCATATTTTTATAGTAGAAATCCAATCCTAGAGTTTGGTAAGGATCCGTTTCCCAAAGGGTGAGGACTTTCCTTGTAAGTATAAGAATGACTTGTATTTAAATAACCATTCAACCGAAAGATAAAATTTTCGTAATATTTGTTACAATCTCTAATTTATTAAATTTCTACTTTGCACATTACAATTACAAGTATTTTTATTTATATTAGAGTTTTAAAAATCTACATTAATTGAATATAACTAAATAAATAATGAATATAAATTTAGAAATACTAACGTCATACATCCTTGTGCGCATGCGGACTGCTGTCGTAACACGAAAATATCCAACGGTTTGGTGAAACGCCCAGCGACTTGCCGGCGATTTGGGTATTCAACTGATTTCTAAATCGTTTAATTTTTTAATGTGTCGAATTACTTAAAATGATGCTTGGGGATTAGCAGAGTATTTATTTAAATTGTCTGAATGAATTAATATTTGAGAATAAGTCTGATGCGTTAAGTGTAAACGTTAGTGTCCATATGAAATTGAAAAAAAAAATTAAAGAAGCATGTATGTTTCTTATATATACGTTTGATGATTTTTAATTTACAAATTTATTTTTCACAATACAAAAATATAAATAAAACCGCTTGCTAGTAAATGTATTCTTCATTTACTTCAAATGAATTTGGTATTAGCTTATATTTATAACCGTTTCGTTTGTTCCAAATTTTTTATATAAATGAGCGATTCGTTAATCGTTAATGAATATTCAATTCTCCTAAAGTCCAAACCACATTTATTAAAAGTTAATAACAATAATTTGTCACAAGACATATTTTTTCTCAGTGATATTTTCTTTGGCCTTTAAATAGTGAGGATAATTATATTTATAAGGAAGGATATATATTTATAAATATTTCAATTTTTCCATCATGTATATGTTGTATTTTGTAACATAGCAATAGAAGTTGATTATTGGAATTTATTAAATTATTTTTCTTCTATTATTTCAATATATTATGACACTTTGACTTGTGGAAGACGGTTTTCGATCTTGCTCGAGGTTCGCACGACCGAACTGAGTGAAAACATCGAGCAAGATATAAAAACACCTCCCACAATAGTTTCATATACGATATTTTTATAACACGATAACCTCAAAATTTGAAATTATATAATTGAATGAAAATGGAGTATACGACGGGTGCAGCGTGCAAACTGAGATTGTAAGCTTAAATTAAAATAAAGTATTAAAGATAAAGTATTAGCGGATAAAATTGAGTGAGAGTATCATTTATAAGGTATAAATAAGTATAACTTGGAGTTAAAAGGAGAAAGTGGATATACGTGTACAAGACGAGTAGGATGACGAAACGGTATGTACAAGTTCACAATATCACTTAGAAGAAGAGAAAGATTGGTGAACCAGTAATATAAAGTATAGGAAACCCCTATTTGGCCCCTGGCCTATAACTAACGAGTAAGAAGAAACGATAAAGCCATCCAACATCCAACATCCCTCCCTGTAAATCCCAAGGCAATGAGAATCAGACTTTACGATCTTGGAGTAGATTCTTCGAGATATAAATATACGGACCATCTCTCCTCTTTATAGACGCACACATACCCCCACACGTGTTTTACGTATGTGTATATATATATATATGTATATAAACGCGCGTATATGCGTGGATACCCGACGTCACGGAAAACAACGAGAAAAACAAATTACGCAGAGGTTCGAGATGAAAAATGTGAAAGCATAATTCGATAGAACCGCTCGAGGGGCTTATCGATCGGATCGCGCGTATACGTTCTGCGCGTACACATTCCGCCCCCTTCGAGAGGAACGCGCGGAGCACTTTTATTCGTGCGTCCTACGTGGATCCCCTTTGCGTCGTCGCCTTTGCCACCCCTCGGTACTTTTTTTTTTCCTTTTTTACTCTCGCCGCCCCCTCTACGCCATTTTTTTCTCCCTTCGCGCTAGCGATTTATGAGTGAGAGAGAGTGAGAGAAAGAGAGAGAGAGAGAGAGAGAGAGAGAGAGAGAGAAGGCTAGGAAAGAACACGTGCCGTGCGCACGGAGGAGGAGGCCTCGCGCGCGTTTCATTTATAATACACGGAAGAAAATCCGCGGGATTAGACCCGAGCGGATTAAACTGTGGGCACGACACCCGGGCTGAGTATTTGCGGTTTGTTTCGACGATTCGATACTCACCCCCACAAATGGAGAGAGATTTGCACTCACTGGGACCTCAAAAGGATCAGCAAATATTCAATTCACCGATTATTGTATAATTATGTACCTTTTTCTATTTTTCGCATTTTACACTGGAATATGTTTTTTTTTATTTTTAATGCAACGGTGTAAATTTATTAGATCTAAATTACATCACTAAAATTCAAGGGATTGAAGAAACCAAATGTTTTTACAACTATATCGATAAAAATTATAAATAGGTGTATATAACCATTAATGTCTCATTTGAGTAATCAAATTTATATTATTCAGTCTTCGCAGCAATTTAATTCGACGAAGTAAAATATGACGTATAAGGATTATTATGTAAAAATAAATTCGTATGGTCGTTAAACATTTTTTTCAGTATTGTATGGGCGAAGCGTAACCGAAGAATAACCGAAACGAAGAGTATATAGAAGGTATTATGCTAGGTTCAAAGATAAAAAAAAAATTCGTACATCATTATATAAGGAAAAAGAAGGAATTTCGGAGAAAAATAACGAAGCGAAAGCGAAGGCGCAGCCCTCGACGTTTTATTAGGCATTGACATGTTATCCGCGACACTTTTGTTCGTGCAGGCTCCGGGGGCTGCTCTCGAAACCGAGCGAACGAGATAAGGAGGGTAAGCGAGGAACCAACAAGAGTCTGTCAATTGCGATGAAAGCTGAACGAACGGTGGAAATGGAGAAGAAGAAGAAGAAGAAGAAGAAGTAGAAGATGATGAAGAAGAAGGCAGAGGGAAAGGTATATATATACAGGGAAAGACAGAATACCCGATCAGTGATTTTGTAAGTAGGAATTGCGATGGTAAGAGTGAGAGAGGCGACGACAGCAAACGTCTCAGGAAGTTAGTTAGATAAAGAACCGAAATAAATACGGAGGGAAGAAAGGAGCTCGTTAAGAGGTCTGGAGCCTGAGTTTTCCCGAGTACTCGACTGTATACCAAAAAACGATACTCTGCCATTACTTTATCATTCCTTTTTTCACCTTTTCACGTTCTTTTTCGTCATTTCGAATATACGTGATCACATGATTATTCCTTATACATTCAATCTACTCTACTCTTTCGCTAATTGTCAATACTACAATAATATATTATTAGGTTTTTCTTGATTTTAATTTATAAATTTTTTGTCGTATATTACATCTGCAAAAATCAATACACTTTCATTCGTAGCAAAAAAATTTATATTCCTATTTTAAAACAATAGGCTGTTTTGCACTGCGCATACAAAAAAAAGGTTATTCAAAAAGAGGCAGCGGCAATGAATGGTACTATACTTATAGGCAATTGTTCGTAACTGTTCGCCATTCTACCCAGAGGAGACAAAGGATAAAACCTCTTCATGGATATTATATGGCTACTCGGAGGGTTTGTAAGCTCGTTTAACTTCTTTAATTACTTCCCCGCGATGCAGATAAAGTGGACTAATTTAACCTTTTAATGAATGTAAGAAATTCTACGATTTTGTGTACCAGTGAGAAGTAATTTATTTCTTCAGATTTTACGTTGACGAATTCTCTGAATTTTTAATGCAACGCATCCAGTATCATCTTATTTGTTTAACGTTGCTTCAAGTTTAAGTACCAAAATTAAACATAATGCATTATTTGTGCAGGTTTTGTTCTTATTTCATCTTAATATAAGGCATAATTTAGGTATCAATGCCAATTGATTGTAAATTATTAAATGAAGATACTAAAATCGAATTAGTTGTGGCTTCAACAAATTTATTTAAATTTAAAAAAGTAATTCATTCGATTAAACAATTAT
Source organism: Theocolax elegans (assembly GCA_026168455.1). Classification (NCBI taxonomy): domain Eukaryota; kingdom Metazoa; phylum Arthropoda; class Insecta; order Hymenoptera; family Cerocephalidae; genus Theocolax; species Theocolax elegans. The sequence continues at coordinate 55,570,231 of CM047430.1, read as the reverse complement.
TAAACTCTAAGGCTGCGGCGTGTGACTATCACCCCTCGGGAAAACGAAGCAAGAAAAAGAAAGCTTGCATAAAGAAAATTATCGAACGGTATATACAGATAGGTACGGCCCTAATTTTCATGAAATATATATATAGAACGGAGCTGTGGTGTTTTCCGCATCGAAGGCGTGATATAAAGCATTCGAGTGACGTTACCTACAGCCAACGGAGATAAAAAATAAAAATGTAAGAGAAGAAGTAGTAGAGGAAGGAAGAGGAAGAGGAGGAGGCGGAGGAGGAGGAGGAGGAAAAGAAGAGTATGAGAAAGGATGATAATGATGAGAACGAACGGTAGAGTCTCGTAATTCCCCGTTTGGAACGACCGACAGGTAGATGTATACTCCCTTCCATATAGAGGTGGCTTCCGAAGTCATCCCGAGAGATTCCCATCCGCGGTAATTTTCCTGACTGGCTGCCTTTGGCAATCACCGATTTCCAGAACGCGAAGCAAACCTCGAGGGTGGAATAGAGAAAGAGAATAAGAAGAAACAGAAGGAAGGGTCGGGGAGGAAAACGCTTCGATATCGGACCGGAGATTGAAACCGTACGGGCCAGTCGACCGGGTTTTTTGAACTACGAGTGCAAAATAACCTTCGGTGTATAGCGGCGCCATCGATCATCGTTCTATCCCAAGCCCTGTAATTTTCGGCCTGGGGGACACGTTGGGGAGACTTGTGCGAAACGAAACATGGAATGTACACTCCTCCGTTTCTCCTCTGCTTCATCTCTCTCTATCTCTCTGTCTTCTTCCCTCCCGCTCACTGTTTCTTTCACTTTCTTTAAGGATTCAAGCACATTTGTCTTGGAAAATTGCAAAATTTTCGGTGATATTAGGTAGGCATGTAATTTGTGAAATTTTTTCGTTTTATTAAAGTTTTTTATCTCTTTCTAGAAATGTAAATGATAATGTACTCTAAAGTTCGTTTTAGAAAAAACATTTATTTTTCAGATTTAATTATATAAGATTATGTTCTCAGAATTTTAATAAAAATGTCATTTACGCAGAAGTAAATTGTTGGAAAAGTTCAAAGTAATGTTTAATGTTAATTATTAGTATAACCAAATCAGGCTACACCTGTTCGACAAAAAATTTTCCACGTATCAATTTAAATAAAGATAAAGTCTAAGGGTAGATGTACTATTTTTGGCCAGTGCACCGTTTTTGGGCATATTTTTTAAATAACATTTTTTAGGTGTTAATTTATGTATTATAATGAATAAACCAAGTATAGAAAATAATTAATAAAATTGAATTAAATTAATTCGAAGACGAAATACTTATTAGTATAAACGAAAATAATGTTAAGATAACTGTCCACAAACAGTCCAAAAGTGTCCAAACCCGGTGCTTTTACCTTATATAGCATTTTGTAAAATTATGAAAAAGGTATATGATATATTTCAGTATAAAAGTGTTATTAAATTAAAGTTTAAAAGTTAATATGAATAAGGAAGGTGCATTTAAAGTGATTTACCAAAACGAGTACAATTTCGTGGTTAAATATTGTGATCCTCGTTTAATAGGTAGCTGCGATGCCATAATTGCATCGACAGAGTCAAACAAGTATATCTTGATCGTGTAAGATTAATTAATCCAATCACCTACCGATTATCCTTATTAAGCTTCTCATCGTCCTTCGTCTTCACCTAGGACAACTTGAACCGTAATTTAATTCAATTCCTGTTGCAACTCGTCGAAGCTCGACAAAATTATACGATTTACGGTTTACCTGCTAATTCAATTGACGACTTTCCTCACAGCAGTATTACCTCGAAGCTATACTCATTTTATTGACGTTTTTAATTAAGTTTAGAAATGTTTAGATAAAGTTTATTTATCGAGAACTTTTGTTCTATCGTTGCTATTGAAATTACCTGGATTAAAAGGTTAATTTTAATTATAGAAATTGGAAATGTTCGAGTAAACAAAGACAAAGAATCCTCGTGTCGTAATAATATATTTAGGTGCGGAAAGAATCCCGATGAATCCAGAAAAAAAGAAGACGTCTCGAAACGGTGTCGGCAGAGGTGTCAAGAGAAACACAGTAGGGAGTATATATAGGGAAAAAGGAGAGGGCGTCACGTCTGCGTGACTCGTTGACGAAAAGCCGCGAAGGCAGCAGCTTTTCCAAGGAGATTTCGGACGCGCCTTAGCCCTCCCGTCAAAGGAAGCGGTGGTGCGCGAGATGGAGCGACTACAAAGTCATCGACAGGGAAGAGGAGATGCCAAAGAGAGACCCACCACCAACCCAGGGTGTGGGTCAGATATATAGTAGGAGGTATACGCGAGAAGAAAGAGGATGGGACATTAAGATGGCGCGTTGGTATCGATGCTTTCAATGTCAAGCGAACCGTGAATCAAGTGCAATCTTGTGGAATTTTAAAGATGGTCACCTGCAGACTCGACCTCGTTGGGGATTCTTTAGTCTCCGTGGTTAGCCTTCTGGAAGACCGCCTCGAGCTTCACCGTATAAAGATATTAAACGAACAGATGATGTTACCAAAGCCCTCGGGAATATTTCTAAATTTATTATTATCCACCATTTTACTTATTTTATCATCCTACATAGTATGATCAAAGTAACTATTTTAGTGTGCCTCTATAGGGTCTCCCTTTTTTTTTGTACTTTATCTACCTTATTGTTTTTAAAATTCGTATCAAAAGATTATTAAATTATTCATTTATTTCTCATAGTTATATTTTTCAAAGTTGTGCTATATTTAAAACGCACTAAAACTTTAATTTTTTAAGTAAAATAATCTACTCTTTCCACTACCTGTATGTAATATTTATCTCATTATGTTCCGTGGGTACATTTTCTAATTTCGGCTATAACGAGTATATTCAAAACTATTTATTAATTTAGTCAGTATACTAAACGAAACCGACCGTATTAGTATAAATAATCATCGATATTTCATTTGTAAGATAGTAAAAATTTTATATAATAATTAGTATTATTATACTATATTTAGATTAACAAATTTTTCCTTAATAGAATCGCATTGCCCTGTTTAATAGATTTAGGCAATTGTTCAAGTCTCAAAAGAAGAGTTTATTTAATTCACACACGGAAGAATAATAATATTTATAAGGATTCAAGAAGAAAAGGAGGAAGTACAGCGCAACACCGATAAGATCAAAACTCCGGTATACTTTTCGAAATTTTGAAGCGAACCAAGCAAACAGTGTATACTTTTAATTCGCAATGGCGCGCGTTTCGCAAGACCGCTTATACTTTAGTTTATATGTAACGGAGGTAAAAAAAAGAGGAAAAAAGTAAAAAAAAAAAAAAAAACGTAACCGCAGTAGGATCGCCGGGGGAAAAGAGCACAAGTAAAATAAGCGCACGTATAATAATTGTCGGGTCGGCGAGCAATGGACGCCTTGCAATTAGCGAAGCGCAGAAGCGGGTTGGGATTGGCCAATCCCGAGAGTATGCCGATGCCGATAGCCAAGTCCCGCCTGCGGGCGACACGTGCACGACAATACCAGCAGGTGATCGTGATCGTTATCTCGAACGAATGCACGTATGCACCCACGTGCTCTGATCCCTTAGGCGGTGCAGCTCGGCTCGTGTATATGTGCCTAGGTATATACGCAACGTCGTCGTGTGGACAGGCGCGCGAACCAAACCGACACGATTAACGCGCGGCACACCGCGACCTCTCGAAGCCTCCTTCGAGCGTAGATGCTACTCCTCTCTACATCCGCCGATCCGTAGTTTAACTATAATAAATACATTAATACGTTAGTTCGACCAAACTAATTAATTTTATAATGTACTTTAATTAAATAACTCATTGCCTATTCTGCTCTAACGTCTGGTACACTGATATTTTGTTAAAAATGTATACGTATTTCCTTTTCAAACTTGTATAACAAATTTATGAATATCTAAATGGATTTATGAAACGTAACGGATAAATTTAATATTTATTTGTATATTGTTAACAAACTATTAATCAATATAAATGGATAATAATGTTCGTAGTTTCAAATAAATATTATTTATTTTAAATAAAGTTAACTTTTAACCTTCAAAGTCCTAACATCTTCTACATAAAATAAGAGATATAATATAAGAAATTATTATGATGTATTTTTTTAACATAATCTTGATAAATTATTTAATAAACAACAGATTCTTTAATTAAGTAAATGGTCTTAAAATGTATATACCTGCAGTGAAATCTAAAATTCTAAATTTACTTTTTTTTTAATATATAGTAGATGAAATAATGAATTCCATAATTCTTAAGTAAAAAAAGTTATTGCTAAAGGTTAGTTCAAATAAATATTTATATAATTAAATTAAATATTTCTTTAAATACATTTCAATATGATTTCACTACACTTCCTTTTACGTTAGTAATCGAATTTAATAATTAAATGCAAATAATGCGTTGTATTTAAGAAATGATAAAATTTAATTTTAAGACTTTTCGACTATTTTAAAAAAATATTAATTAATTAGAGAAAATGTTACGGTGCACCTCTGAATTGTTTTATTTACATTTGTTCGTAAGAAGCTGAGAACGAGGAACGTTTTATCGAGTATTAAATAATACCTTGTGCCTCGATGTATCAGAAAAATGAAGTTTTAATCTTGAAATTGCTACCAAACGGTAACTGCGAGAAAGAAGGCAAACAAGAGTAGTACACATATAATAAAAATCAAATTGTTTATTACGGGCATTAAAGATTACGATAGCCATAAAGTTGGATAAATTACGCGAAGAAAGTTTATTCATGGGCACAAATTAGAGGAAGAAAAGGTTGTTTACGAGACGTCGTTTTAACGAGAACGAGCTAATGGGTTTAAGACATTGAGTTAAATTTTGACGCGTTCCATCCCGACTTGGTTGCATTAGCCGCGGAAACGATCCGTCTCCCTAGCTCTTTCCCTCCTTCTCTCCTCCCTCTCTATGGGTATATATGTATACCCACACGATCCTCGATAATCGTAAAACTTTTAATACATGCCAGACACCCGCTAACTAAGTACGCAATTATATTACTCCAATTTATTCATCAAAGCTTATCCAACGATTTTTGTTTATTGCGACACTAAAAACCCACGGCATATTTTCTTCTTCCGTTCACATAAACGTTTTTAGTAACTACCTTACGCAAACGTCTTAGAAAGTATGGAATTAAATTATTTAAAGTTTTCATCGATATGCGAGTTGAGCTGCAATTTATATGTTTTAAATAAAAGGATTCTGCCCGATCGTGTTATTAATTCACCGGCAGTACGAATGTTCGGGTGTTGTTTGCAGTTGATCGTTATTGTATGGTAAGATCTTTTGAATTTTATCGAGATATTCATAAATATGAATCTTTCTCTGATACTAAGGGTCCTCTGATAGCAACACTTACTTCGAGTCGACGCGATTAAATTTTTATTCATTTTATTTATAACTTTATTTTTACTCTCCATCATTTTTATGTATATATTTTAAACCACAACTTCATCGAAAGATATACATAAATACCACAATTTAAGTACATTTTAATTTTTAAACAACAAATACAATCTTTTTAATAAATGTTTAATAAACAATTTAATTATGATCATTACAAAGTTTCGTACGCGAGCACATTTTTAATACGTGGAGAAACACAAAACACAAAACTTCTCGAGATTAAAATTCAAGATTTAGGGGGTTCGTATTTTATATTACCTCGTCATTTAGAAAATATAAATCGCAAGTTGAGTATTCGAGGCTCGGTTCTTGATTTCCCTCCATGTGGACGTCCCTTCAGTATTTACGCGGCGCCTCGACGATGTATTTACATGAAAGGCGCCGCCTTCGTACCTTTTCCCAAGTATCGCGTTCCCTCGTCGCGAGAGAAAAAGAGAAAGAGAAAGAGAGGGAGTCACCGGTATGTTTTAAATCAAATTCCTTATCGGACAAACGCAAGAGAGGGAAAGGTGAGTTTCTCTTGGTCGACCCCATCGAGGTATAACGAACTTGCTTTCCTTCGTTTCCTTCCGATCTCTTGAGAAAAAGGGAGTAAAAAAAGAAAAAGCAGAAGAAGAAGAAGAAGGTATCCGCCCCCTCACAATGTGGATATGTGACGGATGAAAGAAGGATCCAGTACTTTTTGATCACGTTGTTCCTTTATGAATTTTCGAGGTTGAGAGAACGGAAATTTCATCCCTCGGTGTTTTATATATACATATATACTGTAAATAAAGGAACAAAAATAAGTGAAAAGAGAACCAAGACAGTTTGATCAAATGTTAAGAGGTTTGACGGTGCCGATAGGAGGAGCGAGCGAGAACATAAATCTTGTTCTTCTTATCAGCGAAGAGCTTCGTTGGGAAATGGCGACGTAGCTGCTTTTCGATTTCTCGTCCTATTACATTTTTTTAAACGAAGATTCTTCTGGCGATTACTAATGTTACCTGATTACCTTTTTTATTCAGAAATACAAAATGGCGAGCATTTAAATACATGCAGCGATTAACATACATTTTTTATAATTTAATTATGTATTTTGAAATAATAAAGATAATTAAACGTACAGCGTAAAGAAGCGTTTATTTTATATAACGTTCAATACGAAAAGACCATTTTAGATGGTACGATTATAAAAAGATACAAGACATCGACCTATTAAAAGGAAACACCAGACACTGTAAAGCCACTAAGAAATGTTATTTTAATACATTTTTATTTTTCCAAAGTAATAAAAATAAGAGAGATAAAGTATTACTTGCTTAATTAACTTACTCAATTAAGGTGAGAATTTCCTCATAAAAATTACTGTGAAGACTACGTTAAATATGAGACTATTATTTAAATTCGCAAGAAAAATTACGACCTACTGTGATAAAAGATGAAATATTCAACACAATTTTAATTATAACCTACAGAATTTTCACTCTGATTTCATACGTTTGGACGTAATCCATGAGTTTTATAAACTTATTTTAGTGAAAAATAATTTGCATAGAGATTTAAAAAAAAGTACTTATTCTATTTAAAACCAAATAATAGTAAATCTGCGAATATCATTTTATATTTTATTAACAATGTTTTAGTGAACATATAGCTTAAATACCGTTAAAATATGAACATAATTACTTTTTAAAGAAAAAATGTGTTCCAACTCGTTTGGACACAGATCAAAACATGTAGTCATTTTGTTACAGTATAGCAATGCGTTGTTGCATAAGATTCATTTTCGTTTATTATTAATACTGCATCGTTAGACTAATATTGATGCTTGCGTTGTAATAAAATCAACTGTAACAAATTAAATCAATCCTCATCTTAAGAGACATCGTGTATGCAGAAAAATTCCAAGCATATTTAGTTAATTTATATAGATGTTGAGTGCCGTTAATTTATTTATCACACCAAAACATTCAATTGATGTAGTCACATTTACATTGCCACAATGATAATGTGATATTGGTATAATGTTTTACCTTTAATATTAATTAAAAGTAAAATAAAAAATACATTTTCTTTAAATTTTTTACTAAAAATTTTTTTGTATTAATTAATGGAAGCAGGTATGATAAATTATTATAATTATTGATTTGGTAAACAGTATTTTTAGCCATACAAATATTATTCTTTACTAAAATTCTTATTTGAAAAGACCAACCGAGAGATTAAAAATTACCCCTGAAATGATGTGACCCGTTATACACTTGGATTATAAGTCGCGTGTTAATTGAAATTTGAATGAAGTGAACTGGTAAGGTCCTCGGTGGCGAAATCGTTTAACGCGTTAGCCCTAGATAGAGTGAAGTTCCCGGTTCAAGTCCGAGAAGCGCCTGCTTTTTTCATTGAAATTTCGAAATGTTTTTTGGATTTTATTCTGCTATTATATAATATATTAAAAAAATTCGAAAAAAGAATGCTGCATTAATATACAAAAATGTGAAAATTACTATATGCTTCGAAGATATCGACTAAAATCCTTATTTGAAATTACTTGTTACCGTTTTGAAAGAGATCGGGAGAAATAAATATGTGGATATCATGACTCATTTATTTGTAGTTTGTTTTCATGTTTAATCCAAGTCTTGGCGTAACTGTTACCGGGGGGTTGGGCGACATGCACCAGTCTTGGGACACAAAAGTTGCCCTTCATAATGAAGGGTTTGATCCACCTAATAAAAAGCTGGTGTCATTACGCGGACAGTCTGTGCGACTGTCGTGTTTCCCTTCTCATCGTTTCCTCCTTTCTCTCGTTTCTTTTCATTATTGACGATCTACCCGCACTGTGACGTTATAACCAAAAGCCGAACTCCTACTTTCGGGGTAATAATCTTCCAGGTAGATCAAGATCTAAATCATACTTAATCCGCCCCCTTCTTGCTTCTTCCTCCCTCGTTCTCTTAATGGCGCACTGGATAATGATGCCGCTTTTATTATACTGCATCGATGCGACCTCCTCTTTTTTTACCTCCTTGTTTATTCTTTGAGAACCAGAACTTTACTTGTCATCGTTGGACAAACTTCCGATACGATCGCAATTTCACAACGGAATATACCATAAGAACGATCGATATACAAACTATTTTCTATTTAATTACGTCAAATTTTAGGATCTTAGTATAGATTACACGTATCGATATTTCTAGAAGTCTAATTATTATTGTTAGGTTATTATTTAAGTAGGACTTTTTTAATAGCTCATCTACAATATATTCAATTGCAAGTTTTTTGCTTCGTTATAGAGGAAACATGTGTTTTAAAAAATGTATGTATGGATGTATGTGTGTGTGTGTAGTTACTTTTTTCTGAATTCCAGAAAAGACTTTGGTTATTTATCCCCCAATAGTTTTTGTTTTAAAAACAATTTTCGATTTTTGAAAAATTAATTTTTCAAATAGTTTGATAAAATTATTAATTTTATTTAATTAGACCAAATGTACTTGATAGAGAATAAAAAAAATCTAACCACTCGATTTCGGATTGACAAATTATTTCAATCAGTTTTTTCGATTTCAAAAATATGATTCTTTTTTTAAATATTTTATATTTTGGAAAATAATCAGTTGAATGTGCTGAAAAATGTATGGGTAAAAGAATCTTCAAATTTTCATAAACTGTAAAAATTTCAAGTAATTATATCAACTAGTTTTGATTTAAAAAATAAAAATGTGAAAAATTGGAATGTTTATGTCGAACATTTTCGGCAACAAAAAGCATTTAATACTTGAAATTTTGGCAAAGAATAGTTTCTTTGATACTTTCGATCCCTATTGTTTTTCAGCTAAAAATGGCTGTAAATACTTAAATTATTAAGCATTATATATATATATTTGTACAAATTGTTCGATTGCTTATATCTCTGAAAATAATTGGTCATATATGTTGGAAAAAATCGTGGAAATAAAAAATAGAAAAATTCCAAAATCTATCATAGATTATTAGTTTATGAGAAAAATATTATAATTTAAAATGTAATTTTTATTAAAATTTTGTTTACTTATAAAGGAGTCTAATGTGGAACTAACCATATTTTTGGAAGAAAATGTTTTTAGAAAATCCAAAGAAAAGCAAAGAAAGATAATTTTTTATATTTTTAATTGATACTATCAAAAGTTTTGTATGTCAGTTGCGAAAAATTCATTTTGATTGTACACAATTTAGAATGAATAATGCAAATTACTAGCTGTATAAGTTTCAATCAGAGAATAAGAATATTTTTCGAAATGTTATAACAATTTATTTTAAATATTTAAATAATACTATATTTGAGTAATATATTACATATAGGATCGGCATGTTGAGAAAGCTACGTGTCAATTAATTGGCAACGGTTTTTTTTATTTTGGATATTGCACATGTAGTAGACGGTGAATATTAGGAGTAATCATTTTAAAATATTACCAGTAAACAGTTGGTAAAAGGATTTTAAAAGGTAACCATTATTTATAATTATAAGTTATAATTTAACCAATTTTTTTACTCGTTTTTTTGTAACGTTATTTATAGATTTAATCGATATGATATTAAAATCGATATCATCAAATGAAAATGATGTGCCTTCACTATGTATATGAGAATAGTTCGCGAGAGAGTAAAATTGTGGCAAAAGTTAGAAATCTTACTAGTCACTACAAAATTTAGATAAACCCTTTAAATTTCTCCGAAATCAATAATAGTTATAACATATTAAATAAAATGGAATCGTGCGAAATAAAAGTACCTGCCATGTATAATTCAATAAATAATTGAATAGAATTAAATAATAATCTTAAGTTAAAAATGGGTAAAGGAGATAATTTAAAGAATCAGATGGTACAATCAAGTTGGTGAAATGGTAGATACTACTAAAGCGATAAGACGTTTTAGATAAAGTAGATTTTAATCTATACGGATGTATAATATGCAACTTATGTAGTTGAAAGTTGAAGGGTAAAGTTGTTAAAGAGTGTACGGATTTCCGAATTGGATTAGCTCTTGGTAGTTAGCCTCGAGTCGCCGTGAGAAGGTGAAATAAAGGAGATAGGTTTAGCGAGAAAGCATGCACCAAATGCAAGCGCGCGCTCTTGAAAATTATGCAAACGTTACGGGCGGTAAGCCATTTATTACTGATTGTATCTATCAATTGTTATAAAGGGTTTTGTTCCAATTAGTTTGGCTTTTGACGCCACAAGGGATGAGAGTAACTCGGGCACTGATGTAAGAAGTACTGCCTATTCTCAAGGGTTACAACCACCGACCGACCGACACCGGTATGTAAATGAAGGGTTGTCAACCCCATCGCCCGAGATATACGGCGTACGAAATTCATTTCGGCGTATCCGGTTGCACTAAATCAGGCGCGAGTGCCCGACTCTCTCTCTCTCTTTCTCTACTTCTCTCTTGCTTACCCTCTCTCTCTCTCTCTCTCTCTCTCTCTCTCTCTCTCTTTCTCTCTTGCCCGGTTTAAACGACTTTGGTCAATTTGACTTTAATGACTTTCAATTAAGCGTTAACTTGACGTCCTGTTCATTTCCGACTTTCACTTGGTACATTAGCATATTCAGTGACTTTTAAACTTTATTTCCTATACCACTTTTTGTCATTCGAAAATTGTATCAAATTGCTTGACGTTTAATTAAATACGTTTGTATATCGATTCACCTAAATTTTACTCCTTTTATGAATTCTTAATTTCTTAATTATATAAGATTTCATGAATTCATTATTTCTTTGTGATCTTTAACATTAATATTAGTATATTATGCGTTAATTATAATAAATATAATCTTCATCTTTTATTTTTAGACATTTTAATATTGACAATTATTAATAAACTGCGTTAATTCGTTTTCAATTTGTATTCCAATCGTGCACTTAATAAACTATGGCGCATATAAGTAAACTGTTAATTTTATTTATTTAAACATTAGCAAAAAGTTTAAAATATTTAGAAAATACTAATGAAATTATTTAGTTCACATAGGTTCACATTTTCAAGATATATTCTACTGTTATTACTTATTTGGAATAAAATATTTACCAAATTTTATAATATTATATTGATAAATATAAAAATAATATTGATAAATATAAAAGATACAAGTGTTGCTAAATTAATTCTGCAATTAATTTTATTATTTTTGAATGGAATAAAATAATTAAAATTATTCGACGAAATTATTATGTAAAAGATATTAAAAATATTGTAGACTCTAAAGTATTGAAAAATATTGGAATAATTGAAGACCGTCTGCATTTGTCTTTCTGTACTATTCAATAAAATGTACAGTACGTATAGAGATACTATTTTAGAAGACAGGGGTCGCTGCCCGAGCAGAGAAGAAAAAATTACCTTTTAAAAAGAACCCTACTGCATCGACTATTTCAAGATTGATGAACTCCCCTACTTTATCGACGCGCTAGTGAAGGGTTGTTTCACTTTTCACCGCTAGATTGTTCTGAAATTCAGATAGGTTTTTTTAATTCACTGAATTTCTTATGTTTCGTTTCAATTATTATAATTATATACCGTTACAAAGTTAAAAATATGTGTAAAGAAAACACAAATTATACTGATATAGACGTAATTATTTACTACAACATTTATAAGCTCCGTTTGCGTTGTTTTATCGTTACTAATTTATCATTATTGCAAAATAGTATTTATGTGAATATGATAAGAATTGTTAATATAAAGTATAAGCACTCTTATATCATTACAGTACAGTTATTTCGTAGATTACATTATTTAATCAACGTTACAGTAAATAGCTTATTTAATTATCCACCTAAACGAATGATTAAAACAGGAAACTCTTTGTCTAAAAATTTTTGAATATACAGCGATAATGCTACGAAAAACTTAAAGGTTTTTGCAACGTTTATTCATTTTTAATTGTGATATATTTAATATTCATTAACTAAGCAAAAGTATAAGTGCCATTTCAGTGAAGAAATTTAGTGAAAATATAAATATTTCATTAAATAATGTATATATATCGTGTATAAAACTATAAAATATTTCTCTGTTTTTAACAAATATTTTTTTACGACTATTCAAACAGAGGTGGTGTTGAATTCACAGAAACCTTGTTTAGCGTTGTTTCATTAGGCGTACAGCCGTTAAATACATTTATTTGTCTAAGATTATATAATTTGTATATGCAGGAAAACAATCCAAATAAAAGAACTAAATGTATACCTTTTTGAACAATACGTTCGCGCGTTCGCACACAATCCCGTTCATTCCCAAGTTCGATAATGCGCGTATGAATACGTATATCCTACGAGTTCGTCGTTTTATCTCGCACATAAATCGCCTGACAAAATGCGTGATACTTGTATACTAATAACTCATGGTTGGCTAGCTACGTAAAGGATCTATAAAAGAAAGCCCCTGGTTTTGGTTAGCCATGCTTTTATACACCCATCGCATTATCCCTATCGCTACACTATATGCAAGAATGAAAAACCTCGTGGTTCTTATAGAGTGCAGCCTCCCTGTCTTGTGTGTTTACCCTTTAACGTTCTCGTTCTTCCGTAATCAGAAAATGAGCGGCAAGAAGGTGACTATACGTTTAAGAGGGGAAAAAAATCGACATGGATTATTATACACAGATCCAAGTGTAATACCATGCACAATTCTGACGCGTTGAATCAAAGTCCGATTTGTTTAGCGTATCGACGACGTGCGCGCGTGTGTGCAGTAGATGCATGTGTATATATTAGGTGAAATTACACCGTAGCCGAGCGCGTGAGCCACGCAAATTGTATCCATTCCATAATCAAACGCCCGACGCAGGTTGTAATCTACGTTTTCACGAGCAAATAATGTAGCGAATTACACGTTGCCGATTGGATTTACCGCGAAAACGTCAGATTTCCGTATACACCGAGTGCATCGAACGACTCGTTTCAACGAGTTTCGAGGTTCCAGGCGAAAGCGATTATTTCCTACCGTACCGTATCTTCGACCGTACAATTTACTTTTGTATTACAAAATGTTTTTGTACTTTCATTTTAAACCGCGTTTGTTAAAAGCTCGTATTAACGTTTGTTAAATCTTCTTCTCAAGCAAACATTCGGATATTTCATGTACTTACCTTTCGTTGTAACGCAATGGTATTACAAAAATGTGGAGGAATGAACACTTTATTTTACTAAGCATTTGCATGATTCCAATTGCGGGATATTCATTTATTTTTACAACAATTTTCTTTTAATAATAATTTATACACTTTTTAATACTTACTTTTTCATTTCAACAGACGAAAAACATGTATATACTATAATATATTATTACAGTTGAAAGAATGAAATATTTTAAAAAAAAAGTAATAAAAATCATTGGCAAAGTAATATCATACTGATCATCATTTTTGACGCATATTCAGAGCACAGGATATTATTAGAGATCAATAATACCCGTACAGCGAAATTGGAAAAAAAAGGAAAATATATAAAATAGTATAGATATATGTTTTGTAACGGGGTCAGCGGACTAGGGATAAAACGTGCACGAGGATGAACGACATTGGCACGAAAAAGAGAAAGAGGGAAAGAGAGACAGAGAGAAATAGAGAGACTCTCCGCATATCCGCAGATCGGGTTTGTCGATTGGTCAATGCCGCTCCACCCCATCAATTGGTCGAATCTCGGCGGGTGCCGCAGGCTGGATCGACGCGCACGCATACGCATTCCAATTTTCATCGTTCATCCCCCCGTGCGAAGCCAAATTTCCAGAAGGGCGGGAGGAGGGGGGGGCAGAGAGAGAGAGAGAGAGAGAGAGAGAGAGAGAGGTAGGTGGGGTGTATAGCTCGCGAGAGTGAGAGCCTATCAAACGGTCCGGCCATGCTTGAAATTTGGCAAAACCGATGGGATATCGTGATTTCGCTTCCGCGGGCCCGTCCCGGTGTATATATATTGGACGTGTGCGCGCCGTCCGTGCGATTTGAATTTACTGCAAATAATTCGAGAGCCTCCCTCGCGCTATTCATTGAATAATGACCGGTCGATGAAACTGTACGTTATATATATATATATATACATATAGGTATATATACATATACAAATACACACACACACACACACACACACACACACACATACATCCGCTTCCTTTCTCTTATTTTTCTTTTTATGCGCAAAGATGTAACTGTATAATTTTTTGGGGCCTCGACCATTATAATTTTCGGGCTGGTTATAAATTATTGTTCGATCGTGCAGAAACTTGGTTTCGTTCGTTTACGTTTATTTTTTTTCTTGCGTACAGAGAGTACGATGATGCTATTGTAACTATTGATGAGGGTACGAGGATATTGAACCTACCGAGTTACGAGTCGTAATATCATATTTTTTCGTTTTTTTTTTGCTACGTGTATTTTTTTGTTGTGGTATATACGTGACTTTCGAGCAATTACTTTATAGACGCGAAAGTTATTACTCCCTTAAACGTTTTACTGCCGAATTTTGGTTTTCATAAAATCGGTTTCTGAATCTAGTGGATTTTATCGTTTATACTCCCCCGACATTCATTTTTGTATATATTTTTAATATTATCATTTTTCGGACTTGCGCCGCTTTTTTTTTAATTGGGATACATTTTTAGTGCTGCGTTTTTTTATATAATTGTACAAACATTGTTAATAATAATAATTACAAAATGTATAGTAGAAAATAAGCACAGCAGAATTGCTTATTTAAAGGTGTCAATTTCGTGCAACTAATTTATAATAATAACACTTGCGCGTAATATTTGGGATAAATTATTTCTCTTTTTAGTTTTTTGAAGAATTATAATATAAAATATTAAACCCCTAGCTTAGTCAAAGAATGCTTATTACTTATATTTACGTGTTTCGTCATCCTAAATTAGACGTTTCCTAAAGTGATAACATTTAACTCATATAGTATCTTAAAATCATTTCAATACTACAAGCAAATATCTAAGATCGGGGTAACTCATTTTATTAAATAGATAATTTTCTTTAATGGAATACATTCAAATATAATCTCAGCTATATGTATTATCACTGTGGAAAAATATTTAATAAAGATCAATATGATTAATTCGAATACATTTAGAAAAAAGAGATCGAATCTTATTATAGATATATATATAACACCCGAGTCAAAGGCACATAAATTTAGTGACATAAAAATAGCTTTTTTGGCAATCTCGTAACACGTTCCCTAATATTAATATTTGGAAGAAAGAGAGAAAAAGAGTATATGGAGGGAGGGGAGGAAAAGAGCGCAAGAGAGAGAGAGAGAGATAGAGCAATAAAAAATGCTGGATGAACCCCCTAAAGTTCGTGACATCGATAAGGAAGAGTTCCATTCCGTGAAATTGGCATCCGGCATTCGGCCGATAATGCAAAAGGTCTCTCTTTCTCTCTCTCTCTCGCACCTCTCTCTTGTTCATGACGTTAAAGAGTCTGTGCTCCTTGTGACCCAACGTTCCAGAATGGATCTTCCTATCCTTGCGCACGCCTTAGGTGCTCCTGCGGTTTCCGTCTCGTGAAATAAATCTTCGGCCTCGGGCTCTACATCACCGGCGCTTGGCAAGCAATTTGGGCCCCAGCGATAACTCATACCTGCATCGATAGTTATATATATCTACATTCTATATATGTGTACGTGCGTACGCGCGTGTGTGTGAGCACGCGTGCGTATATTATATACTGCACGTATACCATCTATTCGGTGCATATGCATAATAGATATTATATGTATACGATATACCAAGCCGTAAGAAAAAAATGTATGTGTACGTATAATATATAATATTGGTTCGATGCAGACGAAATGGTTCTATATATAGGTATATATATATACACGCGAGAAACGGATGACCTTAGTTGGCTGGGTTTTCGAAAAAGAGCTGAGCCAATTTTTGTTCCAATTTGCATGAGAAAATTTCATCGAATATATATGTACGTGCCTGAGGTAGGATCCAACGACTTTCTTTTTGTGTCGTGCATTTTTCGATAGGTATATTGCCTTTCTTACTCAAGATACTGGTAGCATCAATTTTTACATTTTTTTTCCATGAAAATGCGTTAACATTTTATTTATTTTTTTTTACAGTAGTACCAAGTTACAGAATTTCGCAATACATTTATTTTTACTTTGATTATATATTAATCATTCGAGTGTGGTGATGCAAATCTTGCCATTTTCCGTTTTTGGTTAATCTGATAATACGTAAAATATGAATATACGCTGTTTAAATTTCGGACGCCGTATTAATTACGGGTGTAATTCTAATTTATTTTAAAATTGAGTTTGCCATTCATGAAAATTGTAATCGGAACCGTAATAATTCATCTTTCAAATTATTATACCATAAAAAATGGTAAACGTAAAAGTATCCTAGCATAATAAGTAAGAAACTTATTCAAAGTAGTACAATCTAATAATGTATAATTTGCAAGATACATGTAAATGAATAACATTCGAATGGTAATAAATAATTATGGGTAAAATTTCCAATGCATGTAATGTATTATGCGTGTTTCTCCAGCATACACAAAATGAAATTTTTCCAGTAGTTGCGTCTTGAAATTCAGTCCTCTCTTGAGTTGGCAAATGATACATATATGCACATCCAGTACGTGCGTACATTCTAAGATCGGTGTGCGGAAAAGGATTGAGAAGAAAAAGAGGGAGAGAGAGCGACTGATAGAACCGACGCTTATTTAAGCTTCCGTCGACACACAGAGAGCTGACGTGTATACATTCGCGTTGGTCTTTATGTACGCATGCCAGAAAGTCCGGAGATCTGTACATGGGTTAACCGTATACGTCTTTGCATATAATTAGGAAGGCATTGAATTGCGACCCCTTCGGACTCCTTTTCAATGAGCGAGCTACCAGGATGGGATCATAAGCAGGAAAGACGACGACCCGTCGTTGGAAAAAAAAGAAACCGAGGGAGGCTGTTTTTTTTACCAATGGATTTCTATTTAAATTAACTTTCTATTTCAGGGGTTTACTCCCCGTCAGTTAAGAACGTTTAAGCGAAAATTCACGTTTCAAAACATCACTTTTTTTTCTTTTTCCTTCATTCGCCTTCATGCCGGGGCTAAATCAAACTGTTTAGGTATTTAAACGAATTACAAAGCTTTACAAACTTTTGTATTCTTGACACTACATACCTACTAAAAATATATAAATAGGCACGGAGAAACATGTTGATACTGCTTTAAAAATTAAATTTTAACGATAAACTATCCTGATTGTCAAAAAATTACTATATGCTGTATAGGAAAATTTCCTAAACGTATATCATATTTTATAACTATATTACTTTTACTAAATTTGTCGTTTTATATAAATATATTGATAGATATATTATTAAAACAGTAATACTTGATACATATAATAACATCTTACAGTTATACAAGTGCAGTTATTTATACATTATATAGTTATAAATTTTGACAAATCAAATTTTATGAGAACTAAAATTTCTAGGATCTTTAATATAAACGAGAAACATAATAAATCTAATATGATTTTCAAGTAGTGAAAAGATATTTTTAATTCAATACGTAAATATATAAGTCAATAAGAAATACAACAACAAAAAACAATGTTATAAATATTAAAACGTAAAAAGTATTAAGCTTTGAGAATAAATTTTATACAAAATACACTAGTGTGTAGAAGAGAAATACATATATGCAAACACGAAGATTGAAGCAGTATCGGTTATTCGGTATAGG
Organism: Theocolax elegans; assembly: GCA_026168455.1. Lineage (NCBI taxonomy): Eukaryota > Metazoa > Arthropoda > Insecta > Hymenoptera > Cerocephalidae > Theocolax > Theocolax elegans. The sequence continues at coordinate 55,552,018 of CM047430.1, read as the reverse complement.
GGGGAAGATGTACAATCACTCCTGACATCGATATCTTTTGGAGGAAGCTTATTAAAAGCTATGGATGGACGGGATTCACCCGAAATGAAATCCTATTTCGAACGCGAGTCAATATATATAAAAATTGGTTGTGCGTTGCAGGTAGCTAAATACATTGTGGGGTGTTGTCGGCATAAGGAAAAGGGCCCCGATGATAAATTATTGCGCATTGAGATTTCGGGCCTAACGAGGGTTCGAAATTTGAATATCCTTCTCGCGCTTTTCATTCTCACGGGCTTCCTCTCTTCCCACCGCTCTTGATTCTTAGCTTCTCCTCTTCCGTTCGCTCGAGTTCCGCTCTCGCGTTCTCTCTCTCTCTCTCGGGTTTGCTCTCCTCTTCTTTCGCTTACCTGAGGCTGCCTTTGCACAATGACGATGATTTGATTTATCGAACGATTTCGTTCGCGTGCGTTCCCTCGTATATATGCGTACGTGCATACATTAAACCGCCTCTATTCAATCCATCCTCTATATCTTTCTCTCTCTCTCTCTCTCTCTCGCTCTGTCTCTTTCGCTTCCTATCGCTTGCCAGCGAAAGATTAGAAGTATGAGAAATTTCGCCCTCGCGGAATCGGATGCCAATCGCGCGAGCACGTTCCGATATTCGACGCGTTCTAGACTATTTTTTATATTTATAACCAAGTTTCCTTTTTCTTTCTTGTTTACTGACTTCCCAGGTGATAAAGTACACAAATTTAATCAAAGCATACTGTATTATACGCGCTATGCTTGTATGACTCGCTATATTTGAAATTTTCGGTTTTCGCTTAATCTACTTTATATATATATATTTATAAATATAGTTTTTTGACTTTTTTTTATATTATCACGTTGAAATTGTCGAGGAAAATTTTTTTAATCATATGTACTTATTTTTATGACTATACAAAGTTAAAGTTAGATTAGTCAAATGTCTATAAATGGTTAAAATCAAATTAATAATTGTACAACACTACATTATCTTATTTGATTCGTAATTTATGATATCTAAAAGCGTACCATATTATATCCAAACTCTAATCAATATTATTTTTTAATATAAATATTTGGACAACCTTATAAAGTTGTAAATTGAGGAAAAAATCCATATATTATTTGAAAATATTACAATTCGTTATTTAATAATTATATATGATGTGGTTTTTAGTTTTTCGAAGCATGTGATAGATATTATTGACTTGTGATTTTTCTAAATAACATGTGCGAAAATTTCTTTTTGACACGAAAAGAATTATTAGTGTAATATTTATACAGAAATTGGTTACTAATTTAGTATTACAATAAAAGTATATTATAAATATTAGTATGATGTTTACATAATACATATCATTCACGCTCACAATAATATATAGACCTTAATTTGTAACTGATACATATTGTTTATGAGGTATAACGCAATTATTAATAATATATGTAATATTCTATAACGTTTAACGCTTATAAAAAACCAAATAATGTCATGTAAAACAACCATAAAACTGATGAGTGTCATAATATTTGTACTTGTAAAATAATAAAAAAAAATTGTAGAAAATAGAAAAAAAAGAGTAATGACTGGCATTCTCCTGGATCAGAAATTAATGAGTGCTCGTATACAAAAGTCAATAAATAACAAAAGCGAAACACACCAGTGTTTGTCCAGTTTTTAAAAAATGCACGCCTATTTTTTTTTGTCAACCCCACTACGACATAATGGAAATTCAGCAGCGAGTTTGAAAATGGCAACATACAAATAACGTAATGGCGGGGGCGAGTCGAGGCGGTAGGGGAAAAAAATTGATGCACGATGGCTACCTACCCATAGGCCATCCGTTCCCCGCTCATTGTGCAAAAATAATAATGCTACTGTATATATATATATATAGATGTATATATCTGTGTATAGATATATACATGTATACAAATACACACAGACACATATACACTCAGACACGACCCCTCCCTGTGGTCTGTTACCCCACGCGATGTCTCGATTTGCATACATGAGTCTATACGATCGAGTGTGTGTCCGACACAACCGGGCCAGTTTTTTTCAGCCTTTCTTGCACGCGTCTGCCATGTTGGTAAATAAAAACAACTTGGTATATATTTATATATATACACCGGATAATATATTTATTTGTTCGTACAGATCTTTTCGCGAAGCGTTTACCGAGTGCTACTTCGTGTATTTCAATTTTTTTTATTAACTACAAGACTTTAATTTCATTTACGGTCTCACAATTTTTTGTGTTATTTATTATAGTGTTTTTCTTTTTTACTTATACAAATATATGCATTCGATTAAGATTGGAACGGTGATAATTATAATTTACCGGCCTTAAAATTATTGAACAGAAAAGTTGTTAGCTGCAAAAAATTAAGCGATCCTGTAAATTATGCAAATGTATAAAGGTAACCTATTTGAATTTGTGACCATTATTTAGTAAATTGAAATATTTATACCTATTATTCACTTATCTGTTTGTTTAATAAGTATAATCAAATTTATTATCACTTTAATGTTGTTTAACTTAATATATAAACCTTAACGCGGCGAGGGCGCCAAATTCAAAATTGTATGCCTATATATGTATACACGACCATATGTATATATGTGTGTATATACACACGCACACACACAAATATATGTATGTATGTACATATGTATATGTGTGTATATTGTATATGGTTGAAAATAAAACAATATATATATATAAATTGATGAATCGGTACTTATCCGACACAACAAAAAATCGGAAAATTAGCTTTGTGAGCCCCGCTTTGACGTTTATATTAATGAAGGATTGGAGTTATAACGTCTTTCGAGGTGCCGGAGGCCTCCGGCCTCCGGCACTTCGAATGAGGTTATAACTTCAATCCTTCATTAATATTATAAGGTCAAAGTGTGCTTTTTTACCCGTGAGGGGTATTTAGGTATTTGGGTTATTGGATATTTGGGTTATTGGTTTTTATGCATTATTTTATCAATTAATATTCTCCCCCTTATATCTAAGTCGTTACATATGTTTTATAACCTCAAACACCAAGATAACACGTAATGTCACCATAAGTACCGATACTGATGTTATATATATATATATATATATATATATGCGCATTATTTATTCTTTAAATTTAATATGATTATTAATGGCATGTGTGTGGTGTGTAACATTGCTTATTTCAACCATTTATAATCATATTAAATTATAAAGAAAAAAATAATGCGCATTATATATATATATATGTATATATATATATATTGTTTTAGTTCAACATATTACATATACACACATATATCATATGTACATACATACATATATTTGTATATATGTGTGTGGTGTGTGTGTGTGTGTCTATATATATATATATACACACACTATATATACATATGGGTCGTGTATACCATATAGGCACGCATCTAAACATAAGTAAGGATATATGCAAAATAGCATACATTTTGAATTTGGCACCCTCGCCGCGTTAAAGTTGTCGGCACTGCTGGCGCAATGACACCTTCTCTTCTCAATTGGAAACCGTCCGTATTTAGTAAATGAATATTTATACCTATTATTCACTTATCTGTTTGTTTAATAAGTATAATCAAATTTATTATCACTTTAATGTTGTTTAACTTAATATATAAAATATATATATATATATATATATATATATATATATAAGTAAAATCAGCATATTTATATCGAGTAATATAATTATTATTTTTACATTGCGTATTAAACATGTTTTATGATATTTAAGTCAATATATATATATATAACACGGAAAGTGGTGTTGTTTTACTAATATGAAAGGTACGAGAATTTGTTGTAATAATACATAAAACAGGAAATTTGTATAACAAACGTACACTATAAAGTTATATTCGACGAATCGATCGTAGCGCATTGCACATTATTACAAAAAGTTGATATAAACAAATATTTTCGAAGAAGAGGGATTTCGGGGTATATTTAAAAGAAAGTGGAGGAATAAGATATCGGAAGGAAGAAGATAAGGTGTAAGGTTAACGCAGCTCATCCTGCCTCATATATACGCACATCCATCTTAATATAACCGACAAGAATCCACCCTGAAATATCGAACATCCCAAGATCGTGAATTTCTAATTTCTCTCTCCATGACGTCTTGACGGCACGTCACAATGTCGCACATCCTCGGTTCGGAAACTCGGTGTATTATAAGACACACTTGAACCTCTATCCCCTTGCCCCTACATACGACACACTATATATAATATACCGGTAATTCCGTCATCCGTCGCATCAGACAAAATCAGCGAGGAGCGCACGTTGACACTTAATGCCGCTTTATTAATTACTGAAGTTAAGTTAACGAACGGAGGTCCTATACATCCAGGGTTTAGACGCTGGAGGCGCGACGTAAGTCGGCCATGTTGACGCCTGCGTGATGCGACTCTTTGTACACTTGTATACATCCATACGTATACCCACACACACACACACACACGCGCGTATATACATATATATGTATAAACACGGGGGAGAACGAGGATTGCGTACGCACAACTTCAGACTTGTGCGCCGAAGCGCGCCCCCGGAACTTATGTATGTAGGGTATATAAGATATATACCCCTCTGCTATTGATGGATTCTCCTTTTCGCGATTTTCAATATCTTTTCGAAATATTTCCTCGACGTGGGTTTACCTTTGTTTACCTATTATACAACTTCTGTTTATTCAATATATACAATTCTGAAATACCTATTACAATATGGTAAATCTTTCGGTACATTATCAAAGCTGTACGAGCGTTTGCATAAAATTATTATTATATATCGATATATATTATATAAAATTATATATACATATCTGTAATTATTTATTTTAATTCGTCAACGTTTTCATCATTTTTATTGATCATTTGAATTGATAATCTTGTTTCAATTCTATTCGCCGCGCACAGATATACGTTCATTTGTTCATACACGCTGAGTGAAGTAAATCTTAGTGGAAAATATAATGTAGATTAAATAAATCACCATGCATGTCTCGTATATTTTATTTATACATGGCGTATCAATGGTTAAAAATATTCATTTGTTGTAAATAATATTCTTTTCAACACTAATATTCTTTTACACTGATTGAGTGTATGCAATATTTAAGTGTACAATATATTTTCTGTAAATTTAAGTCCAATTTGAATGGATACAAATTTTACAAATCTTAAAATTATACTATAAGAATATTAAAATTTACAATACAGTTTTAAACAATAAATATCACAGATTTATAACAATGTTTTTCCTTTTTGTGTGTCCATTATAAAATTAAGATCCCTTCACATTAATCAGTTTAAAGAAATACACTCGCAAGAAAATATATATATATATGTGTGTATACGAATGTACATGAACGTATATAGAAAAGTAAGTCAAAGAAAACATTGTTGCTATATACATGGATCTATCTAGTTTTTCAAGAAGAAAACAAAGAATTCAACTTGTTCGACGATTTTTCGAGTTTGAACAATACTTGCCCGGAAAGATTCACAGATATACGTATACGTCCTTATGCCTCTTTCTTGCGAGCTGACTCGAGGGCTCATACATATTATATACACGTTCGCGAGTATTCCCGAGTCAGAGAGTCAAGTAACTTGGAAACTTTCCTCAGTTGCTCTCTCTCTCGCTCTCTCTCTCTCTCTCTCTCTCTCTTGCTCTTTCTTTAGATATATAGGGTACACAGAAGATCTTGGAAGAAACAGAACGTAGACAAGGAGGTACTCGCGCCCGCGCACCGGCTTTTCGGTGTACACAGGGTTTACACATGTGTACGGCACCCCTGCAAGGGTAGGGGGAGTACGAATAGAGCGAGTGAGTGAGAGTAAGAGAGAGAGAGAGAGAGAGAGAGAGAGAGAGCAAACGCGAGAAAGAGACGAGGAGATAGGACGCCCCCGAAAGAGCGGCGTCGCGACGTTCGACTGTACAGTTCCCATCAGACGGCTCCTCGAGATGGCAGGATTCGCTTCTACTCAGTCCTTCCTTCGACTTCGTCCTGGTGCGACATCCACCACCGTCAACACCACCAGCATGCGCATCCTCTCTTTACCGACACGCAACTTTTTTACTGTTTACAAAATTTTGAGCTCAAACTCAATTGACCTTAGAGAGTTACACCTATATATATACAAAGAATTAAGTACATGCGGGATTTAAAAATGCTGGTGGTAGAGAGTTGCGATACCTTACAGCTGACACCGTGAGTACCTGATTCTATAAATATTAACCATATAAACTACATTAACACTATACCGATTTCACGTATATATATATATTTTTTTTTGTATATTACAACAAACGACGACAATTTCTGCAAGTATACCTATATATCTATGTACATATGAGCGCGTGTACATGTATACGTGTGTGTGTATGTACGTATAATGTGTGTATGTATTTGTAGATTACAAGTCCTTGTTATTCATTCGTATAACGCACTGCAAGGCTGTTCTTCCGATGTTTACGAAAAATGAAAATAGCTCCGGAAACGAGTAACTGCAAATGCGTCGATAAGTGCATTACGCGTTCGTCGCGCGGAAACGGAACTTGAATTTTGAAAAGCGGACGTGACGTTGCCACCGGACGTTATACTGCGACGTTAGCGAATATACAACTTTATTTTATATTCCTTTTTTTTTCTTTTTTTCATCGCACTGGAAAATATGTTTCATTCAAATCTCGTTACGTATCTATTTTTAGCGCACTTGTATATATATATACCACCAGTCTCTGCGAGTTAGATTAAAATTCGTGTACGTGGCGACACGCGCATTAAGAATGTTAATGTTTTTCTTTTCGCGTACGTTTTTTTTTTATTATTAATATACAATTTTATACATATAAAATACGAAACACTGCGATGCGGATAACCTTTAAAAATCAATTAAATGCGCGGTATATTGTCGTCACTTACGGTATCTACATCTATACATTTAAGATAATCTCATTAATTGCATATTATCGGAGAAGGCGCGCGCGTCCAACTTGAGCGAGATTTCGTGCGAAACTGCCGGGTTTTCCGGTGACAGGAATCTGCTTGACGACGAAAGAGCGCGAGTGAGAGAGAGAGAGAGAGAGAGAAAGCAACGGGAGAGAATGAATGAACGTCTACGGTAGAGGGAGAGAGAGAACGAGGTAGATTAAAGGCGCAAGAGTGGGGGAAAGACACCGGTTGCACTCATCAACCCTTCACGACCCCCTGCTCGTTTTCTCTCTCCCTCTCTCTTACTCTCTGGTTCTTTCTCGCGTTCGTTCAGTCCCGCCTCTGGAGCCATTGTGCGCCCTGCATATATAATTAACCAGAGCGCGGGTCCCGCGACCACTCTGGAGGGAGGAATAAGGAAGAAGACCAGGGAAGACCTATATACTCTCTCTTTCTCTTTGCACACTTTCGTTTAAGCGATCGTCTGCTTTCGTACACGTGTACAAACGCTATTCATTTGCCGGTCTGGTATATACATATATATACCTATATGTGTTCTAATTGCTCTTGTTTTCACTTTTTATTCAGATTTTTCCTTTTTCTTCTTTTTTTTTCATTTATCACCTGGCCGCTTGTTTTTAATGGATTTTATTTTTATTTTGTATGAGAGACGAACAATTGTGTACATTTTTAAATGTTGATTCCTTTATGCAAATCTTTGTACCTATTATATATTTGAATAAAAAACATTTTACTATTGCAAACCTCTATAATATAATTTGCTCTAATTGTATCTAAAACGTGTTGTCCAAATTTATTTATACAAATGAAATAATTTATAAATAATCCTCGCTATTTTGATTTACGTCAATTTATTTAAACTTACTGTTTTTTTATTATTTTTTATTAGTTTTTCGAAATAATTATTTTTGTTTCACTCTTAGACGTAGGTAGAATACATCATCAATACCCTAGTAGAAATTATATAGGTAATAAATAGATTATTTTAAGAATAAAAGGAATTCCTGCTTTGAGCTATTTTTTAGCTTAAAGCGTAGATTAAGCTTCAGTCTACCTAGTTATAACAGCAAAATTGCTTTTATTTTCATAAATATTACAAACATACCACAAATTAGTTGTAAAAACATGGAAAATTTAAGAAGACACCCGAATTTGTAAGAGTTTTAAGCTTACTGCTCTTACTGTAATATTGCAAAATAACTTTGATTTGAAAGTTCAATTTGCACAAATAAATAAAAAAAAAGCTTACAATCAGTGGAAAGCTGGAATCATTATTCAAATGTTATGAGGTTATGAGAAAAATGCGTTTTAGCACAAGGTATAAACAAGTAATTTTTATTAGCTAGTTTCGAGATAGACATTTCCATTATGTATAGGGTATATGTATTGTATATTCATTTTTTTAAATTATAGAAAATCTACAAATACACTTTCATTTTCGAGTATATCTATAGACTATGTAAGTAATATTTAGATTTTTTTTCATAAGAAAATATGCACCAAAGTAACAAAATATGATAAAATCTTAGACGCATCCCGCAAGTCATTAAACGTACCTCTACGCGGTTGTGAATGATCGAGTCACCACATATGTTTCTGTGTGTCCGCTATTATTCAGTTAAATATGCGTACATTTACAGCATATGCAAAGGGATATAAAAAAATTGTATACGGATCCGGTGAGTCTGTTCGAGATGAACCTATATAAGCACATTCTTCTTTCTTTTTTTGTAAAACTTAATAAAAACGATAAATTTATATAATTATTATAATTGCACAGAAATATAAGGGTTACTTCGTTGGATCTATAAAAAAAAATCATTTACACACATTTTAGGTATATCTATATAATAATATTATTTAATAATATTGCTGGATCATTATAAAATAATTTAAGACATAAAAAATATAGATCCATACAGTTTGGCACATGGTCGCAGGTAAGGAATATTTACGCGTATCTACCCTTTTAGTTTGACGGGGCACAGTTACACATATACGCACAGGGGTGCTTTACTTTTTTTGGATAGTAAAAAATATGATAATCTATGCTCGACTGGCTGAGAAAAATATAATTCATTATGCGTCGAGCCGATCGTACAAAGAACACGTACATATAACATATACATGTATATATATATATACGTCCTCTTGCATATGTGTCATGGGATGTGTATATATACATATATATATATACAATACCAATGCCGAAAAAAAGGGTTCGGAAAGGGCACATTCGTGCACGCATGTCGCGGGCCTAACCGAGCTATATTTCACCTTAGCGGCTCGGTTATATGCAGGCTTCCGTTCTTTCAGGCGTATTTCTTCACGTGAGACAACTGTTCCTAATTAATATACCTGCACCTACCTCGTTCAGGGGTTAACGAAAAAAGTTTTGATGGAACTTTTTTTTGTGTGTTTCAAACGCACAAACCTTACAAAAAATAGGATGACAGCCTGCATTCGTTATAGCCTGAACAAATTTATTTAAATAATCATATTATCGATCACGTTGCAAAAGAAACAAATGCATTTTCTAATGACTAATTGAAAATTATGGTTACAAGAAAAAAGAAACAAGTAGTATAACAACATTACCGATAGAAATTAAATTAATGATTAGTACATACTATTCTATTAGAATAATGTTAATATATTCGAGAGCATTCAAGTATCTAGTAGTACTAATTCGAATCCAAATGTACGGTAATAACTTCTAACTACATCGAAGTATTTTAACATATCGACAAATAGAGGTAATATTAAAATGTTTAAAAAATTGTTATTTATTATCAAAGTTAGTAAAGTATACAATTAACGTATCTAATAATATTGTAAGAAGCAGAAAAATGTGTACAAGAAGGCATAGTTAAGATAATTTCATGTTCTCACGAATAAATGTTATATACGATAATTCACGTGCGTCAATTTTAATGACACGAAAGAAAATTAGAGATAACTAGAGAAAAAAATGTTAATTGAACTGAAATTGTCGTAAGAGGAATTTCGCAGAAGCGATGTAAAATGCGTTAATACACAAATAAGAAATATTTGAAAAAAGTAAATGGGAAACAATGTTTAAAAGTGGATCGTGTTGTAGATATTTATGTATGTGTATCGGTCGCCATCGTCTTCGGAAAGGGAAAGAGTTTAAACACCAGTGATCTGACACACACTCGAGGATCAGAAGTCATTATTTCGCTACTTCGGTAGGTAATAGCCCCTTATCAAAGTGCCTCTCGAAAGACGTGCGATTATGCAAAATCGATCGGAATGTCATGCAAATTATCGGTCGTTAATGGCTGATATCCGCAAAACGGCAAAGTCAATCTCGCTGGCGCGCGCGCGCGCTCGATGCATTCGTACACGAGAGAGCTGTACACTGAAATTCGAACCGGACATTGCGGGACACTCGGCGTTTTAACGTCGTTGGCCCGAACATTTCGTTGCCAATAAAATCGGGGCAATAAAATACCGTAGACCCAACCGTGATTTCCAACAACGAATGGGTTCCTCGCGAGGCCACTCTCAATTTCATGCAAAGTCGATAAACGTTTCGTGATTTTCGTCCCCCTACCCTACTCAGCACTGAAATTACCGAATATCGAGAGACAGAGAGAGAGAGAGAGAGAGAGAGAGAGAGAGAGAGAGACGGATCGGTGGATCCACCTATTTTATAGGTCTCGCGTGCATTATTTCAATTGTAATTCCCGTGCATTCGAGTTACGTACGTGCTCACATAAATATCTGTCTCCTTTTCTAAATTATTGATGATTTATAATTTCGTGGCTCATTTGAATTTTTCAATGTAATTCACTTGCTTTTTTGTTTTACCAACCCGTTTCGATAATATATCTTCAAAATATTTACTTTATACATATGTAATTATTTACCATTTTGAGAACTACACATTAAGTGAATATAAATCTATTAAATTAGATAGTAAAATTTTAATTTATATTACCTTGTTTAAATAGTACAGAAGACATCTATATTTTTATTTTGTATATATATATACATACACAATTTTTCGTATTCTTAACTATAATCGTTGTATGGCAAGGTGTAAATAACGATCATTGGGCAAAAAAAAGAAAGTAACCTACGATTTAAAATGAACAATAAGAAGAAGATGTAAAATATATTCTGAAAAAAATTGTCTCATAGCCAATGTGAATGGAATAACATATTTACCGGGTCGCCTTCTTTTTCTTCCTCTTTTTTTTTGGGTAATGAAGTTAGAAGAACAGAAACTGGCAAAAGTGCATAGTAGCATATGCGCTTGAGAAAAATTGAAGCGGAAAGGGTAATAGGAAGAGGTTGATAGTAGAGGCGCTCATGTTTTGCCTTATTTTTGCAGAGGTACACTAGTACTAGAAATACGAGAGACGATACAGGAGGAGGAAATAGAAGACAGAAGAGAAGCAAGAAGGAGAAACGCAGCCCTTCGTTCTCTCGTCTTCGGAGAGCAGCCCGTTCCACACATGGCGCGAATTCGCTCTTTTTTCTCCTCTCTCTCTCTCTCATTTCAACCCCTTACGCGAGTTCCGCGAGGTTCGGTCCCCGTCTGTGCCTGTGCGCAGCCCATATTTTAGATCTTATCCCCGAAATTATACGTCTGTCTGGCTGTCTGCCCTCTTTCGAGTTCTCCCTCCTATTTACCTTCTCCTTCTTCGACTCGTACTTCTTCTTCTTCTTCTCCTTCCTCTTCATCTTCTTTTTCTTCCTCTTCTTCATCGTTTTCTTCTTCTGGTGATGGTGGTGCTGGTTTTTATTCCTTCGTCTCACAGGACGTTGCCACTCGGATATCGTTCTCGAGAACTAATCACGCCTTGTCCTTCATTCACGATCAGCCGCTGCATCGTTTCCTTTTACTATCTCGTTTCCTTCTCGTTTCACCCGCCTTTCTTTTTTAAACCCCTGAATCTTGGCTTGTTGATGTTCCGTATGAAGAATCCGAAGATCGTTCATTTGTTTCTTTCTTTTTTTCGTTTTTCGTCGACTCTCTTTCGGATTCGTTTCAAGGCCTGTTACGTCGATAATCATACCTTTTCAACGGATTTTCGGTTATACGGATTTTAACTGCGCAAACCTGTCGATTTAACGCTTGCGAATCGTATAGATACCGATAAGATGTAATTACGTATACGTAGCGTTGAACGGTGCAGTAACCTAACGAAATAAAACTTGGTTTATTATCGTCGACGCACAGTAACGTGTAACTAAATACAATTGTCGAGAAGTCTAATTATTTTCTATAAAATTAATAAAAATATCTAATTTGGTGTTAGTTATTTTTAATTTGAAAAATTGCATTTTTCTTACGGAATTAAACGCTTTCGATTGTTTACACGCGTAAACTCGAAGACAATAGGTACGTTTTGAATAACCGTCAGTGTAGATGTATGGACTTATTACACGAACGGCGCATTCAAATTTCTAAAGGATGCGAGCAACAGCTGTGGAAAAATGTATGCTCCAGTGGTCCTCGAGAGAAAGAAGGCTACTTAGCTGATTTATGGGTAAATAACCCAACCTTTTACACAACCCTTTTATCCCTTTATTTTTTCTTTCTCTTTTTTTTTTCTCTCTCTCTCTCTCCCTTCGTATGACTTTCCACGGAGACTCAAATTGTTAGGATATCCTCGCGTAGGGTAATCGTATGCATTTCACCAAGTTACAACTAGTAATAGCGAGGACATTTTGTTGGGGCTGCCCATTGCACCGTGTAACTTACCCATAAATTTCGATTACTCGGGCATTTTATCCCGACAATATGCCCCGTGAAATAAAAGTTTCTCCCGTTTTGTGAATCTAGTCGCAAGTATACGATTTTTACAAGGGTTAGCGGTTCGGGGTACATATACGTTTTCTATTTTTTAAAAGGGGAGATTGGCCCTCTACGTCGAATCTGTGCAATTGATGTCTATGATGAAGATACACATTTATACCTGGTTACAAGAGTGCCGTAAATATTTAACTTCGATCGAGTGCCCACTTATTCGCATCTCGTATTATCCTTGTGACTTCGAGGGTCTTCATTGCCGATATCTTTACTCTTTGTCGACGGTGGTAAAAAAAGTCTTTGGTTAATTAATTCCTTTAAATCGCGGAATTCTTAGTTTATTTAAATTAGTTACTGCTTGCTTACAGTTTTAAAATTACATAACATATTAATTATTGTTACTATTTATGTAGACAACAACTAATCTGAAGTTATGTGTTCAGTGGAGCATCGTCAGATATGGTTTTATCTCTACAATACGTGAATGTATAATAAATATAAACTATAATATGCGGCAGATAATTTTACGTATTGAGAAAAATAGTATATAATTTATTCATACCAGAGAAATAATAATATATTTTTATAAAAGAAATAATTTTCCACAATGGATCTCGTAAATATGTTTATAAGGTAAAAATTCAATATTTCAACGAGAGAGAGAGAGAGAATTCTGGAATCGCGCGGGAGGTAACGCGCACGGCGCGCGAGTCGAAGGGTATGCGACGACCCGCGCGACGTATATCTGTTACATACATACATTGTTCAATTTCACGACGTCTCGCTTCAATTCAGGCGGCGGATTTTCCACCATTAGCCAGCCCTCGCTCCATCTCTTCGCCTACCTCGGCAGCTTCTTTTTCTACCTCTTTTTACCTTTTCTCTCTCCCTCTCTCTCTCTCTCTCTCTCTCTTACTGCCGGTACATACCCGTTCTCTCTTTCGTTCGGTCGCCCTCGTCTTTTGCGACGTACACCACTTTGTGCGCAAGAAAAATTGGAAATAATATCTCCTCTCGTGAAATCTATATGGAAAGCGCAGTGAGGTTCGTTCATACGTGACTCGTTATTAAATATCCGCTTCAACAGCGCGTGAGTACCGCATGTGATCTTGCTAATGGGTTACATTTTTCGTGAAAATCATTCCAAGAATTTCAAATTACGAAATATCAAATTTATATTTCTCCACACTTATACAAAAGATCCGATTCATCCGTGAATACATCTATACACAATTTACTTCCTCGAGTCAATATAAAAACCCGCACAAAACAAAAAAGTTTTAATGCACATTTAACGTGGTTTACGTATCTTGTTTTGCAAATTAGGTAAGTGCATATTGTATTTTTATTAAATAGTGATAAGATGTATATAATTATTAATTTTGGTCGATGTAACATTTGTATTTGAATTGTATCACTTGAAATCCCAAATTCAAAGAAACTTAACAATGCAGATCGAGTTGGTATACTAAAAGGTTTATAAAGTTAGAGATGCGAAGCGCAATAATGGGAAGCAATATAATGCCGAATTAGGAGACGACTTACGTTAACCTCGAATAAAAGCGTGAATGAGGGGGTCCTCTATAATGCTCGAATACACATTTTTCGACCTATAGCAGGTAGATACTTCATGGTTTAATCTCTTTCTAATTGTGTTTGTTGATTTCGTGAAACTCCGGACTAAAGGGCTCTATCATTCTGGCGTACGAATTACCACAAACTTCTTTATGAATATTTATGTACATTATTATGTACGTCTATTAATACAAATACAACAATTTCGAAGAAACTGAAATTGCAAACGCACTTTAAAATCAAATGAAATATTTACAAATAGTGTAAAATATATTGCAGTATGCGGAAGTTAAAGTATATTTCATTTCTATACAATATATTATTAAATAAATTAATAATTAGCGATTATTATTAAATAAATTACTAATTAGAAAGAAATACGCGTTTTATTAAAAATGAGAAGCAAAAAAATGAAATTGTTTCCGTAACACCTTAAAAACATTTGCGTAATTCGCTATACTCGAAATCTGTGTACATTCGAACTCGAAATGTAGCAAGTGATCGGGAGATCCGTTGTATGTACAAAAGATAGTACGCAGGTAGGAAAAATCCAAAGAGATGTAGACAGACCCGCGGTCGGCCTTCAGGTAGTAAAGAAGGCAACCCTTGAAAAATGATTGCGCAACCCCTGTTACGAGGGGATAGAGGATAGAGCTGAGGACAATGCGGGCAGATTCACGCCGGGAATGTACATGTATATACACATCCAGCCATAGGAAGAGCAAAAGTGTGAGAGAGAGAGAAGTTCTCCTGCCTCCTAACTGTCGGCAGAATGACACCAAATAGGCGGTTGATTGCACAATACCGCCGTGTTTATCGACCCATCATCGATACGTGCGCGTACCGCGAAACTACACACGTGGAGGCGCGCAAGCTTTTCGACTCTCTCGCCCCGAGGGTTTCTCTCTTCTATCTATCTGCCAAGCTCGCCCCTCCCTCCCCTCTCCCCTCCCCCCCCTCTTTGCGAATCGAAAATCGACGGGCAGAGAGTCAACAACCGAATGTTACACCCAATTTGAGATGCTTAATGCAAACCCGATGCTGATTCCCATTACGATTTCTCGATAAACCCGACCGAAAAAGGTCAACGAGACTAAGTTGACTAGTCTTATAACCATTCACTAAAGTTTCGAGAGTTTTATTAACATTTCCATCCATTCATTTTTAAATCTAATGGCATGAAATATATAGTTATACTTGTAATATCGCGAATTAAATCGTGCATACACAAAGTTTAATGTACACATTTTAAAGACGTAACTTATTCCATGGTAAAAGGAATTGTGATTTCGTTCTTGATAATATTTATTTAATAATACCGTATAATAATACCAGATAAAGAGGATTGTATTCATTAAATTTTAATTAATTTATAAATAATTCTATAAGAATGTAAGATAATTAAATTAAAAGTGTAACATATATGTACCAACAGAGTAAATTAGATTTTTTTGGGTTTCTTAATTATAAATTAGTATCAATTTAATAGGAAAAGTTACACAAAGGTTGGATTTTCTATACCTAGATAATACAAGTTAAGCTCCTTGACGTACATCTTATGAACTCAAGACGAAGCAGCATATTTTGAAGTAGATAGAGCCTTTAATTCTGCGATACAATATAATACGGATTAAGGATCATAATAAGTAAAATTAAGTCCCTTTTAAGACTAATAAATAAACTCAATTAACATAATATAGTTGCACGAATCCATTGCGTATTTCTGTCTCTTAAATATACGAGAGATAAAATTACTAGAAAATATACAGTCATTATATCATGACGGAGTAAGTATATACATATTGTATGACATATTCCTATAATGACGATATTTTGAATTCGTAGAAACAATCTTGTTTAATCTAGATAAAGATAGACCTTATGTATCACGCATTGATTCTCGATGTCTCGAAATTACCTATGTGCACTTGTAATTTTAGTTGCGAGGATAATTCGCGACAAGATTTTCAGTGCACGAACTGCCGCGCAACGAGAGAAGTTAAACGAGGCCCGCTATTTTGCGAAAGAAATTATATTCGAGGAAAGAAAGAAGAGACCAGTGACGGCGTGCGAGCCTCCCATCGAATTGAAAAATGCCCGGAATAGCCGAAGAAGGCGAAGGTTGTAAAATTGTATTTTACTGGAGACGCATACACGCGCGAATACATCGTTGACGTAGGTAAGGTAGATGTACACATACATGTCCAACCACAGGTGCAGAGGTGATACGGAGGCACTTCTCCCTTAGCCGAAAATCGATTTTTGGAGCTTACCGAGCGTAACTATCGAAAGAAAGACTGCGAGTCGAAGCTATCGAGAAGCCATGGTTGGCAAACGTCGCGCTCGATGTGTATAGAATTCGCACGCATGCACGCACACACACGCGCGAGAGACGAGGGTCGCGGAGGGTTTCGGGGGTTGGTCGAGGGTGGTGTGAGTATGTGGGGGCTGAATAAGGCGTTGCTAGGCAACCGACGCGCGCTCTCTCGCTCTCTCCCTCGCTCACTCACTCTCTCACTCTCTCTCGGTAATGGCCGCCACACACGTCACATACACATGCCCTCCCACACCCCGTAACACCAAGGCAGCCCTTCGTCAAACCTGTGCGCACGCATAATACGTATCTTGGGGCCCTTATACTCGCGTGCGGGAGCACGCGCTCGGATAAATTCTTAAATTTATCTAGAATTGAAAGCTCGTACGTGTTGTACCTATACGTCTTTGCGGGAAATCATTGCCCAACCTAGATGTTTCTTATTTCTCTCTTATTTTATTTTTTTAATACGATCAGTTCGTACCGTGCTTGCATTTCAGTAAAACATATATATATATATATATTTAGGTAATGAAGAAACATTTACATTCTTATTAATACCATTGCACAATACTATTCGAAGTTTATAAGGAACTCAAAATATTTCTGAATAAAATTAAAATTTCAATTGATGTAAAATTGGAGATAAAATAAAACGTAATAACGTAACTAAAATATTGTTTGACTAACTTATGTTTATATAATTATATGTTGTATTGAAGACAATAAATGTGATGTGAAATAAAGTCCAGTTAACTTGGAATATGTTTAACTAACTATTAATATTTGCCATCGCATCTAATCCGCGTGACCTTTATTTAAAAGATTCGAATATTTTTGTGATATAAATATCTAAAATAGCGAATCGTTATAATTATTAAATCATTAGGCGTATATACCGTAAATTGAAAACCGAAGCATTGATAAGGTTAATCGATCAAAAGCGTGTGGTTGATCTCCCGTTTGCGCAATTGCCATTCCGGAAGTTACGATCAACCAAGTCTCACTTTTTCTATACATATAGTTACATGGTTATACATGCATATAAACATATAAAGGTGATCGCGGCACGCGGGATCGTCTGATGTCGTGAGGCACGTGTTTCAGTTGTACCATCGGGGCAGCTGCCGAGACACTTATGCAAATTCGTCCTGGGCTCGTGCGAGCCGGCTGAGCTTTTGGCTTTTATGTACTGCTCGCGCGGCTCCAAATTTGCATCCGCTGAATCGTTCCCCGAGTTTTTCCTCATTCTTCTTCTTCCTCATATTGTCCTACGCTCAGGGGTTGCACGTATATATATACACTCCTATGTGCTTCCTCGGTTCCATTATTTTTCGGCTTTATGCTTCCACATTATTATAATCGCAGGGATGCCATCGTTATTTTTCTATATATATGTACCATGTGGCCTCTCGCGATGGATTTGTTTATTATATTTCCACAAACCGTGATACATTTTCTTGGTAATAGTTTACGCATGATCTTACTCGTATCACCAAGCTCCTGGTTATCATTCACTCGTTTATTTAATGATTTTTTATAGACATTTCTTTATATTCTCTATTATCCAAAATTTAAATAGAATATTTCAAAATTTTATCTCGAAATTTTATAAAATGAAACTTTTTATTTAAAATTAACATTGACTAAAAATATTTTAAACACGCGTATATACATATAAATATATTCTGAAATAAAAGAAGGATGTTATTGTGCACGACTCTAGTAAACCGAGATAACGCATAATGTTGTATATAAAATTTCTCGCGTCAGCTGAGTCATTGTATATTAAACTATATAGAAAAAAAAAATTATTATCGGTTAACATAAAATATGAAAAGCGTTCAATACAAATACATTAAAATACATTGACGGTGAGATAGGGAGTCATGCATATATACACAAGGTATACCCTCGTTTACCCCATTATTTTTCGACGCGCTACGCAATTCGTTATATAACACGCACGCGCTAAAAAACCTGACAAACAAAATTAAATAAAAAAAGAAAAAAAAGAAAAAAAAATAAAAACAAAAGAGTCAGTCGAACAGTCGACGCAGAGAACATTGATTGCGCGAGCAGACAGTTCGTCCCGTGTGTGACGGATAAAAAAAAATACAAAAAAAAGAGCGAGTAGAACCAATTGGTATATATACATCGAGAGCGGAACAACACTGTCATGCAAATGTATATCTAAGCGATACCTGCGTTGCGTGATTTACATACTTTACACACGCGGTCCAGGATAGAGAAAATCAGGGGGTTAAAAAAAAAGAGAACGAGAGAAAGAGAGGTTCATAGCGTACAAAGCCAGATATGTAAAACGGAAAAGGACGAAGAGAGAGAGAGAGAGCTATTGACGATAAATAAAAAAAAGAAGGAAAAGCCTACCTGATTATTCCGAACCAGGTTTTTTTAGTTAGAGTGGATCGTCGGGAATTCGTACATATTTGCAAATATATTTAGCTGTGCGAGTGGGGCTAGAAAAGTTAAAAGGGCAAACGCGCTCGATATTCGGGTATGGCAAGCTCGCTGAGCCGCAGCCAATTTAATGATCCCGTATATTGCGCGACCTCTCTCTATCTCTCCCTCACTCCCCCCCCCCACCCCCGCCCCTCCTCGCCCCTCTCTCATTTCTCCTGTTTATTACACATTTTTGTATGGCTACGTGCTGTATTTACGTTCGAATATAACAAATAAGAGCAATCAGTAAACCGAATCATGACGATATATACGTATATCTCCATATATACATGTATATATCCATTAGATATGCAAATCCGCGAAACACGTATAAAAATAAATGTGCTCAGTGACGCGCATACCAGAGGAAAAACCTTTATAATCGGGAGCGCATTCGCAGTTTCGTGTTAAATTACACGAAATTTTCAATTAAATGGCTATATGTCCGTTTTCCTGCACCTTTATTTTTTGTTTCACGTGTATTGATCGATTCGATTTGATTTTATAAGTGCGAAGCTCAAATTTGCTCGTTCATTAGCGCAAATCCGAGCTAGGTATTACATCAATTTTTGGCCAAATTATTTAATTTTTTCCCTCTTGTTTACTCGATGATGTCGAGTACACGCTCGTGTAAGTGTTTTAATTTGCAATTTCGTCGAACGCGATAAAATGGGTATCGAAAACTAAGAGAAAGAGTAAGCTCGAGCTTGGAGCTCTCAACCGAAATCTCTGGTGATCTGTCGGGTCGAGCGTATAAAGCAAGCGCGATACTCAAAAGAACCAATGGGATGTCACGCGTAGTTTCTCAGGTATAGGGTATATACACATATGCATATATATATCCGTACATATGCGTCAAAGTGAAAAAGCGAAAGAGAGAGGGCAAAGGGTTACGACGGGAGGCAGGCGGTCCGCGGGTAAAAGGGTTAGTATCGAAAGACACCTGGAACAGTTCAGATCGTAGATGCAAAGAAGCAGTATACACACGCGTATTTATGCGTGAGTATTGAACTAAACGTGTCATCAGGGGCCCAGCTTAACGAAGGATTGCGTGGGAGGTGATAAATCGCGGGAAAATCACAAGGGTACGAGTACGAAGCGTGCGGCCCTTCGCCCGATTTCCTCGGAGAAACGAAAAGGGGTGGTCGAGAACGAGGGGGGAGGTGGCTGGGTGGAGGGACGAAAATTCTCGCGAGCAACCGAACAACACGTACTGGTACGCGAGCGCGCTCCAACTTCTGACAGATACAAATCCTCCTGCGCGTTATTTGCAGAATGCGCGCAAGAGAGAGCTGTACTCGACAAATCTCGATATGGAAAATCCGCGAAACGTATAAATGTAGCTGTCACTCGCAGCCGCGCGCGTTCAACCTTTCCCTTTTCCACTCCTCTCGCTCTCTCGCTCTCTCTCGCTCTCTCTTCTTCAAACCCTCCGTACACACACCCACACACCCACACACACGTACACGCCTCGCTTTCCTAACACCTTTATCCTCGCGAGTGCGTCCTGGATGATTGGTGTCGCGAAGTCTGTGTGGGTATGCACGCGTTGCACCAATGTATTTTATACCAAGCGGGTGGGCTTTATCAAATATCCGCTTTTCTACCGAACGCCCCGAGGAGACGCGCGCTTTTCCGATGAGGCGGCATTTTTCGGGACATGTCGCTCGATGACGGCAACGCGCAACCATATATACCTATATATCTACACTCTCCGCGAAATTTAACGGAGATGCTGAAAACGCAGGTACGTCTAAACGGAATTATTTTTTTTTTATTTCCGAGATGTTCGGATCGAAAGGAAATTGAAGCAGGTAAGAAACATTTTTTCATCATGTCGCTCAACTATGAGAAATCTATTTTAATAATATTAATAATATTGAAATTCGGAATTGAAATTCATTGATTTGACTTAAATTTTTATAACTAATACAACACTGTTAATTCGTTAATATACTGATCTGCTAAATTAATAACGGAAATATCGTGTTTAATTAAAATTCCATTTGTTTTTAATAAATAAAAATGTGTTTCTACGTAAAAGTAAATGAAAATTTATGTTAAAAAATAGTAATAACTAAAAACACAATAAAAATAAAATATATATTAACTTTTTATTAACTAAAAATTTTATTTGTTACTTTGATATTCAAAAAGACACGTGACTTCTAATAAGGCAGCTACAATCCGAAAAATCCTGAAATCCGTATTCCAAAGTTCCAAAGAGTTTCTTGTAAGTCAGATTGAAAAAAAGAAAGAATAGGAAGGTAAAGTATATAACCTCCTCGTAGTTTCCCATGGCAGGCGCGATTTTTCAGTACATTTGCCAACAAATGCGCGCGTACCCACCCCTTCGGGACGTTTGGAGATCTCGGATGCAAATTACAACTGAGATGCCGGCAATTCCGCGTAACATTATCCTCGCGCTCTCCTGACCCAGGGTTGATCCCATTTTACCCCGGTAACGGTACCATAACCGACCGTGAAAAGTGAGTTGCTGCATCGTGTTAACCAGCTCGTTAGATTCTTACGATCCCTCTTCATAACCAAAAGAGAAAGATTAGTCGGGCAAATTTTTTTTCATTTTCCAAAGAATCTGGTAGATTCGTGAACCGCAGCTCGAGAAATCACGTAGCAAAATCCGGTGCAGTATATTGCCAGCTCGATACACCTCGAGGAATTGGAATTTGTTTTTTTTTTACAGAGAAGCTGGAAAAATGCTAAACATCAACGTGGTTTCCTTATCGAGCATTTTCCAAAGATATGAAAATTCTTGGGATTTTGAAAGAGAAAAAGAGAGTCTCGAGAGGCGCCCGTGGGGCATCTTGTTGGTATAACGTTCTCTCCTGGTTTTTCCACACACGTGAGCGCAAATAGATACGCGTGCGCATCGCTCGCTCGCTCGCGAGAGAGAAACATCTGCATAGATTCCGAGCGTCGGCCCTTATCGCGAAACTCGTATATTCGAGGACGCCTTGTTATTCTTCCCTTGCTCCCATACCGCGAAATCTGTCTAGTTCGGGGTATATACTTCACTTTTATGATCCCCTTCCACCTTCTCGTCTTTAATACACCGATGCAAAATATTCCAGTTTTAAAATAAAATTATTCCGCGACGTGTATTATATGGAAAAATCGAGGGAGTCGTATATTTTATATATTCAGTTGTTTCATTATTTTTCGTACGTTTTATTATTCTTACTTTTGTTTATGGGCGTGTAGCCCTTTGCGGCTTAACGTTCAAAATCGTAGAGTTTTTCTTTCAGGAGAATACATTGAATTTAATCATAAAGTGAAAAAAAAGGTTTCATTCGAATCGTTAAATAGGTATACGAAATAAAATGTTGAAACAAATATTACCGACAATGTTCTAGTCTTACGTACAAAACGAAAACGCAGAATTTTCCGTACAGAGCAACGCACGCACCTATCGTTCTTCCCTGCAAATAGTAAGCAAATAAAGAAGCGAACCTAGGCGAAAGTAAAAGATAGAAAAAAAGAGGGAAACGGGAGTGAAACAGAAAGAGAGAGAGGGAGAGAGAAAGGAGAAGGGAATGGTAGTGGCGGAATTGTCAATTTCATAGTCGAACGAGGGAACCCCCACGTCGCATATTCGCCCCCGGCGTAGTTGCCGTAGCGCGGTTCCTCGCGTGTACAGTGACGTTTTCTCTCTCTTCCCCTTCCGTTCTACATAGCAAGAAAAAGAGGAGAAAGACTCAGTCGGCCATATTTATATTATTATTAAACATTGCAATGCACAAGGCTCATGCATACATTCTCATATTCCAAACCGTCGCACAGCCATCCCGGATAGCTATTCAGACTTTCAGAAGGATATTCCTCGGCATCAGCCACCCGCATTTCTCCTTGCTCTCTTACTCTCCCTCCCTCTCCCTCTATCTCTCTCTCTCACTCGGGATCGTTCTTATTCTCACACCAGCCACAGAGTCGAAGGATCCTCCAAGGATAGCTGTCGCCTTGGCTATACGACCGGCTTATGTGCAATACTTACATATATACTCTCTCTTTCTCTATTTCGAGGGATATTTTGCAGCTTATATTCGGCTCGCATGCAAATCTCGCACCATACTTGATTTCACACGAGTGAATTACGTGAGAAAAGAACGAGAAAAAAGGTCCCTCTCTCTCTCTCTCTCTCTCTTTCTCCCCGTTTTACAACGTCTGCTATGCTCCATTTCTCTCTCTCTCTCTCTCTCTCTTCTTGTATTTTTGTATTCTTTATATAAACTCCATAAACGAAAAAAACTCATCTTGTTCACGTAGGTAGCTCGAAAATACTTGGATTACTATACCGACATTTTTTTTAACTAAGGAATTCTATGTGCCCTAAATTTCGAAAATGTCTTTCCGATAAGAGCCTTCGCCTATTTTTCTCCTACCGTGCAGTTCGGTTTTGTATTTCTTTTTTTATTTTTGGTTAGAGAACTTCAAAGCATTATTACTTTCAATTTTCAAACATCAAGATAATAATATATACCTATATGAGATAATACGCTTTATTCACTTATAAATATACAAGCTAACAATGAATATATTTGTAGTGGAGAGAAACTTTTTGTTAGAATAATTATTATGATAACAATAACGATATAATCAACAAAAGTGTGCATACGTATACGTCTGTAGTAGTATGCATAAAATGATACAGTAGTTTTCATAACAATACAATTTTTTCGCAATACACGAATACACGAAGAGAAATTTCTTATAAATATTATCTGAAACGTTTGAATAGCGAGCTAAAAATGATCGTAATAGCGCGATAAAAACTGTGGTAATTGATTAACAAATGTTATGACTACTTAGGTTAATTTTTGTTAAACTCTCTTATTATTGGTTTCAAAATTAATTTTAAATTAATAAAAAATTGAAAGATGATTGTTTAACATTATAATAATTATGTCTCGTAAAGATAAAGGTTGAATAACATTAACGAATTATTAAAAACAGTTCTACGTTTCTTCATTTTTTTGATGGGTTTATCTTGACTGATTACTTCACCTCTTACCGCGGGTAAAAGCTAAAAAAGTACTCTTTTAGGATCTAATGCGTACGTTTTATTTCTTCGTTTCCATCATCCATCATATTTTTCTTACGTTCCTCCAATCCTTTATTTCTACCATCTCGAGTGATCCACACTATTTTGTCCGCTCTCCTATTTGCAGAGGCATCACGCACAAGAAAAGTATGAATATAAATTTAATTTAATAAGAAAATTTGGTTAACTCATATATTTTGAGTACCAAGTAAATTATAGTTAACGTTTTAACCTTCCATTTTAATTATTAAACGAAAAAAATTTTACGTATACCAAATTTTCCATGGCAATGCGTGAAATTTCACAGCTACAGGATTTCTCTACCGTGGAGGAAAAGGTGCCTTAACACATATGAAATTCTGGAAACGTTTCTTGTATATATATATAAGGTATATACGAAGACATTTTACTCCTATTTTTTTCGCCTGCATTCAAGCGAAAGAGAGTGCATTGCGTGGCTTCACGCCTTCAAGAACGACGGGCTAAATTTTTGTTATTTCTTGGTCTTTTGTATACACATTCATATTCTAGTTTTACATTCAATCTATGGATGAGTAGCGTTTTCTTATATTGCCTTCTAAATATTCACTGTGGATTGCTTGAATAATATAATAATTCATACTTATATTAATAATTTAATTGAACATATTCCGCAGCATTATAAATATTTACTTGAATTGAAGTGAACAAGTTACTAATATCCTCTATTAATACATAACGAGAAAAAACGTACCGTAATCTACTTTTGTACAATAAAGTTTAAAAAATATAACTTGCCGTACGCGCGCTTAATCAGCTGTTTTATGAAAGATGTTACAACTCAGAAGCTGTCACGCGAGCCGCGCCTCGGTGAAATCAAATCATCGTAAAAAGGAACCCTTTACATCCGGGAAGGGGTACCGGCTTGGCAAATCTGCCGCACCAATAACAGAATTGAATTCACGTCGCACTTTGGCACTTTATTTGTCGCTACCGTAGTTTCATTTCCGCGAGCTCCCGCCACTCTCCTCGTTTACAAGTCATTTTCGAAAATTGCAAATTCCCTTTCGAAGCCGAGTTCGAGGCTATAAACACCCTACGCAATCATCTCTGAGTTTTTCCTTCCATTCTCTTCTTGTCAAGGAGAAAAGTTGGGGAATAAGAAGTGTCTTGGACTAAATAAAATTACCTGAACAATATAGGGTTTATATAACGAATTTAGTTTTTATCAGTAATTGTTATCAATCATTTTTGTATTATCATTCATTGTGTTTCTATACATTTCAAATATATTTTACTTTTCTTAGAGATCAATAAGTAACTACAATTTCAAAAGTGTTGTTAATTCAAAATTACTATTTTAAAAATGTCTTAATTATAATTATAATTAATTATATAAAGCTTGCGCTTTGTTAAATTTTACACCTAAAATTCACGGTAAAATTTTTATCAAAAGTTTTTTTAAGAATTTAGTATTACTTATATAAAAAATTTATTTTACATATAAATAAAGAAATTATTAATGAATTAAAAACTATAATAATTTAAGAATAAAACAATTAAAAATATATGTATTATAAACGAGCACTAATTCTGATTCTCGAGGTTATTATATAAATTCTTATAGGATAATGGCTCTTTACCTCCTCTCTAATGTTAAAATATTGAAACACTACTATAAGACAGTAAAAATGTTTTTATTAATCGTAAATAGTGGAGCATTTTTCACTATTTTATAATAGTTTTTTACTATTTCAATTTTACAGAGTGCGTATTCTCGACGTATTTTCGTCCATCAAAATGATCACTTAAATGCGTAGATACACAAGTATGGGGTAATGGTAGTAACGGATCTGTATCTATTAATTAAAAAAATATTTAAATACTGAAATAAAGGCAATATAATAATTTTGGATTTATCTAGCCTGTTTGAAACGAGTCACGAAGCATCGCAGTGGAACGACTCGGCAAAAGTCAGACCGCAAATATTTTCGCTCGGGCTTTGTTTGCTCAGGAAAAGAAGTGTACGGGTAAGCCCGTTTCGTCGAACGAGGCGATATATCTCGCGCGAGTGTAACATTTTCGCTTCTTTCCCTTTTTCTGTCTCTTCTTCTCTCTCTCTCTCTGTCTCACTCTGCCTGTCTCACACTCTCTCTTTCGGTCTGTCTCCCTTTCTAGCGAGTCACTCGAATGTTTCCGTTGCCGGAGGTATAACCGTACCAAGAAAAGACGAGAAAAACCGCATAGAGGACCCGTAATGGCGTGGCTTCCTCCTTGCGGATCCTCCTCGAGGCATGCATATTATTTCTTGAGACATCCCTCCCCTCTCCTTATGTACGTATAACGCTAGAGAAAAAGCGATACGAGAAAACGAGGCCCTCCTGTATAACCAGCTCCATTTCAAACCGTGCGAAATCCCTGCGGGTGATTCGTTTGTACCGGAGGGCCTTCGGAATATTAAAAAAAAAAGAAAACTTTTCGACAACCACACCATTTTTCTCTGTGCGCTCAATAATTTTCCGTTTCGGATGTTCTATCGATATATCGATATATATATATATATACACACATAATGCAATTCGATTCGTTTGGTCTAAATATATACCTATATATATTATACCTATACATATATATATGTACATGACTGTACAGGCAAGAGAGTAGAACGATAGGGAGAGGATGTATTCCCTTGGTGAGTCGAAGATCTCCGTCAGGACAGGTACAGAGAAATTTTAGGGAAGTGCTCTTGCCAAATGGACTGATACTATGAATTATACAGTGCTTGTCTCTCTGTGGAGATCGGCTGATTCGCTCAACTTGATTTCAATTTCCCAACATTTTATATACGTGTTAGATAGTTGTTAAATTTACGACACCTTTAACTTCTTTAATTAATAATTATTTCAACAAATATTTTATTATATAATTCATATTAAATTTTTGTCCCATAAAAGATTCCGTTAACTTAATTAAATATATGTTCGAAACTAAGAAATATTCGTTGAAATTAATTTGAATTGAAAGATATAGATAATATACCGTATTTAAAAATTACAAAATAGTTATTAGTTTCCAAATGTTTGTTTACGATTATTCAAAAAAATGTTTTATTAAATAAATCTGTATTAGACATTTAAAATTAACGATGTATATATTTACGTTTACAGTGCAGGCTAATAGAAAATCTCTTTAAACGATTGCAAGTAAATTCGTAGACTTGTAAGGGTATGTAACATTTTAAATATAAATTCACCAACTTCAATTTTTGTGATCATACTCGCGAAAATTCTACACGTATTCTGTGCTTGAAATAAATCTTGTACGAGTTTGAATTTAAAAAAATTGTACGTTCACTAGACTTTTCAAAAGGAAACAAAGTCGCAAATATTTTTATTGTATAAGTGTTATTTATACAAAAAAAAAATTTTTTTTTTATTTATGTTATTTAACGTCGCTCTATTTATGCTGCCAGGGCTAGTCAGCGACGGAGGTGAACGGTGTGTCTGTAAACGAAGCACATGTAGTTGAAACAGTGGTGCTTGTGTCCATCGGAACGTTCCCTATAGTTCAGATGCCCGTGCCTCTCATCTCTCATGCAGTGACAAGTGCACGAAACGCACGCGCACCTGAACTGGCGTCACATTATAGTGACACGCCGAGCCACTGAGTCGCGGTGTTCGAAAAATGCACATGAAAAAATTTTTCAGAGGTACACATCTGAGATCGAACCCACGACCCTCGGTGTGAGAGTCGGGAGCTCTACCCATGAGCCACCGCGGCTCTAAAAAAAAAAAAAAAAAAATTTAAACAATACTATTGAAAATAAATATTTATAATACTTTGTATGATTTCATTTATGACGTTGATTTATGAAATACAGTATTAGTACTGTCTTCGTGTAAAAAATAATCTTTAATTCTATGCAAACATAAATTAATTCTTTGGGAAACAACGTAAGTTATTTGTACGATATGACAAATGTAACAGTGGATTTACCGATGATTCGCGAAATGTAACAATAATTTATTTAAACGTTTAAATACCACAGGCCGAATAATCTGAGAAAGGCAAGCCGATTTCTAAATCAAACGAATATACCGACAATATCCAGCAATTTTTATCAATTTTCGTATGTCTGTCTTTTCGGAGGAGACCCTCCCCACTTACGGTTAACGATAAAGAATTGTTCGTTCAAGGTAATTTACGCGTTTAGCGTTCATCGCAACAAATACGAAACGTTCTATCTGGCAAGTCTCTGGTGCGTTAGAACCATTTATCAAGTGGACCGCTTATTGTTTCCCGCGGATCTTTGGATTTCCTAAGTCAAGATCCTCGAGGAGTCGTGTGTATGCATGTATGCGCGAGGGATGAACGATGATGCCCGATATTAAGAATTCGCTCTCTCTAAAACTGCTCGAGGAGAAGGGAGGATGGATATCATACGAGACTATACACAAGAAAGGGCGCTAACCTGAAAGATAAGGACGCTATGTGTTCAGTATGCTCGATCTTTTATCCCGGGAGACAAGTGGCGCGGTTTCTCCGTGGTCTAAAGATACGGGGAGGGGGGGGGGGGGGGCGGGGGGCGGTAAGCATATTTGAATACGGGGTTGAAATTTTCGAGTGGCGAAATTGTCAGATGTACATTAAAAATCACTTTTCAATGTGGTGTACCCAGGGATTACATTTATCATTCTACAGTAACCAGCTGAATTAATGCAACTTATTAAGTAATCGAAATTTAATAATAATTTACCGATACGAAATTTTTGAAAAAAAAATCGCGCACTTATCGATTTAAAATAGTTTTCTGAGATATTACGGAGACGCAGGGAGAAATAGGGATGGAGAGGGGCGGGGGTGAGAGGTAAGGCTCGGGCGATACGAGATAGACCGTAAAAGATTACTGCGCGACATACGGCGAGTAACTCCCTCATCCTCCCTCTCAACCACGGAGCGCGTCTCCACCCCGCGCGCATCATAGCATCTCCCATATCTCATTACTCCGGGAAAATCCCTCTCTCGGAGTTCTCCCTTCTTCCTCCTCGTTCGCTTCTTTTTTTTTATATCTTTTTTCTCTTTTATACTGCAGTTATTATGCACGCATTATCGGTGGTTTATGGTGACGCGCTGATTTTCGTGAAATGGAAGAGGTGGAGAAGAAGAGCGGGAGAGGAAGGATTTGCTCAATACATCTCAAAGAGATCTTGGGATTTTATGTCCCCGACTTTCGCCCTCTGAGATTTACCAAAAGAAGATTATTCTCGCCAAATTGAAATGTACCTTCGTTTATTAACGCGGAATGTTTCCTATTTTATCGGTCTTAAGGGCGTTCCTTTCAAAATTAAATTATTGTTCATTCTTTTACCGATTTGTTAGACACTCTATATTTTATGTTTATATACATAGAATTGTATGATATCAATTATATTCGATCGCGTTAATAAAAATTAATTTAGATACATTGTGAAAATGGGTAAATTGTAATTTATCGATTTTACTCAAAACTCATCATGGCAATTTATTTGCAATTTTTTCGTATGTTGACGAGAACACTAATAGCGCTACTTTGAGAGTATAACAAAATAGTACGATATTACTGTGTACGTCTCCGCGTGCGCAAACTCATTTGTGCATATATATGTAAATTGATGTTTTCCACCGTAACGACCGGTAAAATTTGACGGGGTGCTGCGGCAATTCACGTAATTTTTCACGAGAAATTCAGTAAAAGTTTTATTAAAATATTTTCTTCTACGAAACGTGGAAGAATATAAGTCAAACGTTAGATTTAAACAAATATTGCAAATTTCAATTTAACGTTAACGATACAACTGATTGGACCTGCAAATAATTGGTTAAATCTTTATTAAAAAATTAAGTACAATTTTGTACGTGACGATACGAAAGAAAGAATTACTAAGGTTGTATGTAACATTGACATCGGCAACTAGAAATCCCATCGTTGTAAGACTAATTTCAATACGTAACCTTTCGAACAAAAAGCTTTATTCGCGAGAGGGAAAAATCCAGGCAATCGATCTAAGCCTTTCTCCTACGGAGCGGAGAAACGTTTTCTTCGGCGTATAAAAAAAAAAGGTAGAACCGCAGAAAAATCCGGTTTCGCGAGACAAAATCCCTGTGACATCGTAATTTTGTCAATTCTAAGCTTGACTTTTACGGCCCTAACTGGGTGGGCCTATACGTCGAGACACTTCGAAACTGGATGGCCGTGTCGCGGAGCACAAGAAGAGGTACGACGGCGCGAAATTCAGACTTATTGAAATCGAAGTATCGTCCTCTCCACCTCGCGAATGAAATAAGATTTCGCGTATTCCGACAGACGTCAGGACCATTACCGAAGAGAGAAACACTACGAAGAAAGCCAGACTGCATTGAGATATATATATATTTATGTCTATATGTTGAACGGAAGAAAAGCTTCGAAAACGTTGGAAATAAGACTTGGTTCGTTATTGTCAAAATACGTTGGTAACCGTGGCCCATGTGTGGTACGTTCCAGAACGGTAGCTTGATAATACTGCTGACAATCATAATAATAATCAAAATACCCCTAAGATGCGAGTTAACATTCGATGTACCTATATATGACTAACATACACTGAATAACTATATATGAATAACTACATATGAATAACTATACACTGAGAAAAAAGTTATAGTAAAAATTACAATGTTGTCTATTAATGCAGGGAGAGACTGACGCAATCTAAAATTTTACAATACTATATAATAAATTTTACTGAACTTGTAGTAAATATTACCAGAATTGTAGTAAAAATTAATAACTCTTTAGTAAATTTTATTATACATTATGGTACATTTTTGGATTGCGTCAGTCTGTCTTCGCATTACTAGACAACATTGTAATTTTTAGTTCAACTTTTTTCTTAGTGTAGTTATATATATATGCGAGTAATAGAAAGTAGGGATTGTAAACTATTTTTGTATAGTTTTGTTAACAAGATTGAAAATTCCGCTTAAATTGAACGGAGGAGGAGGCGAGGTAAAATCGTTTGGTAGGAGGGGAAGCCCGGAGAATTGGGTCGTCGACTTCTGGACGAGGGTGACCAAATGGAGTAAGTGGGTTCGCGAAGGAAACGAAGGGTCACGACAGGGCGGATGGAGAACCCAGAGACGAGATTGGCTGAGATTGCTGGGAGAAGTGCTGTCCCTTTTTGCACGAGCAACGATCTCCAAGTACGACAGCGAAATAGAGTCATCCCGAGAGGGAGACGAATTTACAACCTCGTGATAGATCAAATTTAAAGGACTTTACTACATTCGGTAGTAGAAGATTAATAAATTATGCTCTTTTAAATAATTTGCCTATTACTAAAGAAGTGTACTGTATTACACTCGATTGCTCGTTTCATAATGTTTTTTAACTGTTAAATATAAGCAATAAGGAAACAACTTCATTAGATAAAGGACAAATACTTGGCTACGAAATATCTTAGCTAAAATATGATACTTAAATTGAAATCCGTGATAGAAAATTTGCGTGAGAAATAAACATAAAGTGAAAAAGCAAGAGCTAATTGAAAAATAAAATGTATTTCTGCATAATATATAATATATAATAGACTACCTAGTTTTATATATCTTAAATTATACAATTTCTCGACGACAAACAGAATTTGCAATTCTCGATAACTAAAGAATAAATACGGTTTCTACCGTTTCGACAGCATTGTAGTACCGCATTGCGATTGGCACACGACGATGACGACGACGACGACGACGAGGAGGAGGACGACGACGACATATCGATTGGGAATGGTTATATACTCGCAGGATGCGTGGGCTTTTTGCTCGAGGACGCAAGGGATTCGGATTACGTCGCGCATCGTGCATGTGGTTGGCTGGTTCTGTCTCGCCTCTCTCTCTGTCTCTCTATATATATAAATATATACATGTACACACGCACACACGCGCAAACGCCTATCTATATGTATGGGGTTCCCGTGTATCCGGAGAAAGCACCGAGGTGCTCACTCGAAGGCACACACAGATGAGAAAACGGGGAAGAAATCTCTTGTAGCGCGATAGAAAGCCGCGGGGCTCCCGGGAGAGAAGGAAAGAGGAAAAGAGAGAGATAGAACTTGGCTTTTCTCGGGGTCGGGTCAAACTCCCTTAAAGGGTGGAGCGTATATACGCGCGCCTACGATCATCGGTTCTTTTTCGAATCGAACTCTCGATGTGTACGTAGGTATGTGTGTAACGAGTATAAAGGGATTCGCCGGGGTAGAACGCTTCAGATCTTACGAGGGATGATGGAAAATAAATTTGTTCGATTTAAATTACATATTGCCGTCCAAGAGGCCGATCAGTCGTGCACCCGTCTTCTTTTGTTTATACACCTCTGTGTATATATACATGTATTATACACGCACATAAATACGCTTCTTTCCGTGAACAAATATTGACGATTACATTAATGCAAAAATACTTCTTTTTTAATACACGAATAAGAACAATTTTTACTTGTCAAATCAGCAATATACATTTATTCGATTGATAAGATGTTTTATTAGACCTGCAAATCAAATTCGTAATCGTACAACACGTATAATATAGAGATATATAGATTTGTGTAAGGAATATAAGCGAACGAGTTTAACAGGTCGTGATGACCTAAAGACCCAGAACGTGCGAGGAAGTTGGGCGTAAACGTCGTCAAAGCCACATCACTTGGAGCGGTTAATTGTCGGGAATAACGAAGGCTATGCCAGACGAGCGTCGACATTCTCGATGCGGCGAAGATACATCGCAGAGAGTCAGCGAGCGTCAGAAAATCGTCGGGATGCCGGGGGTGTCGAGAGACGCAACAGGTCCCACTTAATTATTGAACAGAGAACTCGTTCCGTTGCGCACTCACTTCCCGCGAATCACCACCCACTTTATCTTTCTATCTATCTCTCTCTCTCTCTTGCTCTTTCCTACGATAGAAGCTATTAAAGCCCACCAGAGAGGAACTCAGAAAATCGAAAGCTATAATATATAAGCGTTCTGCTTGATACTGGAGTATTTTCATTATAATTAGTGCAATCTTATTTCACGCGAGGAATCACTTAAATAATCAACGGAGAATACTGCATTCAAGTGCCTTACATTTTACTGATAGTAATATGGCATCAGTTATTTATATATACCTACATATTAGGCTTCTCAAATTAAAAATGTTTATTTTTTACACGTATAAATGATTAATTTACAGTACAATATATATTTACATTGTAGAAATATAAAGCCCAGGAGATATAATATATGTATATAAATATAATTGTATCATTTAAGCAATTTCAAGCAATTTTTTTAAGTTAGATCGCTCGAGCAGCGTTCGCTTGTACGCGAATATCTGTTGTTATCACGAACAGATTATTTAAACACGCGATTAAACGAATAGGCGATCTTTTCTTTCGCATAAGCGAAAATGGCGTAGAGCGTAGTAGGAACGATGAAGGATTTAAAATGTTATCGGTCCAAAGGACGTGGAGTAGGATTGGCAACAGCGGGTAGCCCGGACCCTGCGCTCCGAGTATTGATTTTCTATCCACGAGGCATGAGAAATGCCTGTTTTGAGTTTCGAGAGATGCCGTGCGCGGGATCGTAAATAATCGTTTGCTCGGTGGGCGCGGGTGGCAGCCCGGGAGGGAGTGAGGCGAATCCTCGAGAAGGGCGGAGAGGAGGGTAAGAGGAGCCAGTGTACAGAAAAGGAATGGGAAAAGGAAAAGGAAAAGGAAAAGGAAAAAGAAAAGGAAAAAGAAAAAGAGAGTACAATCGGGAGGAGTGTCGTTCGACATCGGCATAGAAATATCGGTCGAAAGCTCGGCCGAACAAAGTGGAAAAGTCGGGAGGTAGTTGGTACGGTGTGGGTAAGAGGGGCTGCGCATCCCGTATGTAAAGTCATGAAATTAGCGAGATTTACACGCGACATAAACGTGAAAGTGTCTCGTAAAAGTTCCGGATGCACGGTCTAACCCATCCTTTTCTTTTTTCCCCGCGAACGCTACGCCCAGTAAGATGCATGCGTATGCTTTCCCGAGGATGCCAAGGGGGTTAAGAAACGGCGGGGAGAGCGAGTGGAAAGCCAAGGAAGGCTAGGAAGGCAAGGGTGGATAGGGAACAGGGGGGGAATGGAGGGGGTGCCCTAACGCGGCTTCGATGGCGTATGCCGCGTCGCTGGTACGCCGCTCGGTATCACTGCCGGAAGTAACGGCCCCATAAAAACCTTCCGAATATCGCTCGGCAATGGCCAAACTTTCGATATCCTCGCAAACAAGATTACATAAAATCGAGTCCTTCGAGATTGAAACAGCGGGACTCGCGAGACCCTGGGGTAGAGGAGATATTACCTAGGCTCATTCCTTTTCCTTCTTCGACTTTTTCTTTCTAAATTGAACCTTTTTCCAAATGTGCGATCACTCCCTTATTTCACTTTTACCGATATCTATGTATATATACGCCCTTGACTTTTTCTTCCGATTTTCCTTTTCTTCTACGGGCGTTATGCTAAGCTAAATGCCGTGTGCACGTCCTAAAATAGCTCAAGTTGGAGGTACAGTGTGCAGGAGGTACGTTATACTCTTCCGAACCGAGTGGAACAAGCTTTCCGAGACCCATCACCCGAGACCGAGTGTGTATATAAATATATACATTTTGAAATTCCCGCAAGAAAGAGGGTAATTTTTCATTCGATGGTTAGGTCGGGTTGGGTTAGCTTGGGTTATGCCTCGCAATATCTGAAATACGACGACACAGTGGTGATAGATGGAAAAGAGTCGCGATCAATCCGACATTGTCGAAATAGAGTTAGGGCACGCACGAGTATACCTTAAAAATGAAGGTAAACTTTTGGGAAGGTATATCTATAAGTATCAAGTAAGTATGTATGTATATATATATACCACCGACGCTCGCGGTTCATCCACGTCAACAGGACGGATCTCCTTTATCCGGCCCCGGAAAACTAATGTTTCATTGTCCCGAAGCAAAGTCTATTTCTCATTCGATCAACCACTGCTGAAAGGATAACAAGATGAACTCGCGGCATCGAGTTAAAAACTCGGAGATAAACAAGGAGGCACAGTCTATATAAAAGAAGGAAGACCATGGGATATAAGTATAGATGTGTATATATAAGGATTGTACATGGTTCGTATAAGGCTCTCGAGACGGCAAGTGGAGCAAAAGGCAGAGGAAGAAGAGACTCGAGCGGGCGGCAGGGTGATAGATTGCCTTCCAACAAGGTGGTTCTGCACCGGCGTCATCAACGATCTCGTGCCCTCCCATACCTCCCCCGCACCTCCCGCACCTATACGTATCTATATACATACATACCTCCTAGCCACGGCAAAGAAAGCCCACGAGAACGCGACGCCCTACGGATCCGCTGGTTTTCACAAAGTTCTCTCTCTCTCTCTCTCACTCCCGATCTCTTCCCCTTGGATTTACCTATCTCTGCTGGGTGCTCCGAGTGTCGGGGTGGAGAACGAGGCGGTGTTCGTGCGCGCCGCGATAGAATGTATCATCGTATGATTTATTATCGGCGGCTGCCTGCCACTGAACCGTTTCGCATCCGGCCCCACCCAGTGGCTTCCAACTCTCTCTCTTTCTCTCTCTCTCTCTCTCGCTCTTCCCGTTCCTCGCGCCTTATCTTTGAGATGCAAAGAAGAAGAAAACCCGTACCATAGAGAAAGACGGAGCATCTTTCGAGCTGGGGAAAATGGAAGATACGGAGCCGCTACCGGAATTACGGGTCTTTGAACTTATTCAAAAAAGAAGAAAAAAGAAAAAAGTAACTTGTGGTTTACCGAATAGCTGCGAGACCTAAAGACAAAATGACCACTTCAAGAGTTATCTTTACAGATAAATATTTGTTTTTCATGCTAAACTACCAAATCTACCGTGCACGTAGGTTGTTTGTTATCAACCCCCTAAGTTGGTATTCCGGACGTTTGTGAAAACTGAAAGTTTGACGTACTATAAATTGAAATACTCACGAGATGCGCATAAAAGAACAAGCAACATATCTTATTTTAATAAATAGTTAAATAAATTACAAAAAAATTAAATTATAATTTGACAAAGCATTCGATAAACATTATTGTATTTAATTATTTGTGTATCGATCTGTATTTTACGGAAATTCTATATAGAAATTATTATCTGCATTACATGGGAATTCACCTGAAAAGATTATCTGAAAAGAGAATAATTACATTTGTCAGATGATGTACACACATAGACGTGTAACTAAATCTCAGTTTAGTCAGTTTGCCTAAGGATGCTAATTATTTTATCGGGACGTAAGGGTTTCGAATGCGTGACATAAAGCACATCGACAGGGACCCTGGGCAAAGTATATTTACGAGCAAGGGGAAGAGAGAGACGGAGAGAGAGAGAGAGAGAGAGAGAGAGAGAGAGAGAGAGATGGTGTTTATGTGTCGTCGAAGAGCGTTTATGCTCTCGATGAAACTTCCTTCTTTCATGGTATAACCGATACGAGAACCTGTGTACGACCCGAAGATAGGCGGCTGAATATTGATAATCCTCCGTAGGGAAGTATAACACCGTGCTATGCAATGTTCCGATAGCACTTTTCCTCGGCATAAATAAACGCCGTAAAGGTATTTTCCATTTTCTTCTAACCGCATACCGCAACCAGTTATAAAATGTAATATCAACGTCAACAGTCCTTGGCTAAGAAAAAATATGTTAAAAATATATTTTACGTTTACGATCCAACCGAGGTATCGCCACTCGTATAACTACGGTTACATCCGCAGTATTACGTAAACTATAACCTTCTCTATACAACGGATTTTTTTAAACGGTATATACCCACCTTTTTATAATACCTTAATTATTTTCAATCTGGATACAAAAATAACAGTTCATACCGTCGTACCTACTTTATGCGTTCTAACAGAATATAATGGCCCATCGACTGACTAACGGCTAATTTTATAAATACATCAATATCTAATATATAGAGAATTTTCATTTCAGTTAAACTAAATACAAACATTTTATTTAATTGTAAATGGCTTTATATACAATCGCCCAAGAAACGGCTAGTCGGTATTAAAATATTTATTTTTGAATGTTTTATTAAAATGTAATTTTTTAGTCATTATAAGTGTTAATTAATCTAGAAACGCGAAGGATATGAATCGAGCATGATGAGTAACCGCGTGTTTTTTTTTCAAAGTAGTCTCAAATTGTTTCTGCAAATATCAGGGAGTAAGTAGTAAGGTTAAAGAAATCTGAAAGGAAATCCTCTGGTTAAATAAGAAGCAGCAGAACCACCAGCTAGTATATGGTAAAAGGGGTGTCTCTAGTTGAGCCTCTTGAAAGAAGGACAAGAAAGGAAAGATAGAGACCCCATTAGGTATCAGTTTACTCGGCGAATCAATTTCACTAGCTAAGAACCGACCATAAATTTAGACTGTAGCTAGTTCCCAGGTATCTTCTAGTCTACCTCTTCTATACCCGTCCTTACCACTATGCTTGGCTGATTCGGTATTTCTTGACGTTTTTCATTTTTGCTTGATCCCTGAGAGAAACCTCCAGCTCGCATTAGTTTACGTCGACGTGAAATACCGCAAATCTTTCATCTTTAATCAACCCCGGTTAGCTTTCGATGCAAACTCTATTATTATCAAAATGTGTTTTTAACTTGATAACTTTCAATCATTTGCTTATACACTAAAGTAGAATTTGAACTTAGATAATCATCGTGTGGAAACAACACAGGGTAACAATTTATTCAGAAAAAAGATGATTTTTCAGTTTTCGGATAATGGTTTTCAATAGATAGCTTGAGAGAGAGAAAGAGAGAGAGAGAGGGAGGGGGGGGAGAGAAAAAGGAAGGGAATACGGCAGAGGATCGAGCTCATGGCCGCTTCAGATCTTCCAGCAGGATGAGCTCAATACTTTCTTGTCTTGACGAGCCAAAGTTTAAAGGAATGACGTTCACTTCGACGTCAACCCCCACCTCTTTTTGGATCGTTTGTTTTTGTTCCCTTTTAAAAGGTCCGTATACGCATCGCTTTTTCTTTCCTTTTTTTGTTCTTCCTTCTCCCACAATGAGAAAAAGTGAAACGACGAGGAGTGAGCAGCAGTGTTTCATATCGCCGATTTTCCGAAAGACTGGTTGCAGCCAGCCGCGTCGGAACTTTGCCGTATTCATGGTAATTTCATAAGAAGTGCGCGCGACCTCATATATATCTATATCTATATCTATCTATCTATATATATATATATATACATATAGATATACAGAAATCGAGCCCTCCTTTGCCTCTATATATCCTCGGGTATCTCGAAACTGCTTCGAGTGGCTGGTGTGCATCTATGTACGAGTATTGACATTCCAGAGCGAAAAAAATCGGCTTTGCCGAAGAAAGACACGCACCGCGTCAATTTCGCGATACCTAGGGTTCTTTTCCTTGTACATAGGAGTACAATATATACACGTACACACATACATACCTTCCACTGAATTTTTCGTTATTTTCACCGAGTGATCTCCACTGAGCTAGGCAGGATACAACCCGCCGACTCATCCTCTTAATACGACTGGGGAACGCGCCAGCTCCGTTTTTCATAAAATTTTATATTAAATTCCGAAAAGCTAATTTGAATTTTTTTCGACTTTCGCCTAGTCTAACTTTACATCTGTCAAATCGTTTACAATTTATAACCACATGACTAATCGTTTTGCCAATTGCCCTATATAAATTATTGAACTGTAAACTGATGATTGCAATGATATACGTTTTTGGATATTATCTATATATAGCGAAAATTAAAACAACATTTTACACATAATGTGCATTCACTAAAAAACATTCTATTTTTTTAAATGAAATTTTAGTTTATAAATATGGTTGATAACAATTTTTTATCTAGAGTTATAAAACACTCATAAAAGATCGTCTTTGTGTTACTTAACAACTAAATATATTTAAACAATACTTTTTTCCATCTAGGTAATAATAAACTAATACTACGGATACACAGAAAAAAAATAATTATCGGAACAGCTTTTTATAGAGGAAAAAATGTATTGTGCGCCCACTGTACGAGAATCTCGTGTGAAGTGGGAATAATAAATGTCGTACCAATATTTATCGTAACGATTTCCTTTTCACGTCATTAGTATCCCGAATGACGCAGCCTTGTTCACGCGTAGAGAAAGCAACCCCTTACGAGTGCAAAGAAAACAACGTTACGAGTTGACAAAATCGAAGAACGGTTTCTTACGCGGCTAGACAATAACCCTCACTCGAATGCAGAAACCGTTTGTACGTTCAATTTCATTCAATTACACGGAGCATTTTATGAATTTGGAAGAAAGCCACGTAGAAAAATGTTTGCGGCGCGCTGGCAAGAGGAAAGAGAAAAGAGAAAAGAGAAAAGAAAAAGGAAGATGAGACGCGCTGTGAAATCGTGAGAAGGACGAAAACCGAGGGGATGTACAAACGATAAAAACTGCCGAATTTAGCATGACAATCAACAATCACGATACGGAATGATATTCACAGAATACCATAACCGATGCCTATGATTTTCATATATATATATATACATATACATTCTACATAGAAAGAACATCCCCTCCCGAAGTATATGCTTTGGCAGCACAATACATTGCAAAATGAATGCGTTCATACAAATTTTGGAAACAGAAATACAATTATGTTCTAAGAATATGTTACGTTGATCACTGATTATAAGAGATCAATCCAAGTTGGAGACTCGTACTAAAATAAGTTTTTAGAAGAAGTATATTAATTATTAAATTGTAATGAATACAATCGTAAGACATAGATTACATACAATAGGAAAAAGTATGAAATAAAAAAAATAGACCAAAATAGACCAAAATTTTCAAGACACATTCGTGTTTATAAAAAAAAGTAGAACTGTCACACCAATGTAATTTCGAATGTAGTATTATTTATATATACATAGATAAATATATTACGGACATAAGCCTTACAGAGTGATATGTAGAATTTTTGGGAGACGAGGCGCCGGTCTCAGGGATTTCGCTCTTTTCCCGTGAATTCGTCTGAAAATCGCGGAGTGAGTCCCGACAGCCTCGTCTTCTGCCAATGACGTTGGCTCAGAGCTTCTTCTATTAGGTTACCTGCTCTATCCGTCTCTCGCGCGTTCGTTCCCTCTATATCCCACATCCATTCCATTCTACACATACGTACACGTTCCCCCTTTTCGTCCCATCACATTTCTCTCTCTCTCTCTCTCTCTCTCTCTCTCTCATGCATGTGCGCATACAGACACATTCGTGCTGAGAGAGAAGGAGAGAGAGAGAGAGAGAGAGTTTACCGTGTGTCTCTGCCAAGACGATCTCGTCCTTTTCTAGTTCGAGGAAGGTTGGCACGACACTGGTGATGTGCCCCCCGGTACAGGAGGACAGGCAGACACGCGAATCGCCCGTATCCCGGTTTTTCCACGTATCTTTCTTTCTCCCCCTCCCCCTCTTCCCACGTTCTATCATTCTCTCTCTCCCTCTTTCTTCCTCTCTCACCCTCGTGGAAGCGAAAGCGCACAGTCTACGAGCGTATATATCCTCCTGAAAGACGTCGACTCAGCCTTCCCTCCATCTCTCCTACGTTTTATACGTATATATACATATATACATATATACATATATATATCCTAAATCCCATACAACCCCCTTCTGACAATTTTTATTCTCGCGACCCGCCGACAGCGAGCGCGAGCTTCACTTTTGCAATTCTGACACTTTTTCTCGGTCGCGTCGTATATCTGTATGTATATGTGTATATATATATATATATAAATATACGTATGTATACAGATCTATTTGGAAATTCGATATTTCGCGATATTAAATTTTCAAATGTTAAGAAATTTTTCGCGCGGAATGTTCCGTAACGTTGAGGTTAGTTACCCGGTCACAGCGAATTAAGAAAATAAGTACCAGAAGTAACTTAGGAGACGCGGTAAAATTTGACTCGATGCTAATATAAAGATAAGAATAAAATCTGATATTTCTTCGTGTCCGTTTTGTACGAAGGAGCGAAAAAGAAAGGAAAGGAGGTATTGTCGAGCATCTTGGAATCAAGGGGTATGTATATAAACGGGGGAAAACTTTGGCGAGATTCTTGGCGAGAGTAGACGTTAAATGGGTGAGCAAACGTTCTAACTAACTCTGAAGTACTCGTGCGAGGTACTTACAAGGTGAATATAGAGCCAAGGGAACGGGGGTAAAGGGGAAAGGGGAAAGGGGAAAGGGATAAAGAAAAGCACCGACGAAAGACAGAGGTACGGAAAGGAGAAAAGAAACGGAAAGTGCTGGGTGGTATAGCGATGATGTTGGTGGAGGTACAGGAGGCGAAGGTACAAGGGGAGGGTGTCTACGTGTCTCGCGAATCTTGGATGGTAACTGAATTTTTCTCGTAAAATATTCACCCTGCATACCTACGCTCGCTCGTACGTACCTACGTATCACTCGCTTTTCTTTGTGACTGGCGTTTCACCCTCCTCGTACACGGCCCTCTTCCTCTTTTTACTATTTATTCATATTTACTTTCGTCCTCCAAACTACATTTTTGTTTATACAATTCTTGACGCAAATCTTGGAACAAACTTGGCACTGATTATTAACTTTTACACCTTTAACTCCCTCTATCTTTTAATTATTTTAAAAATTTAACCATTCACACGATTTTCATTCATTTTTCATATTAATACCATTCACATTACCTAGCTTTCTTTCTATTGCCCATTTTAATTACAGTATATGGTGCAACGAGACCACTATGATCTAATTGCGTATTTCGTTTTTCTATCTACGCGTTCACATGCTAATCAAAGTACATGTTATGCACATAAAAATTATTATTTATACGCATAAAAAATTGATATTTTAGTCGCAAAAGGATACCCATTAGATTGTTTCAACGAAAATCTACTTAGTGCGAATAAATGTTGTACTATTTAAACAAATAAAAGTAGAGAAAATGGAGAAAAATTCGAGCAGTGGGAAATATTGAATGATAACAGAGTAAAAAGGCGGCAACCGAGGGAGGGAAAGGAAGAGAGATAGAAACGACGTGGGTGTTCTCCGACGCTACTTTTTATTTCGCGACAGGGGATACGCGCAGGTTCGTTCTATATGGCACATCTTCAGATCTCTTTTCGCTTGGCGCACGTACGCCATGCACGACGTCTACCTGCGACGAGTTCGGTGCGTATATCTACATTATTGAATGTACGAACGAACGCGGTATCGAGCGGGGGTGGAGCG
The DNA here is from genome assembly GCA_026168455.1 of Theocolax elegans. Lineage (NCBI taxonomy): Eukaryota > Metazoa > Arthropoda > Insecta > Hymenoptera > Cerocephalidae > Theocolax > Theocolax elegans. The sequence goes on along the minus strand of CM047430.1, from coordinate 55,509,504 downwards.
AATGCTCTCGAGAACCCCGGGAGCGAGAGCAAAAAAACCACCCGAGAGTAGCGCACGAAAGGGAGGTAGAGAGAGAGAGAGATGGGGGAAGGGGTAGGAAGGAAAGACAGAGATAGATAGAGAATTGAGGTAGTGACGGCGGAAGTACTAGGGCAGGGGTTTCGAGAGAGGACGAGCTGCTTCTGGGTACGTCAGTCTCGAAAGAAGTCAACCTCGCGACGGATGGATGGATGTAGAGGATGCAGGAAGGATGGTACGGAGGAAGTAGCCGAGGATGAACCGAGTTAAGAAATTCTGGAATAGGATGGAGCAGCTACGGGGTGCCTTCGGTGTCGCGACACCGCTACTATCGACCTATTCCCTCCCCCTCCTCATCCTCCTTCTCCTCCTCATCCTCCCTCTCCCTCCCGCTATCCATCTATCTCTGCATTCGGGGTAGTTTCACGCGTGTACCTGCGGATATAGAACCGTAATACGGGCTTACCGTAGATTACACGTGCACCGACCGAAGCCAGCGCTATTGCTTGGCTTCAACCTGTATTCAGAACCAACTGAACGTATATAATTCAAATGAAATATTTTATAAAATTATCATAGATTTACTTTCGTTATATCAAGTAAATATATCTTTAATAACCTATTGGAAAAATATCTTATATCTATCATATACATAGTGTGGAATGGGATACAGTTGAACAAATTTACGCGATTATAATGGATTTTACAATACCGAGACACAGAAATGTGACATATATTTAGTAATGTTGTGTAACAATGATATCACCTTCATTATTAACATAGTTTCAAATTTACAGTTACTCGATTGTGGATTAAATTATCTTTATACAAGGATTATTTAGCATATAAAAGTTTTACGTTTGAAAGTTAATATATTTTGAGAATTGATATACAAGTAGAAACACTGCAAATAGTCAGACGATGATTCAATAAATATTACCTCCAACAAATTAATTGTTCGTACAATGTATTGTAAATGCAATTTTATTCCGTGAAAAATGATACAACAATGCTATTTATCAGCACATATTTTAAATAAAGTAATATAAAAAATATAAATGACAGAAATTAAAAGAAACTATGTACTGTAAAAAAAAGGTTTGAACTGATAAAAGAAAAGTGAGTGGAGAAGATGTAAAGAGTTTAAAAAGTAGTGGGAGGGGTAAACACGGGAAGTCGTAAGTTAAATCGACGAGGTTGTTTACATTCTTTAGAAGGTGAGCGTACCCTCTCATTTAGGGGCGAGAGTCTCGCGGTAAGGTCAGAGAAAGCGAGGCGGAGAGAAAGACTGTGAATGAGTAAGCTCGCGCGCGTGCGTGCGAAAGAGCGAGGCGTACCCAAGTTGGCGAAACGAGAGAGAAAATGAGGCAAAGTAGGGGTACTACAGAATCTCGGTGAGATTCCCCTTATAATTAATGTGTAAGGGTAGGTCATGGAGCCTCCGGGAGCTTCTTCCTCTCTCTCTCTCTCTCTCTCTCTCTCTTGCTCTTGCTCTTGCTCTCTCTACTTCCTCGCTTTTCCCGGGGAATCAAATTACACCAGCTGTGTGCTTCCTACCTCGAATGAAAGAGAGAGCGAGAAAGTGGGTGATAAGAGACTTTTTTTCTTACTTCTTCTCTCCTTTCGTTTCTCTCTTCATTTTTTTCTTCGCTCACCTTCTCGCCTGTACACCGATACTTTTCCTCTCGCTGTCTCGCTCCCTCTCACCCGCCCTCTCATTCCCGATTCGCGCGCGCACCCACTTGTTAACCGTCGTATTACTCGGAATAATGTCACGGCCGGAAACTAGGTAAAACGACCCAGCAAACTTTATAAGCGATGCGCTTTTTTCATATACACATTCGCGTACAACGCATCTTTTCAACTTTTCGGAAGCGACAGAGAAATATTTCAATTTGTGGAAATATACATTTGCTGTTGCAATGTGTGCTTCTTTCGTTAATAATTATTACTTTTTAATCATTAATCATTATTTTACTATATATAGAAAAGAGACTTCATACGTATGGTGTAGATATATATGTTTATGAGTTTCATTTTGCGGACCGATTTAATCGAAAAATTTACTGATACGATATATCCAATCTTAAATTTCATGTGCTAAATTATTTATTAAACCTTCCATTCTCTATCAATAATAAAAAATGCGCATTTTTAAAGTTTATAAAATATTAAAGTCAAAAAATAGTTTAAAAAGATAAATCTTGGTTAAAATTTAGAAAAAACAGTATGTTATAAATTATTATGAATTCCTTATACACAGTCTAGAAATATTTCTTAACTTTTGAAGCAAAGTATATTATTATTAAGATTGATGTAAAAACTTTATATTTTATTTATTTGTAACACTTTAGATATTTCCGATTACTCTTATATATGTAAAATATATTTTTCATCGTTCATTGCCCCTGTCGAAAAAATATAATATCAAAATATGGCAAACGTAATGCTTAGAAATATCGTATGATAAAATAGGTACTCGCGACTTATACGCTGCGATCTGATGAATTATTGCAACAATGCGATGTAAATAATCTTTGCAAAAATAAATCGTAAGTTGGGTAGTAAAGAAGGAAAATAATTTAAAAAAGTAAAAAAATATAGGGAATATAATATTGAAAGTCAGATAATAATTTTGAACGAGTTACAATATTGCATATACGCAGTGCAGCTAGCAGTATCTTATCCCGCACTTGTTGGCGAATATTTTGTGAATTCATGGCTTTATATTACGTATAAAATAAAAAATAAAATGAAGGAAATAGAGAGAGGTAGGAAAGAAGAGGGGGGGGGGGTGAGGGTGCGGTAGAGGGTATAGAAAAGGGGGAAAAGAGGAAGAGAGAGGAAGCTAGAGAAGGAATATACGAAAGCCTATCTTGCAAAAATTTGAAAGGGAAATATTCCTCTCTCGAAAATTCGCATCAGCACGGCGTAGCTCGCGTGCTGTCTCTCTCTCTCTCTCTCTCTTGTATATATCTCGAGGGTGTGCCCAGGGAGATGGAACCCGCCCTCGCTTCCCCCCGTTCCCCCCTCTCGTAGCGTAGGGGAGCCCCTCTCTCTCTTTCTCTCTCGCTCGTTCACCCTGTGTATTTGGACGCCCCATGGTAACACACACATGTGGAGTAAAGCACACACTTGGCGCTCCACGTATTGATTCCATTCTCGTACAGCGGGGATTTCTCCCCATCTCTCTCTCTCTCTCTCTCTCTTTCGTTTTTTGCAACTATATATACGACGTCCCTTTTTCCAGCGTCTCCTTATACTCCGAGTATTTTTCTCTCTTTCCCCGCGTTGGCAATAGCGGGTAGCCTCGAACCAGCACAGCAGAGGAGCAGCAGCAGCAGCAGAAGCAGAAGCAGAAGCAGCACATCCCGTGATCTGAATTCTTTCTATTTTCCTCTACACGTATAAGTCTGCCCCTGCCCCTGCCCCTACCCCTCCTTCTATTCTCGCGTGTAGCATACATATATACGTGTATATGTATATCTATGTATATGTGTATATATATGTATATATGTATATATATATATATGTTCGCACGTATATATACGTATACAAAGTCGCAAGAGGTTGGGCGCGCTTCCTCTTCCTTCGCATATCCCAACTCTTCAACCCTCGAGCTTCCAACTGCTTATCCGACATTGTTACCGACCTCCAACTCCTCTATTTTCTGTATGGCGGGAGACGCGATCCATGTATGAGAATATCGCGTGTTTTCTGGAAGCCTCTGGTTATGGAACGAGCTCACCTCGCGACGAGGTAAAGGAAAAGAGAAAAAAGTATTTGACGGAAAAATAGCTGCGCCTCGCGCGACAAGTCACCTCTCTTTATACTAGTTTCTCTTTTATCTGACTCGCGCTATGCTTCTCTCGACTATCCAGACCCGCAATTGTTACGCTCCTGTAGATTCCAACCCGGAGAACGGGGACTAATTGAGCTACGCTCACGAGGGACATAAATCCGGGTTGACTGATTTTCTCTCCGTTTTCTCTTTTTTATTATATCGCTCGCTTTATAAAACTTGGCAACACGTGCAAATGATGTCGTTTCAATTTAGTGCTCCAATTACCTTCTTTTATTCGGATACTATATTACAACGATAAGCTTACTTTATTGGAAACTAGTCGGTAGATATTACTTACCTTAATATGCAATCAATTTTATATTTTTTATTCAACAAATAATAACTTCAACCGAAATTATAAAGTTTCATATACGTACGTATATAAACCGATAGCTACACGTACACAATCGGCATTATAATAACCACGCAATTTCATAATACGATTCATACAAATTTTAAAATATAAAATGTCTTATCTCTCGTGTAAAAAAAATCGTTACGTATAAACTAAACTATATATTAATTGGATTAAAATACACTAAAATCTTTTTTCTGAATTATTATACAGAAATATTATTATTCTATGTAGTTGATTCATTTTTCTTTATTTCTTATCTTCATATGCATTTATTACGAGTAAGAGATGTTATCCTTTTTACTATTTCACCTTTCAAATTATGTAATGGTTAAATAAACATTACCTATTATGAACTGGGTAAAGTTTACTCGTAACAAATGTCTGCCTTATAAATATATATTTTACTTATTACTATATGATTTTTATTATTATTTTTCTCAATTATATATTAATTTACCTAATTTGCAGTAAGTTTTATTTTGTTTATTTTTGTTTGTAGTTTATATTGAATTTGATTGTTGCGCGTCGTGGAGCGGCGATGGTAGATAAACAAGATGGCAGAACAAAAAAAGTGAAGATTGCGCGACACAGAGGCGAGAGAAGAAACAGATGTATAAAATGGAAAATTTCCGTTTACATCAGCAGAGATCGCAGTCAACGGAGATTCTGCTGCGTCGGTGGCTCGAAATCCACGGCACGAGATGAAGGACGACGAGAAGGATGAAAATAAGAAGAAAACTAAAAAGAAGAAACGAAGGATCGAGGGTGGAAGAACCGCGTAAACGAGAACGATAGGGATGAGGAGATGGTGAATTTCTACTTTTCTCCCTTTTCGAAATGGAATCGAGCAGATCGACTCGTCTCGGGAATAAGATCCTCGTGAGAATTTGTCCCCTTAATCCGGGCAAAAGTGTCGGGAGATCACGCGAGTGAGGCTTTAAGAAGTATACGCGTGGAGCCTCTGCCCTTGAAATTTCGCGCGCGCCTTCCTTACCTTCATTTGCATTCAACTCGTGCGCTTATGTACAGCTCGTCGCTGGTGTGTATTCTAACACATACGTAAAACGAACAAAAAATTGTCTTATTTACTTTTTGTTCATTCATAAACTTCCCTTTCGCGAGTTTGCCGTTTCCTTCGACTTTCCCTTGGAATTTACTTAAAACTCGTGTTTTACAGAAATTACTTTATTCCAGACAATTCTTCGACAAAAGTTTATTTGAATGAACTTTATACTTGTACTTTTCGATGAATTCGTGCTTTTTGTTTAATTTCTAAATGACAGTAATCTTTTTTTTTGTTTTTGTATATTAAGCAGTAAGAATTAATAATCTTAAAAACTCTTCGTTTGTTTTCTCGTACAGGAAACATTGTGATAGTAAAAAAATGTTTAATTTATGTTTTATTGATTTTTTGACATTCGTGGATTCGCAATATGTAATTTTGAAAAAATGTCTGTATGGATGTGTGTGTGTGGTAATCTCGTATCTTTGGCGCTATCGAACCGATTAGATTCTATTCCAGTTTTATCGGCACGTTTTTAAAGCTATCTTAAGCTGTGCTTATGCAAATTTAAATCATCTTAAATGCTTTTAAATTAAAATTAATTTTTGGTTTTTAAAAATCGGATTTTTGGAGTTTCAAGAATGTTATCGTTAAAATAGCTGTGTTTCCAAAATTTGTAGAGTTAAAATTTATTTCTTTGTTGGACATTAGTAGAGCTAAAATTTATTTCTTCTAGTTTGAGGTTTGTTTAACTATTTTTAATTTTTCATGAGTAATTGCAGAAATAGACAGTTTTTTAAAAAATTTATAATACAAAAAATTATTGACATTCTTGGTTGAAAAAAATTGTGTAATTTTTTGTCTTTTAATCATTGTTAATGATTAACTGAAATAGTATTTTAATTTACAGTACGGTTATGTAAAGAGATTTATAATTGTTAATTGATTATAATTGTAATTATATTTTGTTCTCAAGTACGCGGAAAGAAACCGACTCTAATAAAAAACGGTGTATGTAAAAACGCACTTTACATTCTAGTCAGCATGAATTATTGTTATAAAAAATCAGAAATAAACGTTATACAAAAAGACTACGTACTAAGATCAATTAGCAGCAGTTTTTTTATATTACAATGACAAATAAGTCGACTTCTCTAAAGCAAGATACAAAAAATATTACCGGAAAAGAAATTTTAATATTCTCTTATACCCTAAACGTTAAAAAATGATATTATCATAGTCAGAGAAACAAACATCGCTTAATAAACGATATTCTCCCGACAGACGAATCAATCATATAAGCGATAGGAGTTCTAGTTTTCAATGGCAGACGCGCCACCTAAGAGCTTCTATCGCGCCGCACAACACTTTTTTCTCTTATCTGCCGTGTCATGTCTGTCTCGCACTTGGAATTTATTTTCTCTCAAGCTCAAAGCATCCCTAAATCCTCCCTTGCGATAAATTACAGATTAATGGCGCCAGGTTAAATCGACGTCTGATCGACTTGCGATCGTGTGCCACAAGTTTAGTTTCTATCAATCTTAAGATCCAAGGAAACTTAAAAGTCACGCATTATACCAAACAAATGATCACGGTTTAAAACTTGATTTATCTTACCTAATGCAGCACGATAATTGATTCTCTAGCATCGCACACTTTTCTAGCAATTGTACATTTTTTAAATTGTTACTCAAAATTAAATAAATACGGTATATGTAATTCTATTAAATGTTAATCATATACTTACTATTTATTTCTACTATCTATTTCAACTAAGCTGTACATTTTATTTTAATTGAATAATTTGAAAATACATTTTATAAAATATTGTAAAAATGTTATTAAAGTAATTATTGTCAATCATAAAATAGTGTAAATAAAGTCTTTACATTTATGGTAATGTAATTAAATTTTCTAATAGACTTTTAATTATAAGTTTAAAACTATTACTTTGTATGTAATTATACTTATAATAAAAAAAATTATCAAATCTGCAGAAATAATTATCTATTTTAGAAGAGATTAATTAAAGTATATTTCACAAATGCTATATTTCAGTATGGTAAAGAGTACAGCTTGTAATATAAGAGATACGATGCTTATGTATTACAAAAAAATATGTTATTTTTTATCTAAACGCATAAGTACGTATTATTTCCTTTAACTTGCAACTACAAGTTAATATAGAATATCAGAGTATGATGTTAATTACATCGATAAACCGACAATTATCCGATTAATCCTTGAAAAAGCGTAACAGGTTACTCGAGTGGTGATCCATACTAAAAAAAAATAAAAGAACTCTAAGTGATTCGAGTAAAAACTAACACTCGATAGTATCGAATCATGGAAAGCAATTGCTTTTGATCTCGGACTGAGGGAAAAGTGAAGGCATACGACGATTTCTACTACGTAATCGCATTTTCGTGCTGAAGGAAAGCCTGTTCCCTCGCGAAGTTGGAACCCTAACACACACGCGGTCGAAGACGTTAGGGCTGTCATGGCGACGAGAACACGAAGAATTCAAGATATATATGGGGGTGAGAGAGTCGATGCACACGTCCCCCCTTAGTTCTGATTGGGCGCTATTTTTTTCCCGATAAGGGTGCAGTGCGCCTTCCGCCACAGGGTGTCGCCCTATCCAGGGAAAAAGGAGAGGCCCACGCGACTGGCTTTATTTCGTGTCACGCACTTTCCCGTCATCCTATATCCTCAGTCATTCTTTGCACTCCAGACGATCGTGACCGACCTCTCTCTTCCCGTGTGTCTCTGTTCTCTAGTGCTACTACTTTTTTCATTATATCCAACAAATGTGATTCGCTCTATGTAACTTTGCAAATATCTGAGGAATCCTGCCGATTATAAAGGTAAATTATTTAGCTGTTACTCTATTGTTAAAGTTTCAATTTAATGCAATGATTTTTGAGTGAAACTTATTATTGAAATATATAAATATAGTGTGTATGTTAATTTTATTAAAAATAAAGTTATCTAATTTGTAGAAGCTATTACTTCGTACTAACAGTTATTGAAAAAACTGTCATACGTGCGAAGTGAATTGCTTGGGATCCTTGAGGTGGGAATCTTATTTGTATTCGAAACCCAACTGTCTCCTGATTTAATCATTTTATATTGAGGAGGGTACAGTAAGAGAATCAAATTGATAAACTACGTGTATTTTATTAGTTTAAAGAATTTCACAACATAATATAACATTGCATACGTGGGTTACTATTACATTTTTTAATTTTAAACAACTACTACACAAAGATATATTCAAATTAATATCTTACCGAATTCCCTGGTAGAAAATTGACTATATCAGAAATATAAAATGTATTATTGCGATTCTATAGTGAAATTATAAAAAAATTCAATGAGATGACTATCATATATTTATACTTTATTTATAGTTAAAAATTTATAGTTTTTGCAATTGGGTATTTTATGGTACTGTGCGTTTGTATAAACTCATGTAGCTATATAAATGTATATATAAAAATCTTGGCTCGTCTCCCGGTCGTATTTGTCGTTCGATATAGCAGTTAGAAAATAATATTATTAAATTTCTTAAAGAAACTAAATCTGAATTAAAATTTAGGAAAAACTAATTTATTATTAGTAATTCACAATAAAGCACATATAATAATAGTTGATAATAATATAGTTTGTTTAAAAAATTAGTAGACATTTTTAATCTCCTTTGTTCCTTTGTTGTTTCCATATGTTGTAATCGTAATAAATAATTATTTATAATTTAATGTTTCTTTTAATTTCAAACCATCCACATTTCCTTGAATGTCTGCATGTATCTTGTATTTTACGCCTTTGAGCTTTTTGATTTGTATGATGATTCATAACAAATACTAATACATATACGCATTCGTCGAAGATTCAGGTACATATTATTTTACTCGACATTTACACTCTATTCATGCACGTAATTAATAAAAATAGATCATCTCTATATTATAGTAAGGTAAAGCGGGGGAAGTTGCCACATGTAACGGAAAATTTAACAAAAAAAAAAGAAAGTAATTGATTAATCCTCAGTTTTTATTTTTGATTGTATAGAGGACATAAATAACTAGAAAATAAATCATTTGAATTTAACTAACATTTATTAATTTTATTATTCTTAGCAATTTAACAAAAATGTTCAAAACTGGCATTTTACCCGCTTGGGTGGGTAAAATGCGACATATCTGAAATATTTACAAAACTTTATTTAGTTCATAAATTTATCGAAAAACAAAACAAAAAATAAATATGTCACATTATATAGCATTTTATATAACGTTTTAGAATAATAATAAATGAATTTAAACTATTTACACACAGGACATTTTCCACTTTTAGAACAGACCTCATGCATCCAGTTTCGACACTGTCCACATTGCACCTAATCATATTTTGGACCCTTTTTGCTGTAGTAACTTAATTTGATATAATATTATTATTATATTATTATTATTATTTGATTTAATATTTTTAATAGAACGTTTTTTGAAGTAAGATGCCAGTGGCATTTCGCCCCTCTCTTTCCACTCGCGTCTTACCCGCATACTTCAATTTTTGCAAAAGTTGTTATAAAAAAAAAAATTTCTTACTTACTTAAACTTATTAATGATAATTTTATAGTAATATTTACTATCTCTACAAATATTGTTTCATTTTTTCAAAATTTACTAGAAATAGGGAAATTTAAACTTTCCAAAAATCTTCTATTTGGCTGTTGTGTTTGGAACGATAAGCGACAATCGACTGAAAATAAAGGGATTCATCGGAATTTTAGTGCCGACGTAATCAGCTGATCATAATACACCTATCCAATTTCACGGTATTGTCATCGGTTTGTAAACAACGGAAAAATAGAAATGTTGAGCCTTACCCGCACTGGCATATTCCCCCGGTTGACCTTAAGGAAAAACGCACTATTATGATTAAATAGTTAACATATAGCGTATCGGACTATATTATACAACAAATTTTTATAATATAAGGAATTGTGCTTGCTTAATATATTTTTGTTTGGAAATTTATATTTGGGAATTAGCGAACACTGATAACTATACATAAGCTTGAGTAATCGAATAGTCCGCTGAAAGACCAATGAAACTCGTATATAACTGTACGTCATTTGAAATAAAATAAATAGTAAGAACGAATGAAATTGAAATTCGGTAAGTATAAGAGGTAGCGATAAATTTAGAAGATTACGGTTCGACAAGGAGAAAAGGTGTGTGGGGGGGTTGGGATTGGCATTAGCGTAAAAGTAAAAGCTCGAGGGCCGCGGCGTTCGCGCACTTATCTCGGGACGACCGCAGCAATGTACACAGAGGCCGAGGATACGCGAGGAGGGTGTGCGGTATAACACGAGAAAATATGTAGAGACACGCATGCCGGGCGAGCGCGCGCATTACCGGGAGCTATATAACCTCACTTGCCTAGCGCGTCGCCGCCACCGAGCTAAGAGACTGCCGCACGCGCGAGATCGTAACTGACTTTTAAAATTGAAACGCGAAGCACCTTACGAGTAGGAGGTAGAAACGGGAGGTATAAGATACACACACCTTGGGCAAACAGTCGGGATGAGTGTTACTCTCGAGGGAAAAACACCGGGATCCTGCACCCACGCCTCTACTATATACACTTATGTATATATATACGTGTATGTGTACACCGTTTTTATTTTATCCTCTTTTACTTATACCGTCTTTCGCGCACGATCGGCACTTTTCGCGCGCTACTTGTTTGCTCGGTGCGTTTCGATCAACCCAAGTAAAAGTTGGCTTAACCCGAACTTTTTTTCGCGAACGAATATTTATATGTTAAATTTTTTCATTTACGGGTCACTGGGTTAATCAACTTGTACCTTTCGCGTTTTATGCAAACGTATCGCAAATTTATTAATTATTATGTACCATCTCGAAATCATGTAACAACAGTAGTGAATTAAATATGTTTCGGATCTCCGCATGAAATTGCATTAACGGTTAAATTAGTGGTAGCTACCGACAAAAAGGTAAAGAAAAATTAGGAGTGAAGGAAGAAAGAAAGAGACGAAGGCGGATTGAAGAAACGCGTAAGGTGCAGTAGGTTAATTTAGAGAAGCATCTCGTAATCTCTTAAAGGGGTACGATCGTGGCAGTGGCGGAGGAGAAATGCAGGCCATCAAGCGCTCGGGCTTTATTAAGCAATATCTTAAGTCGTCGCTCCGTATATACGAGGCAGTCCCTTTAAAAGCGGCTGCGCGGCGCGTGTGGCACAGTTAAAGCGGCCCGACCTTGATAATAGTTTATGAAGGAGGCTGCGCATTGGTTCCGACGTCGAGAACGAGTCTGATGCCGGGGTCACGCTGGGGGTGGTACTGCTACTGCTGCTCGGTGCTCGGTGCTCGGTGCTCGTTGCTCGGAGCTCGGTGGTAGTGGTGGGTTTATGTCCCGGAATTAATTAACCTACAACCCTCCGGTCGTCGTCCTCTCGTTTTCTATATCTTCTCTTTCTCTCTCCCCTTCTCTTGCTCGCAATTTCGTCTCTACTTCCCTTTAACGAGAGAGAAAGGGAGATGGAAAGCGCGCCAGGCACTTTATACTCTCAACTCTCGCTCTCGAAATTCCATTACCCACTTTCTCCCACCCCTGACGCTCGTTTGCCGCGTCCTAACTCTCCCCGAGCGCGAGTGAGCTTTCATCCCCGCAACAGAGTTTAACTGCTTCCATCGCTCTAGCGATGCACTAACTTTCACTCGACAACCTCTCCTCCTGTCCAGGAGTTTGGTTTTCCCTGGCCACTGCACCTGTCAACGACACTATATATATATATATATATATATATATATATATAGATATATTTCGCTACATCACTATTTTCATTTTCTTGCATATGCGTTACAAATGAAACTTCCACCTTATCCCCTTTAACTAATTACAAATTCAGTTTACAGTTGCAATAGTTTACTTGTCAATTATTTATAAAATATATTCTTATCAATCATCAACGGTAAACGTAATTTTTATATTTATTGTACCCGGATTACTATTTATGTAGTTATACAGTATCCACTATGATTTGATTATTAAATTTTTTAGATTTCATGTGTATACACATATCAATATATTGAGAGCATAGTAACCTCGCGTCAAGATTAACGTGCCCAATAAAAAAAGAATAACCTGTTTATTATTCAATATTATTTATTTACTATTAAAACAACAAAACGATCTTTATTGTCGAACATCAAATTCAATACTGCCTCGTTTTTCTTTCGCCTCTGAAAGAATGAAAAATATTTCTATGCGGCAACGAAAATTAGCAACTAATCAAACACTCGCATTCGTTTATTAATTTTTATTTATCCTACTACCTCTAGTTGCCTCTCTCTTTCTTCTTTTTCTTTTTCTTTTTCTCTCTCCTTCTCTCCTGTTTTTCCAAATTTACAGCTCTACGCCATTCCGTCCACAAGCAGGCCTCTGTGCTTTCTCGCCCCGTGTCTCTTCCATTACCGATTTAAATATCGAAGAAAAGGAAAATGCGGCCCCGGATGACTTTCTACGGTCGCACCCTATGGCGATACGGTGCGCTTCGTTATAATCAAGCAGGAGTATTTTACTATTTAAGCAGGTTAAAATTCATCTTAATCAGTGACATAGGTATATTAGTATAAAGAGATAATTAATATTATAGTAACTGATACAAATTGTACCGATAAGGTGGTCGACATGGCGATACGCACGGTACGTATAACTGGTCCCTACGCACATTAAATCTCTCGGTTGGAGACTCAATTTAAGTGAATCGATAACCTTCCTTAAATCTGTTTACCGGTCCCTTAGGCTAATTCGATGTCCATTCGGGTGACAGGGTCGTTACGCATCCGCTTTGGATTAGTCCTGTCGCGAAGCAACGCTTCATCAACGAGATACGAACCGCTTTAAACCAACAGGACATTCGTCTTGTCTTCTTTGCACTCTCTCTCTCTCTCTCTCTCTCTCTCTCTCACTCTCTTGGTCTCTTTCTCGCAAGAGAGACGGACGAGAGACGGAGATCCATTTCGCATCCTGTCACTCGAGGATCGCATCCATTCGACAACGTCGGAGGGCTCTTTCGCGTGTTTATTTGCCTGCGATCCCCGACATAAATCTGCCTGTTTTCGAATTGCGAGACCTGTGTGTGTGTGTGTGTGTCTCGTTGCCTGAAACATGATAATGTATGCCCGAGAGATGGTTGCTCAACAGGACCAACGCAGAGGATACGATGCACCCGCCCAAGGAAGCGAGGAAGGAGAAGGTAAATCCGCTTCCGGAACTTCGTCCGTTATCCATTTTACATGTTCAACCGCCAAGAGATGTATAATGTATATATATGTGCGACCGTTCGATCCGCCGAGTGATGCACCCGCGCGTGTATGTGCAAGCGTTTCGATATATACACATATATATACATCTATACCTTTCGTTGTCAACCTTCTTTTTCTCCTTTATTTACTTCCACTTCGATCCTTCCACTCGACTTTTCGGTTCGACTTTTCCGAAACAGAGAGGATACAAAAGCGCTTCAATACGCAATACTTCGCTACGAAACTTTGAGGATTACTCATGCGGATGTCGACGTGTATATCAATGGGAAAATCTACATATATATACACACTTGATAAATAAATGCTTCTTATACTTCAGGATAACTTTATTATACATTCTTCATTCGTATACTCGTCTTTTCGACGTGTTTACTTTTATTTATTCATCAATATTGTCTAGATTGAGCAACTTGATATAATTAATATTTTATGAATCCGACATAGGTGTATCTACTCAAATAGAATTGCATTTTCGGTTACATTTATTTTGATCCTATGCGGTATAATTGAAGAGTATGCGTTAGTTTATTAAATAATATCAATAGATCAACAAGTGTTTGCATAATTTTTTAATCGTGAGCAAAAACTTGTTTACTATACGTCACATTTAAGAGTTGAAGAAAATACGAGAAATCAATTAAAATCAAATGCAATTCAATCGTTAGATATTACACGTAAATGTTTAATTCTAACATTTATTTATTGCTTATTATTCAATCCAATCAATATTCTTCGTATAATATTTAGAAGTGTAATAGATAATTGAATTACGAGTAAGGTTTCAAAATATCTTTTTAATTCGGATAGAATAAAATTAGGTAAAGAAAAATCGTTCGAAACGATGGGCTTGAAAAACGAAACGGTAAAATTCGTTTGAAAACGAGTTACAATCGAGATGTATTTACGACTAGTAATGGAAGAAAAGGCACAAAAGTCTTGTATTGCCGTCGTATTGCAAATTTCCATACATGCTCTTAAGACGAAAGTTGCGGAGGTAAATTCGGTACGGAAAGAACGTCAAATTCCTATAGAGGATGTGTATATGTATGTATGTGTATATATAGAGGAAACGAGGCTGATTCGCCAGGACGGAAAATGGCGACCGGAGCACGAAAATTCCTTTCACGATCTTCCAGTCTTCTGGACCACTTCGCCAATCGACTCTACTCGCTCGCGGGGTTCTACCAAGCAGAAGGCATTTCCCATGTAAATGTATACCGGCATTCATCAGAGGCTATTGTGATGCGCTACGCCTCCTACCCGCTTCTCGACGCTGTATACACGGGGTAAATATTCTTTTCCCGGCGACGGCCAATCCGAACCTCTGCGAATGAAAGAAAACCGGGCGAGTAGGGAGAGAAAGGAAAGAGACCTACCGAAACGACGAAGAAATAAGAATGAAAAAGCTTTCGCGACTTTTCTTCGCACATGTGCGTGTACATCTACGTATAGGGATGTGTGTGAGTGCGCATATATACACACACACGCACGTATACATATACATGTATAACTACTGCGCAAGTGTGCATTTAAATTTTAAAATAGAAAATGCACGGCAAATTGCCGTTCAGAATATCAAATAGTACCAAGGCTTCCGTCTTTTTTAAGTCATCGTTAGACGATATTCCCACGAACTGAACTTATGTGCGCGCGGACGACGGGTGAATGTCAGCTCGACGATCACACGTGCGATAATAATATTCACGTTCGCTATATACACGAAAAAAATTCTGTTTTATGCAGTTTTAGACTCAAACGTATATGTGTTAAAACATGTTATTCTAAAATGTCAACGCAAATATACGTATATATATAGCAAACTGACAAATGTAAATAATAAATTCTATTCCCGGTTTCAAGTTTACGTTAAAATAAAGTTTCCTAACAACGTATCGTTTTTACAGCAATCGATAAGGTACGGAAGCTATTTTCCTGAAACACGTTACAATATATTCATATGTTACCTAGCTTCTTTAAATTAATAACGAGCAGTTAAAATCGTGAAATAAATATGTTTAGATTTATTATAGGAACGTTAGCGTTAATTTAAATTTAATAACTCGAAGGTAAAACGATCCATTAGTTCATCAGCATGAATCGCAATAAATTTTTCGACTAACGATACAGAACGAAATGCGTAGCCCCTCTTTTATAAAAAAAAAACGGACGAAACACGATTATACTTTACGGTAGCTACTATCTAATTACAAATACATTAAAGTATAATTGATATTCAAGTTGATCAGTTATCTCGTATCCGCATCAACCAGTCGAATCTCGCGGCATCATCCCTCGCACACTCCAAGATAATATGAGGGTACGAAAAGAGCCGCTAAGTCGCGACATTTAACACTCGAGCATTATAGCCGTGTCGGTCGGCCGTATAATACACGAGCGAAAGAACCAAAAAAGGAGAAGAAGAAAAAAGTGCTTTTGGAAAGTGCCGAGTGGTTTTCGGGCGTTGTAATTACGGTTATACGGAAGACCGGGGTGTATCATAGACGAATGCCATTCGTCTCTAAAAACCGAGGCAATCGCGCGCAGGTGTGGTACCTTCAACGACTCTCGTTCGCCACTTGAATTGTAGCGTGCTAATTGAGTTTCCATTGCACCCGGATTCCGATAACGATCGCGATCTTGTAAATATATATATATATATATATATGTATAGGTATATAAAGGGAGCGCAGGCACCTGCCAGCAATTCTTACATTTCGACCCTAATTACGTTGTTTTCTTATATTCCACCGAGTATGTTATATTTCGTATTTGAGAATATTATCCCACCTTCGAGTCGCAACGTAGAAAATGCTGGTATTAAGCTATAATAAGCGATTACTCGGCGTAATGCTTGGTTCACGTGCTTTTAATTTAATTGTGGGAGTTGTGAGTTACGTACGCTCTTCATCCGAGCGTATTAATCCTAGTGTACAATATAAATTCTAAGTGCTCTCTCTCTCTCTCTCTCTCTCTCTCTCTCTCTCTCTCTCTCTCTGCGCATACACACGCGCGTACGTTCGAATTATTCAAAACAGGGAGAGGGGCCTACCATTGTAGTAATTAATGCATGTAAAATGTGCATAATAATGTGGAATTCATCATGTTATTGATATGATCTGGATTTTGTCGGAAAAGTGATTGCAATTTCCTCTTTACACGAGCATTTTGTGATATTACAAGTTTTTTTCCTTCTTATACGAAATAACGGGTTTATGAATAGTTATTCAAAAAGGAGTGTCCGAGATAAAAAAAAATGATTAGAAAACGTGATTTCTTACACTACTCAAGTGTGTGATCATGAAATTTTTTACTGTTCCGATAAACGTCGGTTGTTTAAACTTGAATAATTTTATCCGCATACCATTTTCGTAAATTTTCTTGTGGGTATATAAAACTTCAAGTTAAACCAACTTGAAGTATTATAGAGTCATCAATTTCGGAAAAAATAATTTCGGATATAAAATATGTATTTCTGATTTATATTTTTTAACTACAAAATAAAAATTAGTACGAAAGTGGTAATGAAATTACCTGTTTTTTACTAATTAGTAATTTTTGTAACCTATAATAAATCTATAGTCTACTATTAATATGTATATAACTAAGCATAATAAGAAATAGAAATAACCGTTAAATCTTAGGGTAGATTCTCTCTCGTTGCAATGTTTCGTCGTAAAAGTTCTCTCACTCCTCTTTTTCATCCATAGATGATTCGTCGTCAAGAAAAAAATTTGCATAGGGGACCTCTAGTTATTATTCGGCAATCGAATTATCGATCGATTGACGCGTCTCGCTCGCGTCGCCTTTGAATTTCTCGCGCGACGACAGCGGGCGGTCCAGTTTCACGCATTATCGTTTCATTCGCATTTGCATACGCTTCACTTTTCACTCTCTCTTCCTCTCTCTCTCTCTCTCTCTCTCTCTCTCTCTCTCTCTCTCTCTCTCTCTCTCTCTCTCTCTCTCTCGTTACGTATGCAAAAGGAAAAAGAAAGAGGGGAGGAAAGTATTAACGAATAAGTACCCGATTCTCCACACCTGACTCTCCCTACTCTTGTATGCCTTGGACGACTTTAGCCAAAAGTTTTTAGCTGCGTACTAAGTCAGATTATTCGACATAATAGCTTACGCAGCTCGCCCGGCGTGTTTAATGACTTCGTTAATTGGAAACATAGAGCTTCGCGGTGGAATTTTTTAACCGGATTGTTCACACTGCAATGACGTTGGATCGTTGATAGAATTTCTTTGTAATACTTCTTAAATGCGTACAATGAACCGTATAGTGTTTAGATGAATGTCTTAGAAAGAAAAGGTATATAGCGAAAGGCGAGCGAATACAAAAAAAATGAGTTTAATGTTTAGGTATACATAGTATAATACAAACAAATTTAAATACATTTTCTTGACAGCGATTTTTTCAGCATATCGTATTATAGCCGCTTTATTTTACAAAGTTGAGGATTAATTTAGCACATAAGAATGATCGATAGTAATTTAAAATTCCGCATTATAACAAAGATGTAATAAAATGCCGTATAAATGAAAGCAAATATTTTGCAGCTTACAATAGCAGTAGTAGATATATAGTGTAGATAAATACCGAACGGACTCTCCGAACGCTCGTAACTTTAGCTTCTCCACAATATATACGTATACACTTTCAAGGAAAAACCTGTGAAGAAATTTGTTGAGACTCGACAACCCCTTTCGGTAAAACGATTTGTCGCGGCATTCGGAAAAGTAGGAAAAACAACTCTTAAAAGTGAAGGAATGAGGAGAAACCGTTAGTCAAGGATCGCATATACAAACAAGTTTTCTTTCGATCCAGCGGGAGGTGACGCGCCTATATATATTACACATACTCGAGCCAACATCTGCCCGTGATAGACGTGCGTCCGGACACGCGGGTTTGCGGAACCGTTTTGCCTCGGCATTGTCGCGGATGAAAGGCTACCTCCTCTTTCCTTGTTTTTTCTTCCTCTCCTCTCTCTCTCTCTCTCTCTCTCTCTCTCTCTCTGTCGCTCTCTCGAAAGAAAGGACTCGACCGCAAGGAAAGGTGTACACATGCACACAGCACACCGGTACACGAACGCGGTGCTTCCCCCGCCCTGAATATAGTGAGTGATCCCTGCATATCGTCGCTGATTAATTCACGGTCGTCCCTTCTTTATACTTTTCTGCGTCTGTCTTTCGCTGATTTCCAAGATAGCCGATTACTCGACTAGCGTGAATAGGCCAGCTGCCACCGATAACCAACCGAGAGCTGCCATGTGGTTTCTTCGTTTTTTTCCTTTTATTCCTCTTCCTCCTCCTCCTCCTCCTCCTCATTCTTCTCTTCTTCTTCTTCTACCTTTTTTTTAACGAGCTGATGCTCCCAAGTTCATCAACGATTTTTGACTACTGATTTTGCTTTGTGGGAAATGGATGAAGAGCTTCGAGGCTAAAGAGATAATGTATTCTGACAGTCCAACAACATTTAGACTGGTTAATATAATATTTGTATAGAAATGGTGTAGGATAATATATACCGGTTGCTAATATTTACTGTGATTCTAGTCGATACGATATTACAATATACACCGACAACAGCGTTATTATTTTAAGAACCATCTATGATATACTTACTCTGAATTGCATAAAAATACAGTCTTACTAACAAGGAGAGGTCACACCCTCTGGAAAACGGATCCTTACCAAACTCTAGGATATAATTTCTACTATAAAATCATGCAGAAAGCCGGAGTTTTAGTGTCCAATGGCCATTTTTACGATAGATATAAGCAAATAATGAAAAATCTCGCAGAAAAAACCGTTGAGTTTGAACGCTTATAACTCAGAAACAATTAAAGATGTACGTATAAACTAAATTTTAAAAGAAAGTTGAGGTCGAGTAGATACGTTTTGAAAAAAAGGAAGCTCAAATATTTTAATATGGTCAAAAGTTATGGGAGAAATAAGAATTATCTATATTGATTATTTTTACAAGCACCTTACAATAAATTGGTTTACTTAAGATTATTTTTTTATTTTAAAATCACATTAATTTAACCACAGTTTTCTTTTAAATATAGATTTTGATATAGCACTAATAGTTTATGCCTTATTTATTCCCCTTAATTCCACACTTACTCCGATTAGCTTTACATTATACAATTGCTATGTTAATTACTTTATTGCCTTACACAGAATATTGATACTAAAGTATTAAGTTTAACATTTTGTTTATTAAATGCAATTAATAATAATAAAATAATTCATGTTAAAAATTATTTAAATTTATAAACGAAATGCTCTGGAATAAATATACACTAAATAATGTTTACGTATACATATATATATATATTTACGTATGAAAGTAAATAATGTGATATCGATTAAACGTAATACTTCGCAAAGTATTTTAATAACTTTAATAGAGTTGTAAATATGCGAAATTTATTGTGTAATAAGGTTTTACTTAAAAGTGACGTTTAGACTAAACTGCGCAAGCCCGTTAAACATCGCGTGTCTAAACCAATTGGTAGTGCAGATTAGGTATACGTATACGAACCGAGTCGAGAATTAAATAATCACCAAGTTTATCGCGTTTGTAGCGAGTGTTTGCGAGCTATTATAACAGCATTAAAGCCCTGACATGTTGAAAATGCAAATAAAAAAAACATATCAATTTTTTTGTTGTATTTCACGAAAATGAATCAACTTTGAATTGGATGTATGTGTATATTTATGTACACATGACAGATTGTATTTAAAGCATTATGAAAATTTAACCAAGAATTCATCATTTTAAAATAATCGTACGAACATGTACAAATTTTAAAGTAAGTATTTTTTAAAAGATATTTAACATACGATACGAATTTTATAGGTATATATACATATAGAGGTATCACTATACTTTATACGTTTATACGAAGACGAAGCCATTATTCTCGAGGCAATTTCTTGGCGTGACAAAGGCGAAAGCCTTGAATTTGCCCGAATAAGATCTTATCGTTTTTTTTATCGAAGGGTTCGCCTAAGCGAGATTTGATGAGAGAGGTAAAATGGAACAAGATCGTTTATACAGGCGCCTACAAGCGAGCAACCAGATCAACTTTCGAGCGGCTGCAATTGCCCCTAAAAGCGCACTTCATTTGTCGGTTGTGTAAGAGGTGGTGTCATTCAATAGGCGTTCATAGAAATGGTTACCTTGTCTATACGTCTATACACATATAGAGCAGCGCTGCTACCGTTTCGCGTGTACACATGTATACCTATACACATATTTATATACCTACGATTCGGACTATTTATGTTCTCATGTTATGTATACCAGTTCGACACAAAATAAACGGTCACTTCGTGTAAAACAAAGATAATTGTTTCACGGGGAAAACTTAACCAATTAATACGAAACTCCGAGACTCGCAAATAAAGGCTAAAGAATGAGATAAATTTTAGCAACAAAGTACTAAACTTGAAGGATTTTGTTTTATAATGCGCAACGGTGAGGAACGCCTAAAATAAAGAGAAAAAAAAAACAGAAGAATGGGAAAACCGGGAGAGAAAAAGAGAAGGAGAAGTTGAGTTTCAAAGAGAAACTTTTTTATTTTCGCGAGCCTAGTTCAAATAGTTTGGCAAAGAACGTCGCACATCTCGGTTGGAGAAGCTGGAAGTTTTGCGTTTAACTTCGAGGGCGACACAAGTGCGCGTACAGAGTTTCCGGTCTTCGGTAAAGGTCGGATCGATCCCCGTAGGTCTTATAGGCGATGGTTAAATCGTGCGGTAAATTCGCTTACATAGCGCTTTATCGGCACTGCTGGTGTAACGCTTCATTGCTAATATAAACTCGAATATAAAAGTCGCCTCAGGAATTAAGCTATATAATACATATTCTTTTCTGTATATACCGTATGCATTTTTCAATGATCCATTCTAATAAAATATAAATCTACACATTTATTTGCATATAAATTTTAATGGCGTAATAACAAAAGCTATTGGGTTATCAGGTCGTCGTGTTAATTTATATTAATTTCATGGTTTACTTAATCTTTTGATATATATGTTCTCATAGTTCGGAAGTATCTGAATTATTAAATTTAATAACTTAAAAAGTGTTTATTGAAAATTTACTTATCGAAAAAGTTTAAAAAATTCAAAAAATATTCTCTTCTCGAGAATTTAACAAGATAGGGATATATATTCAAGTGAAGACGGGAAGCTAATGTAAGATGGCCATGGGTTCACCCAAGGAAAATGCGGAACGCTGAGACGATGATAGAACGAGATCGGAAATGAAGATGGTATTGATAAGACTAGATATATATATGTATACGTATATGTGCATGAAAATATATGTATACATAGGAATTGGAAAGAGGAAAAATGACGCGCACGCGAGTTACATTACCGCATCTGGATTCAGCTAAATGACGCGAACTTTTTTGCGAACGCACGAAAGGTCGATTCCCGAGATGCATCGACCAATCGGGTTAAGCGAGTCAGTCAAAAAAAACGTATATAGGAAACGAGGAAACGAAAATATAAGAACGAAGGAGGAGGAGGAGGAGGAGGAGGAGGAGGAGGAGGAAGAAGGGGGAGAGAGAAATCCCGAGAAGCGAATGCTAATCGGAATCCATCAAATTAGTCCGTCGTCTCGATCGGTTACATTTTTTTATAACCCCGGGTAGCTCCTGGAAGCGAGGGATCCTTAGCAAAAACCAGCACCCCCTCGTTCCGGTCGCATGCGAGCTTATATAGCAAGAAAACGTCTCGACATCTCGCGATTTACGGTCCGCGAGCCTTTGGATAAAGAAAAAGGGGTGACAAGAGAAAAAGACGAGGAGCCAGTCGGTGCATCGATAACCCATATATATATAAACCAGCTTCAACGAGTATACATTCTCTTGGGCCAAAGAAACGCCACGTGCATTACGAGATTGCGTTCGACAGTTGTTTGCGAGCCCCTATCGCGCAAGGATTTCCCTCCTCGATTTCTCTCTCTCTCTCACTCGATCGAGAGAGAGAGAGTATTTACGTCGATGTGCTATACTCGCGTAACTCCGTGATACACTCGTGCAATCTCGGTGGAGTACTTTCGGATACACCGGCCTCTCCCTCCTCCACTTACTCCACCTACCCTACGAGCTACGAGAATACAGGAACTGATCGGGGTATCTCTCCTTGGCCAAGAGTTGCTTTCGCGATACCCACTTCGACGTTTCTTTTTAATCGCGTTTCTTCGCCTTAGAAGCTTGGAGATCATTCTTAAGGAGGGAAAACCATGTCGATTTAGATATTAGCCAGAGACAAAAACTTGTTTCTATATATATTTCTTCTCTTCGATCTTTGTTATAATGATAAATCTAACTGAGGCTGTTGTTGTCATCTCGTTTCTATAAGAACCACGTTATTTATGACCGAATCATTTTAATAGAAAATGCTTTATTTATTGTTAGCTAGAAAACTGGAATATACGTACAATTGTACATAGCGGATTATCGTAAATAAGGGTTCAGTATGATACATTTTATTTCGTAAGTGTAATAAAATTTTTAAACAAATTCTTGTGATTGCTATTTATTATATCAAATAGATGGCTATAATTTAACGATCGATGTATCTGTGTATGAAAAAATTAGTTATTTCGTTAAAAATATAATATCTTACATTAAACTTAAAAAATAGAAGGAACGTAATAAATATTCTATATTTTGTAACCTAAACATTAACTACTGGCAAACTAATACTCTGCATTCAAAATTAAATTTGAATCCCGTTTTACTTTATTAGCCAATTTGAACTTGTAGTCACAACAAAATGTTAAACCTATAATTTGCACGTGAAACTATGCATGCAACAACTACGTTGAAGATTTAAAATGGAAAGTAGATCATACAAATTATGTGTAAGGTTATCAGGAAAATTAATTGATATCGAAGATTACTAGGTTCCAGATGCTTTGTGAGTGCAAAATCAATGTTCTAAATAATTTATAAACCCGTTCGGTTGATACGCAATATTTTAAACATCTCGAGGTAGTCGTTTTGTGCGAGTAAAATATAACTTGTATCCAATTTTATGTCAATCGATCATCCCGCACGTGTAAAATAATTTCAAATTTACGCTCTGAAAATACTGCCTTGGGTAACTCGACTGAACATATTAATACAACTCCAGGTGGCTTTGAGAACATGCAAAAATGTATTAATTTTTCGGCCACGGTAAATAACTGGGTTACGCGTACATATACGTATTACAAATTAATTTATATGAAGTAAGAAATGTCGTATTTTTAACAGTACACGTTGATCAAATTATCTTTGAATAAGAAACTATTTCTTTAAAATATTAAATTTAAATTTTGACATAATATTTACTGAATTGTTCACTCGTTGGTATTATTAATTTTGGAAAAAATGGAACTATTTATTAATATATAAATATTTGTTAATAATATAGTGTTGATAATTAATGCACAAATTGTTACATATTTTAAACTTCACTTAAATTTTTAGATAGACAATGGCTAATAGCTTATCAACGCGTGCACTTGCTTAGATTACTCGATTAATACTGGAAATATTTTCACGCGTCGACGAAAGCGAGTGCATGTACTAACATCTTCTACATTCGCTTAAAAGATAGTAGCCTCCCTGTCTCTCTTTCTCTCTCTATCTCTTTTTCTCTTTATCTTTTTTGGTCAGCAGTTTAAAATTGCGTTTAAACGATTGCCCGAGGGAAGCCAAGCAGATGCGAATTTAGGTAGGGAGAAATCGCTTGTCTTTTCCACGAGCTCACGCAAACGATCCGCGCATAATTCAAAAAAGGTAAAAGATATCCGCAGCTGCTCGCAAGTGGTAGCAGACTTTCAAGTTGAATCCCGATCTTAACTAGTTCAACTCAATCTTAAATATCGCTACCTTGTGCATGTGCTTTGTGACAACAACTTTATCAACGTCGACGTGTGCGTGCGTGCGTGTGGGTGTAGTGTACGTGTGTGCGTCAACAAATTTCGATACGCTCGGTAATTTTGCAATTGCGCATTTACAAACTCGTTTGAATTTCATTAATAATTATTAAATCTCGCAGGAGATATTGTTTCGTATGTGTACAGCCTACGCACACCGCGTGCACTAAACGATTCGAGCACGCGTTATACGCGCGAAATTATTCGCTGAACGAGCGATACGCGTATTTTTATCTCTCTTCTCCGCGAGAATATTTATCGATTTCCGTGACAAAATGTTTTGCGCCTGAACCAGCTTAATGAATATTTTAATCAATGCCGCACTGCGCTTTGAAATCCTGACATTTTACAAATTTTATCGCGAAAAATAATACCGAGCCTCTCGCATTTTTTCCTACATTTTGTGTGTGCACAATACCGAATGTTATTTATTTTTGTATTCTTTTTTTTTTTTTTTTTTCGTGCACTTTCGTCGACGTTTGCGTTGGTAGTTGCGAGGGACAAGCTTGCAATTTACAACTGCATTCTTATTGATTTTTATTGCGACATATTTTCGTTCCAATACATTTATAACCAAATAAAGTTTTTAAATTAATTTTTATCAATAAATATTCGTTACGATTATTAAAACCCTGTCTACATAGAAGGTACGTATAGCTTTCTCAAAACAGGTACATATAAGCCGATTAATTAATAACTTCCTTAAATTAATTTATTTTCCTCGCGTACCATTTATTAATATTCGATATGTAGGCTATTGATTATAATTATGCCCTATGCAAATATTATGAAAAACTAGATGAATAAAATGTAAAGAAATGAAAATAGAATTATACATATATGTGAATAGTATTATCAAGAAAAAGATAAATTATTTCACACATAACTTAAATCATCTTATAATAGTAAATGATTAACAACTGAAAAACTTTTGTACTTCCTTTCTCTAAATTATCAATGGTTACTTTAAAGTTTTATATCCATTATATTCTATATTATATCCATTCGATATAATCCAATATAAATATCCTTATATATTAATGAGATTTAATTAAAGTCTTGGAAAATTTTGTTATTCAACTAAAAATTTTACAAGCCTAAATTAAAATAAAATTTTATTCGTCCGAATATCATTTTCTTTCTATCTTTAGAATTCAATTATTTAATTGTTGTTTCAGATAAAATTTACAACCCTCAAATTACCGGTAATATAAACTTTATGACCCATTCCTCCGTTACTTGGAGTTACGATGCAGTTTTGCATTATTATCTTTTTTTTTTTGTTATACTCATCGTTTACTGCCTTAAATATCTATAATATAAACGAACGTTTTGTCCGGTCTAACACGATCATCGTACGCATTAAAACAGTCGACAATTCATCGATAGATTTTATTATCAGTTTACCATCGGTTGAACAATCTCTAATTCGATAGTGTACACGAAGAGACTGAATAAGGATCGTTAAAAAAAACAATTAACTCGAATAAAATGTAAAAAAAGAAGTAAAGTAATAAGTTAGGTATATACAGGTAGGGCTATTTCGCCGCAGGAGAGAGAATGTACACTTATAGGATGAAGTCATGTTCGGAGAGTCTCGCGCGCGCGGGGTCTTAATTTTCTCGTTCGCGTTTTCGCTTCGACTTGTAGACGAGGGGGCGCGAGTCATAAAAGTTTTGACGTCCATCGAGGCGCTGACATAATGTGGGCCGTTAAGAAGGACCGGTCGGCATACTAATGCAACGGGGCTTCTCATTACAAACTCGTAAAACTATGGGCGCGCGCGCGCGTGAGCGAGCGAGCGAGCGAGCGAGCGTGCAAGCGAGTGCCCGAACAAACGGAAGAAGGGAATCGGAGAGTCGACGCAGAAAACCAGTTTTGTTGGGCGTGTTGCAAGTGGAATGCTTCGTTCCCACGTGGAAACCCGGACCGAGTCATCCACCTGCACCGCCTGGCATTCCATGACTCGTCCTCTTCGCCAAGGATATACACATATACACCTATACATCCCGAATCCGGTGGCTCCGCGTTCCACGAATTTCGCTAGAGGGACACGATAATGCGCGCTACCCGTAATTGGTTCATTTGGCTATCGTTTCCTCTCCTCCTTCTTATCTTTCGATCGAATCGCGACTCAAGGGTTTACACGTACACACACACACGCGCGCACGCGTACGTGTAGGTACTGCACGAGTTGTGTGAAACTTATCGGAATTGACCGCTATATTTTTACCTCCCCCCACCCCGAATGCCCTTGATAAAACCACTATCTTTATTCTTCTTTAATTTACTCTACGGCTACTTCGTTTTGATCGAGTGCAACTTACTCGATTAAAACGATGCATCTGGGTGCGTATTTTAATTACGTATTTATAAACATTCGTTTATCTTGTGAATATTAATTTTCCTATCAGAGGGTTGCATCTTATGTAATTTAATGACTTTAATCGAACCCATAAATTATCGTTGGTGTGCGTCAGTTTTTCTAATTATAACTCAATCGATGAATTGTCATTCATCGACAATTTCGAACAGAATTTATAAACTTGACGATATCGGTAACTTTGCAAGAATATCTATATGTGTACCTATTTAAATAATATAAAAAATACTGCAATATCCTTCGAGAAGCTTGGTATTAAATAATGAAAAAAAAAAAGATTTGCATCGGAGGTAGAAAACCATTTCCTTTTCCCATTGAACGTATTCGATATCCTCCCTCACTCAGACACACACATGTACATGTACCCGTATATAAAACGAAACAAAGACAAAAAAAAAGTGAAGCGGCTAATTCATCTAGTGCATAGGCTCGATGATGCGGTTCGCCAGCTGACGTTGCATTAGAGGGACGCTAAACTTGCACCTCTCTAACTGAGGTTCGAAGCGCAGCTGGGAGAACGAGACCCGAGAAAATGAAGGAGTCAACCGGAGCCGTTCGATTATTCGCAATTCTTAATTTACCTCGATAATTATACAATCCTGGACTAACTTCCCATCGAACTTAGAGAATGCGAAGGGGGTGTCTTAGTTGCGGGTTTCAGGTAATTGCCAATATCCACGTCTATACTGTAACCGTCTTAAAGTAAACACGTGTGCTTTTTTTCGACCCCTACGTCAACCATTGTAAGAGTTTAGGAGTATCAGATACATTTCAAGGAAAAACGCCTTCGTATACCTACGCAGAAAGCAAACCTGCGTTAAAAGTAATGAGAACCTTAGTTTCGTTCATCTAAATAACAGTCAATCGTTTGCAACTGTTGGTTTTGTCGGTCTTGACCACGCGAATTTATATATATACATAAAAAAAAAACAATTTTACGAACTGTTTCACAGATGCGATTATTCCGGAAACATACTTCCTTACGATTCTTAATTTTAGAGTCTTATTATAGAGATTTTTGTACTCGAACAATATTCGTTATTAAATAGAAACTACGCGTATTTCGAACTTTAAGTCTTTGCAAATTTAAGTTACATTAATTTGTTACGATCAGAGTTTATGTATAGAAATTGATAGAAGAGTTTACGATTGGTTGAAAATATTTAAGATTAATTAATAATGCGTCAATGGTGGAGATTTTTATTAACTTATTAACATCAGATTTTCATAAATTTCGTTGCATTATGTAGATATCGAATTAATTATACCTATAGGTAACTGGGTAATATGCCATTGATAAATATATTCTTGCGACAACGTTTAATGGTTTTAAACGTATCAAAATGCAAGTACGTTACGACACACGAGCACTGAAATATATTTCAAAACCTGGTTTAGAAATTGCTCATTACAACCTATTTAACATTTAAATAATCTATAAGTGCTAATAAAAAAACCCATTATTTACATACACACGTAAACATGAACATTCGGAATATATCTAGATTTGTGCGAATCGTTGACGACAATTATTCTCATCGAATATATAGATTGCATAAAATTATTCCTCCCCCGTTAGTAATTATATCATCATAGTGCAACATCGTACGTGCATAACAGATCGCAAATGACTGGTTGATTGTTGACAGTAAAAAATATCAAGGTATGAAAATAACCACTTATGTATAAGGAATATACGGAATTTATTAATATGTGCACGTGGGTGCACATGAGGTGTGTGCGACTGCTACTCCCGCTGTTGGTGCTGCCGTACCTGCGCTCTCTACGCGCCATTGCATAATTTCAAAATTCTCCATTACCGAGTCAACCTCTCCGCGTTTTATAATAATGCCGCAATAATTACCGCATGAATATACATATACTGATGGGTATATATCGATATGATCTTCACGGATATCTTGCAGGGATATATAACTATATATAATGACGAAACTCTATTTTATAACTGACAAGAAAATAAAATGCGAGCTCTAACGCGAGACTTAATAATAATACCCGATTCGTCTTTGTGTATTATTCTATTTTGTTTAAGTGACACTGTAAAGTTATGGGTGTATTTGTACTATAATACTTTAAAGTTCACGTGCGATTATTAAAATAATAATTAATTTTAAACGCACGGAGAAAAAATTTCTAGTAACGATGACAATGTTGTTATTAATAGAGAGTTATCAATGAGATGCTGAGAGCAATGAAGAGCTATCAATGTTATTAATAGAGAGACAGATTTGGCAATCGATAAAAATTGCTATGTTGTTACAGAACATTGTCATTTTTACTAGAAATTTTTTTCTCGGTGTAATAATAAATACTTGTGCAGAAATGGAACGTACAAGACTGTTTGTTTTTAAGTTAATCAACTATACGCGTAAGATTTAAATCGATCACTCGATTTTGTGTAAACTGTGGATCCAACTGGATGCAAAAATCGATGAAATGCAAAAAGGGGGGGGGAAGACAACACCGAAGAAATAAGCTCGAAAGCGCGCGAGATCATGGGAATGTTAGCGCACCTACGCGCCACAGCGGCACCGTGTCGTTATATGCTCGAGAAGGCGCGCATAAATCCCTTTATGAGCTTCGTCTTACAAATTCACGACCTGTCGCCAATTTTATTGCCCCGGAGATCGTTCCTTTATCTATGCGCCCGCGTACGCGTACATCTACACACTTGCATAAATACCGGGCGTCATCCTATAATAGTGGGTTAACTTTAGGCATTGCCACGGCCAGGTAACAACGTTTCGTTTATATATTAACCTAATACACGTTAAAACCGTGCGAGCGTACGTTTCACTGTATGGATTTCAACCAGGACATTGTTATATTGGATACATCGTATTGAAATATTTAACGGTTTAAATTTCTTGTGCGTTTGTCTTGTCGAGGTGAGAACTGTATTCGTTTTCGCATGATTCATTCGCGTATGTATATATATAAATAACAATTAAACGGTTTATACCCACGATTAAGTCGACGAGTTGGACTTTCCCCTCTTTCACTTCGTCTTCTTCTTCCTCTTCTTCCCTTCCCGAGTATGGATTATCGCGATGCGCATAAATCCTAATTACCCACCCACAGCGCGCATAATTACCGATAATTAGCGACGCCCGTATATGTTATCGCGTCTTCTGTGTGTGCTTACGTCCGACCCCTTGCTCTTTGACTTCTGTTCGACTCTTCCGCCTCCTACTTCACGATTACATTTCCACTTTGCTTGTGCAAATTTCAAATTATACTTAAATTAATAGCTCTATACCCGTATATATTTAAGAATTGTTTTTTTATGTTATCGCGTTAAGTGCATTAAATCTTTATACATGTCGGTAATTATGCGTAAAATTGATAGATCTTTCACGAGATTTAACTAACGATCGATTACGAGATGTACGTTCTGCCATATACATTAAAAATCATTGTAAAAATTTTTTGATTTCGAATTTACTCACCGATCAGTTTTTGGTCCTTCGTAATAATTCAAACTGCGTAACCGGTGTAATACATCGAACAGTCCATAAAGTTCTTCGATTTGTGCTGCTCTCGCGTTTCGCATCTCTTGGATCACCTAGACAAAAGTGTGTACACAAAAATTATACATCTAGAAGTGATAAAACTTTTCTTCAAACAAATAGTACATATAAAGAAAAAACAAACGACAAGGTGTTTTGATTTTCCGGGACTAAGAATGCGGAAAAGCCATAGAACAGGGTAGCTTTTGTTTAGCGTATATATATATATATATATATATAGTATATAGGGCGTAGAGGTAGAACGGCATCAGCACCAGCACCAGCGAGCAGCAGCGAGTCGAAACAAATCTGGGCGCTTAATGTTTCCGGTAACAGCTTTCGTTCGGTCGTTGCGCCGACCGATTTCGCGCGCAGCTACACGCCGCGGTTTAATGGGCCTTTTCCACCGTTGTTTATGTCACTGGTGTAGGAAGCACTTCTCTCGCTCTAACCCTCTCTCGGTCTTTTCTCTACCCATATACCGACAAACGCGTTCGACTTTCGTTTCACAATTTTTTTATTTCTTTAATGTTAGCCTACAGTGATATTCAAACGACTCCCTCTTTTTATGCACGCGCACGTCCACCGTGTAAACTTCACCTTGTTTATTTAGTGCATGCACTTTGGATTTTCTTTTGTCAATTTATATTAATCTTTCTAATCAATTTATTATTTAATAATATACTATTGATAATGTATCCTGGTTAATACTAATGTAATTTCCGCAATTTTTCACATATTCCTTTTACGTACTCTGATTCCTTATCGGGTGCTATATGAACGTGTATTGGTTTCGTCAAATAATTAATATGTAACTAGAATATTGAAGTGGACGATCAACAGTTCGTTTGTATTTATATACATGTAAATGGAAAAAAAATGTAATTACTCGCAACTGGTAATTCTTTTCCAGTGATTGCGATACATTATAAATAACATAGAAATGTTTACAACGTTATAAAAATAAAGTGATATGCGCCTGACATATTAATTTTATTTGTACGTAGCAATATTAATTAAAAAGGTTTATTTTATTTCATCGTTTATAATTATTCCGGTCGTCGCAATAAAATATTGCACTCACCGCAGACTGAAATCAGCCCATTGTTCAAACTTATCCAGCGTAATATTTTCCTCTCCCCAAAGCTATTTCCAGTGATACACACACGCACGCGCGCGCACACACACACCCACACACCCACATACGGGTGCGCATACACGCACACACAAATATATATATATATATAGATATATAGATATATTTGCAATATACGGTAAAACTCGGCTCGCTCGCATGCATGATCGACGTTGCGAAATAATCATTTTTTCGGGGAGAGCATTCCCGAAAGTGAAAGAGAATAGGGAGCGAGAGAGAAGAGTATGTAGAGGGAGAGGGAGGGATTGCACGAGCATATATGAGCGAACGCTCGGGAGAGGGAGGGAGCCGAAAAATGCGGAGCCCGTCCGAACGGGGTAGGTGGAGGCGGCCTTATATATTCTCGCAAAAATAAAATCGGTTTTCCGATAACTGGTTATTTGCTCGCACAAGTGGTTCGCTGACTAGGCGAGCACATCGGAAGCGGTTTTCGCGTGTAATATTATCGAGTTATCGGGCGAGCGGAGAATGAAAAGAAAGAGAACCGAGCGAATACCGGGCGAAGGAGAAGTGGAAAAAAGTGTGTTTACACGCGCGTGCAAGAGAGAGTTGACCGAGTCAACTGGGAGAGGAAGAGAGAGAGAGAGGGAGAGAGGGCAAATGAGAGCTTGCAACTTACGGATCGAAGGCCCGGAGGGAAATATCTATATATATAGGGAGGAGCTAAGGCGAGAAAGATGGAACATGATGAGAGGAGAAAAGGAAAAAAGGGAGCATATATACATACTGTATGGGGATCGGGGGAGGGACAATATATCCGTGTGATTACAATATGCCGGCTTTCGAGTGGCCAATATCAACCAAGTGCACTCGGCTGAGCCAATGCTAATAATCTTCCATTGTTGAGAAATCGCGATCCTACCCTATATAATAGCGACATGTATACACCCTACTGTGTACGCGAATCCGCGACCGACCCTATATATTTCTTCCCATAGAGGCATTTTTAACGATAACCGCGTATATTCGTTGATCGTCCATTGTATGCTTTCCTAAAGATGTACGTGTCACGCTTCTTTTTTTATTTTATACAAAATATACTCGTATATATACTTATTCTTTATTATTATATTACCGATTCATTTTTATATTCTGGCAAAAATCTACAAGGCACATTAATTTATATTTAATATTGCTTTATTAATAATTCTCGTAAAATAAACCGATTATTGTTACTCGATATTAAAAGCCACTTAATATTGCAACATTAAAAAACTTGAACCATTAAATATAAAGAAGAATATCGTCTGAGCTTTCGTATACTGAACAAACGTGTTTACGACTTCGTGCTTGCGAGTTCCAACCTGTTCTCTATACCTATGTGTTAAGTGATTTTTGTTACCATATAATAGTGCTTAAATTGTTCAATTCAAAATACACAGAAAACGTCTCCCGAAATTTCCTACGCGTATGTATGCCAAACAGTGGCAATTTCCCACAGAGGAACAGGCTAATTGTACTAGATTCCGTTGAAGGAATGTCAATCCAAGATCACACAGTATTCATCGGAATAATAGTTAAACCAAAGAATATGCCTTTCGTTTCTTACATCTCACATGGACACGTACTACAGTGACTATCAACAATCAATTCATCCAACCACTAATTTCGACTGGAAGTCATTTCCAAACTCGCCAAAAGAAACACCAACGTCGTTTATCACCATCACCAAGCAAGTGCATATTTTATCAAAACAACACCTTCATAAACATGTAGGAGTATACAAGTATGGGTTTATTTCGACCAGAATAACAAGTATATGCAAGTGTATATGTGTTAATCTATATCATGAACAAACGTAATTCTTATAAAGCTTTGCATATATCAACAGGTGTAAATCACAATCTTATACTGATTAAAACACTCAGCACTTTCTACTCCCATAACTTATGGCTAAATTTTTAAGTAGTAGTATATGAAAAAAAATGTCGATTCCACACTGAACTCGGTACTTTCTATTGCATTAAATTATTTTTATACAATTTTAAATAATACTTAACGAAATAATAAATGGATGGTCTTAAGAAGAAGAAAAATAATAAAAAAAATTTCTAATAATTAATAATTAATTATTTTTAAATAGTAATTTGCATTCTATATACGATAAAGAAAAAAAGTAGTTAAATAAATTTACATTTTTAAAGAGGAAATTTATAATTTTTGTGAAGAATTAACAAAAAAGTCTTTTTAGTTCTACTCATAACTTTATTTTTTTCCCAAAATAGTTGCGATAGACTGAAAAAAATGGTGCTATAATTATTTAATTTAGGCAACTTTGTTATTTCCAACGATAAATATTACTAATTGAAGTATTAATAAAGTACTTTTGATTCTATATCCCTGTGTTTGAAGTTTGTTACATTTATAACCATTATTACAATTTCCTTCAGCTTGTAACTAGATTTTTTATTATAATCTAAAACTTGTTGTAAAATGTACAAATACCTTTTCTTCTGCCAATGATTTATTCATTTCATTGAAAAAAGTAGATGACAAGTCATATAGATTTCTTCTACTTCTTGTCTGTGCAAGTTTTTCGAAACTCTAATAAGGTACATAATACCGTGGTACATCGAATATTATAACTTGTTACCTGATAAGCAATTCAGTTTTAGGAAAGGAAAGTCTTGCGCAGACACCATAGTCGATATAACCGTGAAAATAAAAATTTTTCGACACATTTCTCGATGTAGAAAGAGCTTTCGATAATGTTAACACAGCGTTCTACTGTCTAAACTCTCTCGTACAGGTTGCTCCTTTAACTTAACAATATTTATCAAATTTCTAATACATAAAATAATTGTTTATATAGATCACTTACACTGCAAATACAGATCAGTATACGTAAGTGTCCCACTGGAGGGAGTTCAACTAAAACTACAATAAAAATATACCACCAGGAAACACGGAAATAGCAATAAAATTTAGGTATGGGTAAATGTACTGCAACTTTAAATATTGTAAGATTATTACGCTGAACTTGGTGGGGTCGAACCCCGATATTTTAGTAATTTTATACAAAAGCTATATACGTTCGTTAATTGATTATAGGTGATACGCATTCTTTCTTGGTAACAAAAAATTTAGAAAAAAACATAAAAGATTCAATATAATAGAATCTGTTTCGCCCTAGGTTACCGCATTAGCCCATCTACCAATATTCTTCTCGCAAAGTCAAAACTTGATCCAATAAGCGGCTGTGCAAGATTTCTATGTAAATTGCTATTTAACAAAAGCCTTATTTGACAAACCTCTCTATTCTCTTCATTTATAAAAAAATATTACGACTTATAAAAAAACGCACAAAATAGCATTTTCTATAATTGTACGAAAGAGCTGCTAGACTCAAACCCATCAATAAAATCCCAACTATAACCAGTAACGATATTTACGATTATGATTTTGAGCACTCTAAATACACAATACATTAAATTAGGCAGGAAGCTTCACGAATATTAAAATCTTAACGAAACTCTTTATTCTTTTTAGTATAAACTTTTACATCTTATATACAGTCGGAAGTAAAATTCCTGATAAAGAACTGGATAAGTGCTTCGTGTATGTGTTCAAACTTACAAATCTTTATAAAAATTAAACAACATAATATAAAATGCGTCAATTTTTAACACTGCTTTCCCTATAAAATTATTAAAATGTGTTAACAAAGCACTTGCGAAATAAATTCAAGAGCGATGCTTGTATCAATCGGCAGAGACCGGGAATCGAACTCGGATCATCGAGTTACAAGCCTATCACTTTACAGACCGAGCCATTGCAGGCCTTCAAATATATATGAATGTACGTAAATTAAGATATTGTTTTTATGAACATTTTAATATTTTTGTCACAAAAATTGACAAAATATAATTGGTTTAGTGAAAGACCTAAAATCAGTCTTCGTATTCATTTGCCGCAAGGTTTATTTTTGAGTTTTCATTTTATTGGGCTAAAATTGAACTGAGGAAAGCTTCTTTAAATTAACTGTTAGAAAGTAAGTGGATCAAAAATAATAATAAATGGCCCATCTTTAGCATTCAATTCATGCTTTAATAGTTCTGTTCCATTACTTTCTAGCAATTACGTTACTAAACTTTTTCTCTTTCAACCCGATCCAGTGATTTTGGGTCCTTCGCTGAATCAAGGATTCCAATGGTTCTATTGTGTCAATTTTTATAACAAAAATTTTTAAATTTTTACAAAAATATATTAATTTATGTGCATTAACATATTCGGTACTACCAAAAATTAAGGGGATGTCGGAGCTATAGTCTCCGTGGATAGCCGCTCGATCTCGAGGCTTCGAATGACGCTGTAGTCAGGTGTCGATTTTGACGATAAACATACTTCAAACATAAATTATAAATTTTACAGCTACATAGAGCTGTTAAAAGATACTTCCCCCCCCCTAGCTATGATTAAATTAAGAGTATTGTAATATTATTGTTGCAGCAAATGTTTATTTTTTTAAAGAAATGTGTAATACGTCTGGTATTCATTGTGTCTATATCTGCCGTAATGCTATACACAAAGTATTACACATTTCTTTAAAAAAATAAACATTTGCTGCAACAATAATATTACAATACCCTTAATTTTAGTCATAGCTAGGGGGGAAGTATCTTTTAACAGCTCTATGTAGCTGTAAAATTTATAATTTATGTTTGAAGTATGTGTATCGTCGAAATCGACACCTGACTACAGCGCCATTCAAAGCCTCGAGATCGAGCGGCTATCAACGGAGGCTATGGCTCCGACATCCCCCTAATGTTTGAATGGAAATATTTAATTTTAATGAATTTTACATATATAGATGTAGCCTTATGTCACAATAACTCAAATTTTATAGTATTTTCCAATTTCCTAAGCGCTCAGCATAAATTCACCCAAAATTGATATAATAAACCCCATTATATTTGAGATTAAAACAAAATTTTTTAAATTTATTCGAAAAGAATTCGAAAAATTACATTTTCTTGCATTGGATTCCTGCACATTTTGGTATAGAAGAAAACTGATGCTTTAGCCAAAACCTCAAACACGAATATTGAACTAAATATTCCTCGTATTCCTTTTACTGACACCCTAGTAGAATTTTAAATATGAAAAATGGGCTTAAAACTAAGAAATGGCCAGTGAAACTGGTCAGGTTCTATCTCAAAATGAAACGCTTTTTCACACCTTTCTTGACCATTTCTTAGATGGACATAACCTTCATCAAATATGAAACAACTTTTCGAGTAATCCTGTAAACAAAACTTAAAGCGTGTTGTGAAATTTGATCGGTTTTACCATTTGTAATAGATACAGACGATTGTTTACGCTATATAAATATTACTTTTAAAGATAATTCGACGTTTATCATTTTTGTCTCAAATTGAGCCAAATCATTTTTAGGAGCTTGTTCATGGCTATTATACCTAGCTAAAATGGCCAATTTTTCTTAGTCTACTTAAAATTCCAAAAGCATTTTTGATGGTCAGAAAAGGTTTATAAATTGGAATGAAAACTATGAAATGGCCAGGAAAGGTTCGAAAAAGCGTTTCATTCTTGTACACGACCTGACCAAGCGTCCTAGTCAGTTTATAGATTGACATGAGAACGCTACTCAGTAAATGGCTACAAAATTTTTGTTGATTCCACCAGGGCACGTTCCAGATATTCAAACAACAAGTCTCACTTCAAACTAGTAAAAAAATTACAGCTAAAGAGTAACTTAAAGATAAATTTATTTTAAATTATAATATGTAAACAATAAGAAATCATGGTACTCACACAAAAACCTAAAACAAGACTCCATCCTCTTTATAAACCGCTGTAGGCCAAATCACAATAACACCTGTCAAACTTAATAAGCAAATTGGGTATCACTGCAAACCCAAAATGCAAATGTGAACTTTACGACGAAAACCTAAATTATGTAATCTATGTCAATGTAGTCTATAAATATGACTCTTAAAGAAAGAAAGTAATGTGCGAATTCTTTATCCTCGGTTTACTACTGCTTATAAACTTAAAAATGATAATTGTAAACTTACACATTGCAGCAGGTACCCATATTTTCATCTTTTTTAAAGAATTCAAGTTAAATGTATAATCTACGCTATTATAGTCAAACTCAATGTCACTTTATTTTGCGATTATTATATTGTATAAAAAAACCTTGCGTAAAAATCTTCATATATAAGCTAAATTAACCCATCATAAGGTTTATAAACCTGATAATAAAACAAAAATATAAAAATATTGTAATTTTGTTGACTTAGATTCCATCTAAGCTTCCAGGTTACTATGTAATTTATTAGAGTACACCTTGCATTTTACATTCAACCGTAAAAAAGTGCAACCAAAACTTGAAAGATAGATATATTTTTAAACCAAGGAAATATGCGTTCGACAATATATCGAATTGTGTGCATATATATATAATTTTATCTACGATGTAAAAGGTATATTCTCAACATATATAACAGTGAAAAAAAAAATTATAACGAAAAATAATAAAATTATTACTATTAAAATTGAAACGTGGGGATGTACTGTAATTGCTATTTTAAAGTATAATTGTTACGTAATTCGAGAATAAGTCTGGGATAAAATATATGTAAAAAGTGAACAAAACGTATGCGAGATAGATATAGAAAGAAAATGTATAAATATAAAAGGAATGGTGCATCGAGTGAAAGAGACGAAGCAAAATTCAGTCGGCGGGTACGCAATGATTGACAAACCCGCCTCGTCTTTATGAAAGTGACGAGGTCTTTGGCGTGACAAACTGAAAAACCGCATAAAAGCGCGAGCGCGCCACATTCGATCGAGCTAATGCAATGCAAGGCTCTTCAAAAAGGACGTGGAGGGAGGAATAATAGAAACATCGGCTCGTTTCCGGCAAGCGACTATCCTTCCGTCATCGCACGATCCTATCGGGAGATCGCGATTGTACTGTACGTATAATGCCTCTTGCCAGCAGAAAGAGAGGGAATTCTTTGCCGAGCGTCGGACCGTGCGATTGTAGAATGGAGAACAAGGAATGAGCTACACCACTATAAGCTTTTATATGTACAGCTAAAACTGAACTAAACCTGTCCTCAACTTTTATAACCATCTCATGTACATTTGTTTTACACATTTTCAACGTATTTTATCATTCTTTACGTACGATATTAATGCTATTCATTTCCAATTTGTCACTTACGTTAACAAATCATCCAAATGTGTAAATGAAAAAATGAGAAAATGCATAGCCAATTACCGTACTGTAACCAATTCCTGGTCAGTGCCCAATTGTTCTTAATTTTCTTAATATAATTCGTAAGAAAACTAATTTTTCAATATCAAAATAATTTGAAAGTGCATATATTATACGATATAATATGGAAAATAAGGTCAAGTTTTATATGCGTAAAGGTATGATCAAGAATTGGTCTTAACTAATTAGAAATGGTATGTAAATACATTTAAAGAATATTTAACGATTACTTGTAATATTATAATGTGTAATATGTATACTATATAAATAAATTAAAAACGTATTTAAAAAAAGCGATTGCTATATAACAGGAAAATACATAAACAAAAAAGGTTCTTACAGATTGTTGCGAAATAAGACGAAACAATTTTGCTTGTCGAAGAAGCTAACTGACAGACTGTAGTCAAGAACATAGAATTACGGGAGAAAAATATAATAAGAGAACAGCTGAACCCGCGTATTCGAAAACATTTACAAAGTGTACAATCGAAGCGCGCATAGTCGCCTTTCACACATCCCACACGAAAACAACGAAACTCTGGAATAGATATGTATAAC
Organism: Theocolax elegans; assembly: GCA_026168455.1. Taxonomy (NCBI): domain Eukaryota; kingdom Metazoa; phylum Arthropoda; class Insecta; order Hymenoptera; family Cerocephalidae; genus Theocolax; species Theocolax elegans. Next base: position 55,470,098 of record CM047430.1, on the reverse strand, counting down.
TGCGAGTGAATAAGAGAGAGATAGAAAGATGTATAGATAGAAAGAGAGAGAGGGAGAGAGAGGCGAAAGAAACAAAAAGAGAGAGAAACCTATTTTAAAACAATTACGCATTCTTCGGCGCCTTGTTCTCCCACGTGCGAGCGAGGAGCGACATTATCTCAACTCGCAATGAGCATCGTGCCAACTCTTGTGTAAATTTTTTCTTTTATTATACGTTACACCGTAACATTTTTCCGTGGTTTGACAGATTAGTTTTAAATCTACCCATATACACACACACACACAATATAACCACTTCCTGATAGAATATATTAATCATTTCTTAGGATACAACTAGCTAAAGCTTTGCTTGTGTCTTTAATTCACCAATGTACGTTGTTGAGTCTAACGACTAATTTTAATTTTAATTTTGATTTACAAATAATTATACACACGCTTATATCGAAAGCATAATCTTAAGCAAAACGTGAGAATAGTTAAAATTTAAGGATTAAGAAAGGTTTGTCTCTTTGACCGTAATAACAATAATTTTACAATAAAAAAAAAGAAAAGGTTTACAAAAACAAGCTTGTAAAACTCGGCATCCAATGCGAAAATAAAACGATTAATGTATTCTCATATATTTTCAAAGAAACGTTCAATGTTTCAAGCATATGTGACGCTACCGATTTTTTGTTTCAAAAAGGGCTTCGATCATAAACTGACCTCTCCAGCGGTCATCTTTCGCAGCGAACGCGTGGATGGAAATTTTCTAGGTATTAATCGTTACTCCAGGTACCTTTGCTAATTAAAAAAAGGGACATCAAGGAGACAAACAATTTTCTTGTAACTCTGTCAGAGAGTTAGTCGACAGCGAGTCCTTGCCTAGTGCACATCGAAGCTAGAGCAAGAGACCTTCAATAATTGTAACTTATCACACTAACATTTTTTCCATTATTGTACTGTATCCGTAAAACTTGTATACTCTTTAATAGTTATTAACATTAAATCATTAGTTGTATTACACCAGTATTGATTATTTTATTTCCTTTCAAAAATTAGTTAGTTCGGATTAAGTTTCGAATTGACAAGCGCCAAATAAATAAAAAACGGTGCTATTTAACATGGTCCTTCGAGCCGGATGTCAGTGCGTGGAGTTATAAAATACATTAATTTGTTATGAGTTGTGTGAATAATTGTCTAAAGACAATAAATACTAATCAAGGTGCAATTTTCAAGTGCGTCGACTCATTGTCAAGAAAGAGTGACAAGAAGCTCTGTCTGGTGCAAGAATAGAATTGCCCAGACCAAGATAACCAAAGGCAGGATCTATCCAACGTTTATCAAGGATTACCATTAAAAGGTGAAATATCTTACGGTTGGCTTCCCGAATAGAAGGTGAAGCTGGATTACTCAGAAAAACGAAAGTGACGAACCAGGGTTCTTCAATCAGGATTGAATATAGGTAAGCTCGTAATATTAAGATTTGTCGATTTTATTATCCTCGCGAAACCTATCCCATCGTGCATAAAAAATGGCTAACGCGGAACAAATAAAGGTTATGAAACAAAAACGAGGAACTATTAAGGCGCAAATTACAAATTTTAACAAGTTTATCGAAAACCAAAATTCAGAAGAACCGGATATTATCAAAATAAATATTCGTTTGGAAAAACTGGAAAAATCGTTTTTACCGTTTGAAGATCTGCAAACCGACTTAGAATTACTCGATTTAGACGAAAATTTAGAAAAAAATCACGAGGAAAGATTCGCCATCCAAAATGAATATTATGACGCAATCGCGGAAGCTACGAAATTATTAGAAGTTAAAAAGCGAACAGAAGCTACGACGAACTCTACAACCTCAAATGCAACTGCACCAGCCACACCGGTAATTGATACTCGCGATCGGTCCGAGAACGTGTCAAGAAGACGCGTAAAATTACCAGAAGTGTCCTTACCATTTTTTAGCGGTCGCTACGAAGATTGGCTTTCTTTCAAGGATTCTTTTACTTCAATGATTCATCATCAAGAAGATTTATCTAATACTGAAAAATTACAGTATTTAAAATCAGCGGTAAAAGGGGAAGCTGAAAAGAAAATAAAAAATATCAGCATTACAGACGATAATTATACGCGCGCTTGGGATTTGCTACAAAGGGCTTACGCAGATCAACGATTAATTATAGCAAAGCATTTGTCTTTAATATTACGGTTGCCTGTACAAGAACGCGAAACAGCTGAGGGACTGCGTCGATTAGCCGACGATACGCAGCAACATATCGAATGTTTAGCAGCGCTTGGCGTGAACGTGACTGAAGAAATTTTAGTACAAAATCTAGAAGAAAAGCTACATAAAAATACAGCTGAAAAATGGGAAGAAACTTTGGAGCAAGGAGTATTTCCTAAACTAGAAAAAATGATAGAATTTCTTTACAAAACCTCTGCACGACTCTCGAGAAGAGAACCAGAAAAATTAAGTGATGGTTTGTCATGGACCAAGGAAATGACTAAATTTAATAAATTCAAGAAAAGAGAAAAAGGTTCAAAACAACATACTTTTATTACTAAATCGAACTTTGCATGTCCAATTTGTAAAGAGCCTCATTCAATTTTTCGCTGTGAAAAATTAAAATCGCTTACGTACGCTAAACGTCTACAAGCAGTGAACGACGCATCATTATGCATTATATGTCTTCGGTCGCATAAGGATAAAAAGTGCAAATTCGACAAATGCATGATTTGCGACCAACAATCAAACCTTTTACTTCATGATCATAAACCTCAAGAAAATATAAGCAGCTGACTTGTAGCGGCTCCTACAGAGAAAAAACAAGGATGTCATTCACTAATCAGTAAATCGTCTTCTAATCAGCTGATGACTAGCGCACGCATCAACATATGTAAACCAGGAGGAAAAATAATTGCGTGTAGGGCGTTACTTGACACATGCTCAACGATTAATTTAATGAGTGAAAAATTAGCGAATGACTTAAACCTACCAAAAAGAAAATACAATATTTCTGTAGGAGCACTCAATGATCTATCGACAAGTACAAAACATATTGTCACCGCGACTTTACGGTCTACGAATGGCAAGTTTGAAAAAACCTTCGATTTTTTTACAATTCCACAAATTGCAGTTACCGTTCCAAGTGAAACAATTCAGCGCGAACTAATTCCTATACCACATAATATTAAATTAGCAGACCCCGAATTCTATAAACCAGCCGGAATAGACATTTTATTAGGATCCGGGCCAACCCTTTCTTTTTTTTGCATCGGACAAATAAATTTAGTTAATCATTCAATGGATTTATATTTACAAAAAACGAAGCTGGGTTGGATAATTGGTGGTTGTTTTCATGGAAAGGGAAATACAAGAAAGGCTAATTGCAATATAATAGATTTGCATAAAGAAATGGAAAATTTTTGGAAAATCGAAGAAGGGCCAGAAAAAATAAATTATAGCAGCGAGGAGATTTTATGTGAAACCCATTTTATTAATAATACAGTACGTGATCATTCAGGTCGTTATGTTGTGGCTCTTCCATTTAAGGATAATTTCACTGAACTAAGAGATTCAAGAATGCAAGCGTTAAAAAGATTAAATTTATTGTTTAAAAAATTTGAAAAAAACTTAGATTTTAAGGAAAAATACAGTAAGGTAATTGACGAATATATCTCACTGGAGCATATGACTGAAGTTAAAAATGAACATAACGAAGGGTTTTACTTACCTCATCACGCTGTAATAAAGGAAACAAGTGCAACTACAAAATTACGAGTTGTTTTCGATGGCTCAGCAAAAACAAGTAATGGTTTATCGCTAAACGATGTTCTTATGACCGGTCCTACTATTCAAGATGATATAGTCGCACTTTTACTTCGCTTTCGCCTATATAATTATGTATTATCTGCCGATATTGAAAAAATGTATCGGCAAATCTTAGTGCGAAAGGAAGATAGAAAATACCAACGAATTTTATGGAAAATATCTGATAAAGTAAAAACCTTTGAACTTAACACGGTTACATTTGGATTATCTTCAGCTCCGTTTTTAGCAATTCGCTGTTTGAAGAAGTTATCAGAAGACGAAGGGCACAATTATCCTATTGCCGCAGAGATCTTAAAAAGAGATTTATATGTAGATAATTTATTAACAGGAGCTGAAACGATACAGAAAGCACGTGAAATTCGATATGAAATTACACAACTATTATGGAAAGGTGCATTTAATCTACGCCAATGGGCGTCTAATGAAGAAAAAATATTGGACGGGCTTGATACGCAACAAATTGATACAAACTTTCAGTTTGATAAAAATCACAACGTAAAAACTCTTGGACTCTCATGGCGTGCAAAGGAAGATTGCATCAAATATACAGTAAGATTCACTGAGAAAAATAATGCACGTTCAAAAAGAATGATTTTGTCTGAAATCGCAAAAATTTATGACCCTCTTGGATTATTAGGACCAATAATTTTATACGCGAAAATTATCATGCAGGAAATATGGAAACTAAAGCTCGATTGGGATGAATCTGTTCCTATGAATATTTATACACAATGGACAGAATTCTGCAATAATCTACCATTAATAAACGAGCTTTCGTTTCCTAGACAAGCACTTTTAAAGGAAAAAACATTTGTGCAGTTACATGGTTTTTGCGACGCGAGCTCGAAAGGATATGGAGCATGCATTTATCTCCGTTCTGTCTCAAAAACAGGCCGTATTAATTGCCAATTATTATGTGCCAAGTCACGCGTAGCTCCCTTAAAGGTCACAACTATACCACGACTTGAGTTATGCGCAGCGCTTCTGCTCGTAAAATTATTTAAAAAGATAATAAATAATATCAATATCTCGCTACAAAAAATAATATTTTGGACGGATTCAGCAATAGTCTTGCATTGGATTAAGGCCATGCCTCACACGCTCAAGGTATTTGTTGCTAATAGAATCATAGAAATACAATCAATTGATCGACAACATGAATGGAAACATGTACGATCACATGACAATCCCGCGGACAGTTTATCACGAGGTCAGCTTCCGCAGGAATTTATAAAAAATAAAATTTGGATGAATGGACCTCAATGGCTCAGTGAAATCGAAGAAAATTGGCCACATACAGTTATTGCTGGTTTATCCGAAGAAATACCAGAATTACGAAAAAATACATGTCTCTTATCCACATCAAAAAATACAGAAATTAAAATTAAAAATCAAAAAACCAACGCTTCACCTGTAAATTTGGAAATATTCGAAAGATTTTCATCTTTTAAAAAATTGAAAAGATTTGTAGCATTATGTACATATTTAAAACCAGGAAAGATGTTTTCAGGAATAATGAATCCTCAAGATTTAATTGATGCAGAATTGACTATAGTAAAACATCTACAAGGAAAATGTTTTACAAAAGAAATTCAGAACCTAAGAGAAAAAGACCAATTAAAGAAAAACAACAAATTGATTTCACTATCTCCATTTTTAGATGAAAGAGGCATAATGAGAGTCGGAGGTCGGTTAAGAAATTCCGATATCTCATACGCAGCGCAACATCCAATGCTATTACCCAGATCAAATTATGTTACCGACTTAATCATAAAAGATTTTCACGAAAAAAATCTACATGCAGGTGCCCAAGGCACTCTGTGCGCTTTAAGACAAAAATATTGGTTAATTGATGGTCGCAATCAAGTAAGAAAAATCATTAGACAATGCTTACAATGCTTTCGTGCTAATCCGCCGATCATTGAATATAAAATGGGCGATTTACCAAGTACGCGAGTCTCACAAACTCGCGTTTTTAGCAACGTAGGCATTGATTATTGCGGACCATTTCACATAAAAGAAAAGAAATATCGGAATACTAAACAAATTAAAATATATGTTGCAGTATTTGTTTGCTTAACCATAAAGGCTGTACACTTCGAAGTCGTTAGCGATCTAACAACTGAAGGTTTTTTAGCAGCTTTACGAAGATTTATAGCGAGAAGAGGCAAGCCACAAAACATTTACTCAGATAACGCAACAAATTTTGTAGGCGCCAATAATGAGTTACAAGAGATATACAATATTGCAAAAGAAAAATCAGTTTATAATTTTTTCATCGATCAAGCGATATGTTGGCATTTTATTCCTCCTCTCTCGCCACACTTCGGTGGTCTATGGGAATCAACCGTTAAAAAATTTAAATATCACATGAAAAGAGTAGTTACAGATTCATTATTTACATACGAAGAGTTTAATACGTTTGCCATAGAGATTGAAGCTATACTTAATGCACGTCCTCTCGTTCCTTTATCCACTGATCCTAATGATTTACCGGTTCTTACTCCTAATCATTTTTTAATCGGCGATTCTTTTACGAGCTTACCAGAAGCAGAATTTATTAATACACCATCGAATCGACTATCACGGTGGCAACATATTCAAAAGGTTCGTCAACACTTTTGGAACCGTTGGTACAAAGAATATATAAATGAATTAAATATTCGATACAAATGGACCAGCGGAGATCATCAAATAAAGGAAAACACAATTGTACTGCTTCGCGAAGAAAACATTCCGTCAATGCAATGGATCATCGGCCGAGTTACTGAATGTCACCCAGGTTCTGATGGAATTATAAGAACAGTGACGGTCAAAACCGCGACAAGTGTGTTTAAAAGAAGTGTAAAAAAATTGGCAATATTGCCCATAAAAGACAATTTTAATAAAGACTCTAAATGAAACAATATATAAGTTGATCGAACATCCTCTCAACGGGGGGAGTATGTTGAGTCTAACGACTAATTTTAATTTTAATTTTGATTTACAAATAATTATACACACGCTTATATCGAAAGCATAATCTTAAGCAAAACGTGAGAATAGTTAAAATTTAAGGATTAAGAAAGGTTTGTCTCTTTGACCGTAATAACAATAATTTTACAATAAAAAAAAAAGAAAAGGTTTACAAAAACAAGCTTGTAAAACTCGGCATCCAATGCGAAAATAAAACGATTAATGTATTCTCATATATTTTCAAAGAAACGTTCAATGTTTCAAGCATATGTGACGCTACCGATTTTTTGTTTCAAAAAGGGCTTCGATCATAAACTGACCTCTCCAGCGGTCATCTTTCGCAGCGAACGCGTGGATGGAAATTTTCTAGGTATTAATCGTTACTCCAGGTACCTTTGCTAATTAAAAAAAGGGACATCAAGGAGACAAACAATTTTCTTGTAACTCTGTCAGAGAGTTAGTCGACAGCGAGTCCTTGCCTAGTGCACATCGAAGCTAGAGCAAGAGACCTTCAATAATTGTAACTTATCACACTAACATTTTTTCCATTATTGTACTGTATCCGTAAAACTTGTATACTCTTTAATAGTTATTAACATTAAATCATTAGTTGTATTACACCAGTATTGATTATTTTATTTCCTTTCAAAAATTAGTTAGTTCGGATTAAGTTTCGAATTGACAAGCGCCAAATAAATAAAAAACGGTGCTATTTAACATACGTATATAGTTATTAAAAGGGAATGATACAAAATAGTTGGGTTGTATTACTCGATCATGATATATTAATCCAATAGTAACGTATTTATATATATTAAATAAATCATTAAATGATATATTTTGGTATGGAAAGAAAACTCAGAACAAATAGATATGATTTAAAAAAAATAAGCTCAGGTCACATCCATCGATTTGGCAGAAAGCTATAAGACAAATAACAACTAACAAAATATTAAAAAAATGTAAGGATTTTTGTTTCTTAATCTTGATTAAAATTCCTTATCGATTTTTCTTTCCTTTATAATTTTACGCAAAATGGACAGTTTTGTGCTTATTATTTTAAAAATCTTATCTAATCTGATTTTTCTTTTAAAACAAAATTCTAGTAGCGATATTTAATCACTGAATAGTTATATAAGCAATTAAAATTGAAGTAGTATTTTTTACAAATTTGGTTTGGTAGCGCAAAACTTTTTTCATATTTTTTACATTACAAAATCCGTGATCCGAAAGTCTTGGCCTCTCCTAGTTAGTAGTACAAACTAATAAACTTATTAATCACTATTTTCATATTAAGGGGATGGTATACCTTGTTGGCCGAGCAAAAACAGATAATTATTAAATTTATTAAAAAAAATATATGCAAAACCCGAATACAGAAGTGCTAGATAAATAAATAAAAAGTAATTCTACAAAGTTATTCCAGATAAATACGACAAAGACAACATAAAAAATTGACAGAAAATTGTACATTTTCAGTGCTGAAATTGTTTATGGTGTCTTTGTTGTATTGACCTAGAAGTTTAAAGAATGACTTATTATTTAATTGTCTAGCGCAGTTTTGCATTCGGGTTTTGTATTAACTTGCATATTTTTTAAATAAATGTAATAGTTATCTGTTTTTGCTCGAACGATAACTCGCCGGGTATAACACCTTCTTAATGGGGTTCCAAACTTAACTTTTATCCTCTCTACTCTATCACCCATAATATATGATAACATTTGAAAAAGTATGACATGTCCTTGTTTATAAGTAATAGATCTCGGTGCAAAATTTTTCTGAGACTTACCAAGAAGTGTTGATTGTTGATTTTTATTCTTTCTTATAGATTTTTTTAGATTTTTTGAAACGCGATAAAATTTTAGTCTGAAATTTTGCAGAGAGGTCAGTTGTTTGTAAACAAAGACGCCTTCTACTTTTTCAAATAACTTGGTTGGTAAAGAAGAGACTATAAAAGTTGACTTCAGTATACGATGGCGTCTTGGTTTGTCTATACCATATTTATTAAACTAAAATAATTTTTTCGTTTCTACTGATACGGTCGGTAAAAATACATATATGTGGTGACTGAAAATTGACTGTGGATAAATGGTTTTACTCCCTATAGGAAATAATACAATTTTAATCCGCCATTTGAAGGCGTATACTTTTTTGTTTTTAACACTTAGTTTAGCCTTTTCATATAAATACATCATTAAATTTATTATATTAAATTAAATATATCAAAAAATTTTACAATAATGAAAAAATTTAGAAATTAAAAAAAATTATTAATGCAAAAAGTGACTTTTTAAATGATCAGGGTGAAAAATGTTATATACACTTTAGTAGTAAAAGGCGATTATTCCTTTGGATGAATTACTGCTAAAAGCTAAAGCTCGGGCAGCAATTTTCATGCCGGGAATAAATGCCTATTTTATTCCCTAAGTGCATAAGCAACTATTACTCCCTAGGAAATATATATAATGAATTAAGAGAACAAAGACATAGATCAATAAATAAGATGTCAAGTTATTGATAAAAAAGCTTTATATTATCTAGGTGTACGATTTTTTATTAATAACAAAAAAAGATAAACATTCTCACTCACTATATATATGGGGCATCGGCGTTTCTCTATTTTACGTTAGCGTGTTTATGACTATACGAGTGACTTTTCTATATTATTAATAATATAATTAGTTTCATACTTAAACTTATAACAACTGTAAACATGTAGGCTACGGTTTAAATATCTTCTTTAAATATTATACAGTAAATCCCGATTGTGTATAAATTCGTCTTTTATTATTAATTATAATTACGAATTTATTAGCTATTTTTTATAAAAGAAAGTATGATTCAGAAATTCTTTTAAAATGAATTTAAAACATTTATATTATACATTGATTAACCTTTGAATAGCTGCACAGGCAATCTAAATGATGGATGTAACATCGAGGTTTTGTTTATAGCTATTTTTTTTATATTATTTTAACGTCGCTCGTTTTATGTCCCCAAGTTGGTACTAATCAACGACGGAGGTAGCATACAATGTCTTTGTTAAAAAATCACATTTTAAAAATACGTATGCCCCAATGGTGCTCGTATTAATTGGCAGAGACCGAGAAGCGAACCCGGACACCTCCGGGTACGACTCCACCAGTCTCATACCGACCGAGCAATCACAGGCCTCATTTATAGCTAACTTAATGTTCCCCTAAAATCTATTTAAGGTCATATTAACATAATTATTAGTATCGGGAAAAAAATTACTTAACATATTTCCTAGTAGTTCGTATTGTTTTATAGCGCTGTCAATTTACAAAATAAATAAATAAGGCAATACCGATACATAAATAAATAAGTAAACATGATTAAAAGTATTATTACATTACATAAATTATCATATAATAAAATGCAGCGTAACACATTATCCTTGATTCGTTTAAAGGTATCACACATACCATACTCCTAGGCATGATTTAATAAATATAGATCACCGTAACAAAGAACATTGTCTGAGGGATAATGTACGGCGTGTAACGCGACCGACAATGCGCAATAAAATTATTGAATAATAAATAAGGAAAGAGTAGCGCGAAAATAATAAATAGACGCGAGCCGAAGCTGAGAGGAAATTAATGAACAAGATAATGAAGCGATTAACTGTTAGTTGCACAAGCGGGAAAGAGAAAATTTGCATGCACGGCTGTCGTCAGGATTATCTCTGTTTTCTATTAGACCCTGGAGCGTAAGCGTACGCGTCGTCGTCCTCGTCGTCGCCGTCGCCGTCGTCAGACCGCATGGAAAGAGAAATACGAACCGAAAAGAAAAAGAAACGTTTATAACGCAGTATTTCAAGAACGTGATCACGATCGCGTCGAAAAAATCCACAAAGGAATTTGTCTCCCTGGGTCGTATATTAAAACACGTCCCTCTTAATCAGTCATTTAAATTTAAACGTTAATGAGGATTATAAATAATGCAGACCCGCCGCGCCGACGTATAAGTCCTCTTCTCTCCCAGCAATTTTCACGCAGAGGGACTTTAACTGCTCGACTCGCGAGAGCGGACGAGGAATGCAGATTCGAAAAACTCGTATCACATGCGTACACCTGCACACTCATACATATATATATACATGCATCTCTGTATACACATATTTCTATACTATATAGATGCAGGATATAAATTTATTAATGTAGACGTCGGTGTTCCAGTGAAATTCACAGTGTTATCTACGAGTTAGGAAATACAAAGTCATTCAAATTAAATTTTCAAATTATCGCTGTTATATGTAGATATGCTGCAGTTGTAAGTTTATCACGGTAGAAAAAACAATTTAAGCTCCCCTAGATTAATTAACCTGCAATGTTACAAAGGTAATTGTATCGTATATGCACGGATGCAGTTAAGGCTTGTTTGAATCATTTTGAACAATAATTATTCGAATTAAATGCGCGTTAGACGGCGTACCGATACAACTTGGCTCCTCTGGTACAACTGGCGGCAGTACTTCTTAACCTCGAGAGAAACAATGTCGAAAGATAGTTGAAAAGTGTATATCGTTAACGACAATGCAGAATCGAGTCTAACGAAGAATGTATTATTTAGCATCGGTCGAGTATAGTAACCTGTATGTAGAAAGGAGCGGAGGATAAGAGAGAACGGTAGTGCATAATGCCAAAGGTATAAAAATCAGTCAAACTAATTCTCATTGCTAAGCAGGGAGAGCGGTCTCGTGGTCGTTCGCATAAATTTTCCAAGAGCACGCGCGCGCCGGACGTTAGGATTCGCGATCAGATTACGGGACGAAGCACGTATATACACGTGTCCGAGTATACCAGGGCCTCTCTCTCTCTCTCTCTCTCTCTCTACTCAAGGAGCACGCGTCCTGCGGGTGCACAACACTCCTGGATTGCTTCTTGCGTCTTTAACAACTATCCATGCCGCATCTCGATGCGTGGGACGACTCGGACCACCAGCTTTGTTTCGATAATAATACTATAGTTCTTCGACTACTTTGCGTACACGGAGATACTATTTTTTTCACTTTAAATTTACTAGTTCCAATGGGAACGCGAACTTCTATCCTTTAAATAAAGTATTTCTATTGTATCAGTATAGTTGATACGATGTTATTTAAAAACGTCGGTATAACGTGGTGAAACGGTACATAGTAGTACATCTAGATAGTTATCGACCAAACAAAGGTTCCAAATTCTTATTATATTCATTACAATCGATAATGTTTAGAATTTTTACGAATTATCAATAATTTTATCGCGTACTTATACGTTACATACTGTATTGCTGGCATTTCAAGCAAAACTAAATTTTCTTGTACACCAGAATTATATTCAACGTACGATTTCTTATCGTTATATCGCGCAGTACTTTATCTTTACTCAATTTGTTGACCTCTGTAAAATTTGTACTTCCGAGCGATGGATCGTAAAAAGTAAACTGACGCCTGGAATACAATGCATATATTTACAAAACGTCTGCAGACTTTTGGAAACAGTGTTCGATTCTCCACCGAAAGCCACCGAGACGTTCACGCGAGCCCATTTAATATTGGATGGACATCCGGGAAAATTAACGACAAACTTGTGCAGGCTAGCGCGTCAATCTCAGCTGCGTAACAATTGCAATTGGTCTTATTATTATTAATGGATACAACTAAGAATAATACCAATTGTATACTTATACAAACTATATGTATCATATATCTTGAAGAAATATGTATGAAAAGCAATACAGTATGTATGACATGCATAACCAACTTTGAAATTAATTTTTATGGAAAAACAAACACCAAATGTTTTGGTACGTATTCGTCGGAAAATTTACGTATCGTGTTTTATTCTTGGCATATTTCCCAAACGTGCTATTCTTCGAAAGAAAAATGTAAATAGATGTTTTACCTTCACTGCAAAGGCCAATATCGTTATATGTGTCGAAAAATTAAAAATTTTTATTCTTCAAATCTATATGTACATATATATGTATATATACATATATATAAGATGCAAAAAAGAAGAGATTGCCACACGTTCATGAATAATAGGGGGAAGTAAATTTTTATAGAATCATGGAATTAACTGTAGGTAACGGGACTGTCGCAATTCTGACAGCCTGTCCATAATGGACGTATACAGCTTGAAAAGTAACGAAGGAGTTGCTCTCTCTTTCTCTCTCTCAGGAGTGCAACGCAAGACACGCTCCTTTTTCTTCGTCCTTTTTTCTTCCCCGTATACTCTTTGTCTCTCTCTCTTTCTCTCTCGCTGATTCGCTCGCGGTGTATACGCACACAGGCCACGGTTATTCGTCTTGCGCGTGGTTATTTTTATTGTATACGCGAGTATTCATGAGCCGCACGCGTCCTTTCTACAGTCCGCGGAATGCCATTCTCCGAGGGCCTCTAAACGCCCATATGCCACCTCGTGCTAGAGGCTGCCTACGCGTTTTAGAATGCACTCGGTAATGTGATTATGCTAATAGCTTTTCTCCCTCCTCTTTATTTGGTTACCGACGGCTAGTCACGATGGTAATTATTGAAAATGACCCATCGATCTTTTGTAATCTATATATAGAAGGATTACATACAGAATATTTAATTCACTATATACGCTTAAGTGATACGCGTCCTTTATCATTGTTTTTCGTTGTAACCTTTGTAAAAAAATGTACAAGGATACAGGTACAACGTAGGTATTATTCCTAGGTTATAAATTGAGATGCGCAAGTTGCACGCTTAGCTGTTTTACACGCGTTTTCCAATTATTGTATACATTATACGCGTTGTCAATGTTGTCAGGGCTATTCTGATCGAATACATGAAATCGGAATGTATTATGTAATTTTTATCAAATTTAAGTAAAATAATCCAATTAATTTACTTGATTTCATTATAATTTTTTAATTTCATCATTATACACGCACTCAGCAGTAATAAAGGTATTAAAACATTTTCATCCACGACAATTAAAAATCCAGTTTTTTATTCTTTTATTGGCAGCATATTACAAATCAAGATGAATAAAAATTCATACAACTTAATTAAAAAAAGTAAAATATTTATAAGAGATTAGTACGATCCTGTCCGATAACTATATACATATAATTAGATAAGAGTCAAATAATTTTATATCTTATAACAATATTCCTACTGTTTATATACTGACTAAAAGTAGCCGGTTTTTTACAGTACAGCAATGCGTATTTAAATAAAATTCATTTTAGTATATATTATTAATCGAGTATCGTTACTGAGATTTACATCGATATACCTCGCGTCGTAACAAAATAAACCGATATCTCCATTTACGGCGAGACATCGCGTATGTAAAAAAGACCAAGCGTATCTTAAATGATAGAGGTTGCGTATCGGTAATTTATATTGTTTTTAAAATAACAATGCTAAATTTTTATTAAATTAATGTACATTTTTTCCGGGTTGACTCGACTACTTCTTAGACATTATCAAAATAGTACAACGCACTCTGTATTATTTAATACGATACGCCATAGATTTTGTATAGTTAAGGTTGAACACTTGTGATTCCCACGCGTGCAAAGATTTAATACGTTAAAAAAAAATAATTTCACAATACTCTTGTATGCAATCGTCAATATCACAATGAGAAGTAATGTTATTACCACAATGCAATATTGAATATACTTACGAGCATCATTACCGTGAAATATCTACGTAAAATTAACAATAAAATTAATAGTGAAACATATATTTATTACAATATGTCTTCAATTGTGTATTTATTCTTTCTAATAATTAAAAAATAAAGTAGTAAATGTAGGCATGTGTTACAAAATAAATTGAACACGTCATTTGGATCATAAACTATGTAACGAATATTAGTAATTGGTTACGTTGCACAAGAAAATGAATATTCGCGTACGTAACTATGATTAACAAAGATATTATTATCGTTGAAACCTACACAAATTTGAGTTAATGAGCGTCAGGTAGATTCGCGTTTTAGTAGATCAAAAAGCCCATTAACGGGCTCGTACAACCGTAAGACTCGCGCGTAAGCGTGATAAATCGAGCATTAGCGTCGCGTACACGAATGCAAGAGAAATGTGTATATATATACACATACTGGATTTGGTGGATCACCAGTTATATTAACCATAATCCATAGTTATACTTTACAACATAATAGAAATACAGTTTTTGGTAAAATGGAAAATTTACTCAAGAAAATTGAGGAAACCAATTTTTAGTACGTTACTTTTGAAGAAACAAAAAGTGTTGGAAATCTCTTCTTTCTCCAATTCTTCTCTCTCGTCTCTTTTCTCTATCTCTGAGAAAAAAAGAGTTAGGGAAATGAGAAATGGATATTCAAAGTACCTCGCAAGCCATGCAGCATCAACGCGCTGTCCACCTGCTATAAGCCTGAGCCAGTAATACCATACCTTTGATATATCTTGAATATCTACAACCCTCTTGCACCTTAGTCACGCTTCTTTTTTCTCATCTCGTTTGTCTCCTTTTTTTTTCTTTTCTTTCGAAAACCTTAGAGAGATGCGTAGACTCTACGAAAGGAATGTTTATGCGTTCTACGTATATATAAGATGCAAAAAAGAAGAGATTGCCACACGTTCATGAATAATAGGGGGAAGTAAATTTTTATAGAATCATGGAATTAACTGTAGGTAACGGGACTGTCGCAATTCTGACAGCCTGTCCATAATGGACGTATACAGCTTGAAAAGTAACGAAGGAGTTGCTCTCTCTTTCTCTCTCTCAGGAGTGCAACGCAAGACACGCTCCTTTTTCTTCGTCCTTTTTTCTTCCCCGTATACTCTTTGTCTCTCTCTCTTTCTCTCTCGCTGATTCGCTCGCGGTGTATACGCACACAGGCCACGGTTATTCGTCTTGCGCGTGGTTATTTTTATTGTATACGCGAGTATTCATGAGCCGCACGCGTCCTTTCTACAGTCCGCGGAATGCCATTCTCCGAGGGCCTCTAAACGCCCATATGCCACCTCGTGCTAGAGGCTGCCTACGCGTTTTAGAATGCACTCGGTAATGTGATTATGCTAATAGCTTTTCTCCCTCCTCTTTATTTGGTTACCGACGGCTAGTCACGATGGTAATTATTGAAAATGACCCATCGATCTTTTGTAATCTATATATAGAAGGATTACATACAGAATATTTAATTCACTATATACGCTTAAGTGATACGCGTCCTTTATCATTGTTTTTCGTTGTAACCTTTGTAAAAAAATGTACAAGGATACAGGTACAACGTAGGTATTATTCCTAGGTTATAAATTGAGATGCGCAAGTTGCACGCTTAGCTGTTTTACACGCGTTTTCCAATTATTGTATACATTATACGCGTTGTCAATGTTGTCAGGGCTATTCTGATCGAATACATGAAATCGGAATGTATTATGTAATTTTTATCAAATTTAAGTAAATAATCCAATTAATTTACTTGATTTCATTATAATTTTTTAATTTCATCATTATACACGCACTCAGCAGTAATAAAGGTATTAAAACATTTTCATCCACGACAATTAAAAATCCAGTTTTTTATTCTTTTATTGGCAGCATATTACAAATCAAGATGAATAAAAATTCATACAACTTAATTAAAAAAAGTAAAATATTTATAAGAGATTAGTACGATCCTGTCCGATAACTATATACATATAATTAGATAAGAGTCAAATAATTTTATATCTTATAACAATATTCCTACTGTTTATATACTGACTAAAAGTAGCCGGTTTTTTACAGTACAGCAATGCGTATTTAAATAAAATTCATTTTAGTATATATTATTAATCGAGTATCGTTACTGAGATTTACATCGATATACCTCGCGTCGTAACAAAATAAACCGATATCTCCATTTACGGCGAGACATCGCGTATGTAAAAAGACCAAGCGTATCTTAAATGATAGAGGTTGCGTATCGGTAATTTATATTGTTTTTAAAATAACAATGCTAAATTTTTATTAAATTAATGTACATTTTTTCCGGGTTGACTCGACTACTTCTTAGACATTATCAAAATAGTACAACGCACTCTGTATTATTTAATACGATACGCCATAGATTTTGTATAGTTAAGGTTGAACACTTGTGATTCCCACGCGTGCAAAGATTTAATACGTTAAAAAAAATAATTTCACAATACTCTTGTATGCAATCGTCAATATCACAATGAGAAGTAATGTTATTACCACAATGCAATATTGAATATACTTACGAGCATCATTACCGTGAAATATCTACGTAAAATTAACAATAAAATTAATAGTGAAACATATATTTATTACAATATGTCTTCAATTGTGTATTTATTCTTTCTAATAATTAAAAAATAAAGTAGTAAATGTAGGCATGTGTTACAAAATAAATTGAACACGTCATTTGGATCATAAACTATGTAACGAATATTAGTAATTGGTTACGTTGCACAAGAAAATGAATATTCGCGTACGTAACTATGATTAACAAAGATATTATTATCGTTGAAACCTACACAAATTTGAGTTAATGAGCGTCAGGTAGATTCGCGTTTTAGTAGATCAAAAAGCCCATTAACGGGCTCGTACAACCGTAAGACTCGCGCGTAAGCGTGATAAATCGAGCATTAGCGTCGCGTACACGAATGCAAGAGAAATGTGTATATATATACACATACTGGATTTGGTGGATCACCAGTTATATTAACCATAATCCATAGTTATACTTTACAACATAATAGAAATACAGTTTTTGGTAAAATGGAAAATTTACTCAAGAAAATTGAGGAAACCAATTTTTTAGTACGTTACTTTTGAAGAAACGTGTTGGAAAGCGTCTCTTTCTTTCTCCAATTCTTCTCTCTCTGTCTCTTTCTCTATCTCTGAGAAAAAAAGAGTTAGGGAAATGAGAAATGGATATTCAAAGTACCTCGCAAGCCATGCAGCATCAACGCGCTGTCCACCTGCTATAAGCCTGAGCCAGTAATACCATACCTTTGATATATATCTTGAATATCTACAACCCTCTTGCACCTTAGTCACGCTTCTTTTTTCTCATCTCGTTTGTCTCCTTTTTTTTTCTTTTCTTTCGAAAACCTTAGAGAGATGCGTAGACTCTACGAAAGGAATGTTTATGCGTTCTACGTTATAAAGTTCGGTGCTTTTTTTAAGCTTCTTAAATATCGAGGTGAACGCACGTGTATCGAAAGTCTACACCCCTCTTAACAGTATACTCGTCGGCTTTCCTAGTAAAGTCTATAATTTTTCCTCTTTATTGGGCACCTGTCCCATAGGATTTACAATAAGTGATTGCTTATTCCGCAATTTACTCGCTGAAAACGATTTTCCACGTTTAACTTTATGAATGAAAGAGAGAACCCAGATGGTGAAGAAAGACCCATTCCTGACTTTTCTTTTTAGTCAGCTTAATGGCATGTAAACCTATGATACAAATCTTCCTTTATTATTCTCTTACAAATGCATATTCCTTTTCTAAGTAATGTTTCAATTGACGTTTACAAATATTCGTGTCTTCGTTTTCCTCGTGTACATAACTTTCGTTCTACTAATACACATTTTAAAATAAATAACAACATTAAAAAGTTAACAAATGTAATCGTATCAAAGCAATATTGATATCGCAATATATAATAAATTAATTTAAATGAAAATGTTTATTGATGATATGATATATTATTGGAAAAAAATAAAAAATAGATATTACAAGTATAATATTGAAATGCATACATTTTTGTAATCACCTATACGTTTTCTTGATATTAGAGAACTAATATTTAAATCTATATTAAATTATAAAAATATTTTATGGGAGGGGAAAAGTGGGGGGGGGGGAGAATTGAAAACTAGAAAACGCGAATGTTAGTAATAATAATGGTAGAAAAGAAGTTGAAACGTCATAAAAGCAGGTCGTGCAAATTCCTTGAATAGAAACTGAGCGCAAAAGCATGAGACGACGCGACAGCATTGTAAAAACGAGCTGCATAAGAGAGATTTTGTAACCTAATGTTTTACCGAACCTATGTATATATACTTACTGCAGGAGGAAAAGTCGCGCGCGGCGTCGTTATTTATAGTTTTTCAATGAGCGCTCTCGTTACGGAAGACAAATTGCGATTCAACATGCAAACCAGGAATTTCTCTGAATGTTTGGCGTGATTTTGACGTATTGTTAGTCCCCGCGAGGAGCCTCTCGCATTCTACCTCTCTCTCTCTCTCTCTCTCTCTCTCTCTTTTTCATCCTTCCTACTCTCGGTTTCTGTCTTGGGCTGGTTCTGTGCAAGGATTACCGAAGGCATTTTCTCGTCGTGCACCATCGCTTATTTCGCATGCAGTGGACGACGGCGTTTCGTATTCCGTAGCGTTTTTACGGCTCGAGTCGCGCAAGTCGCGGAAGTTCCTCGAGTCAAAGCAGTCCGAGAGTTGGATGCGCTCTCACACATACACCAAACGCTGCTTCTTTTCTTCTTCTTCTTCTTCTGCTTCTTCTTCTTCTCCTTCTCCTTCTCCTTCTCTTCCTCTCTTCTGTCTTCTTTCATTCTCCTTGGTGACTTCGTTTGGTAGACACGTACGGACAGATTCCTCGATCCTTGTCTCTGAGCTTCATGAGTGGCATCGACAATCAATTCGATGCTCCTGCTTTTGACTTCTTCCCGACACTCTCTCTCTCTCTCTCTCTCTCTCTCTCTCTTATATAAATATACCACTCGCACTTTAGATATTAATCCTCGTTAAACATTTTGGTTTTTCTTGTTTTTTTAAATGCCAATGTAATAATCTCTTGGATTACTTAAAAGAAGAAAAAATTAAGATGTGTATATGGCTGATTTTAGTAAGCTACCGTACAATGTTATATACTCTTGGGTAAAAAGACGCTTATTGCGCTTAAGTACGCTATAATCGGTTAAAACTAAAATGCGTATATTGCAATGTACTTATATACAAGTGGAATAACGTAAAACAATTTTAAAGCAAAACATAATAAAAATGTAAACATCAAACGAACAGATTGCTATATTATTATTAATTTTTAAGAATAAAATATTGAAAATAAAATCATGAACCTAAACAATAATTAAATTTTGAAATATATTGGAAACATTTATCAGCTCTTTTAAACTGTAAGATAAATATATCCAATTAATTCAACTATTCGCAGGTGAAAAGCGTTGTACATATGATAAATGTTGTTAAAATAAATAATATTTACAATATTGTACAGAGTAATTTTATAAAGTTAGATAACGTATTGTAATGCAACATTTCAATTAAACAATCCATTGTTAAAACGTATAAAAGAATGGTAAACTATTTCGTGTTTTAAAATATCACATGCTATTCATCAAGATGAGCGAATATAAATGAAACACATTTTAAAATATATTCACGCACGTTATTGAAATTCTAATGCAAGATAATCTTGACGACTAATTGAAAAACGTTGTAAAATCAGTATAACAATTTCCTGAAAATAAAAGGGAAACAAAACAAAACAAATAAACTTATAGTGAGGAGGGGAAAAAAAAGGTAAAAAGTGCAAAGTTCTTTTTGTTGTATATGCGAATTTATCGTCCGGTATCACGTCGGCGTTTATGTACGAGCCGTATACATTACGACAGCGCATCTTTGCGAGTTTTATACGTCTGAGCCGTTTGTATGCAACGCGATTGCGTCTAGCGTACAAGTACGGTGACGCATACGTCTTTCCGGTTGCACGAGAACAAAGACCTAAGAGCCAACATTTTACACTAGCTGACAAAAAAAAGGTAGCGCTAACCTAAGAGAATATAGTACCATAGCACACGCGCACACATATATACATATCACATACACGCACACTCTTGGACGATGAAATAAAATTATCATTTTAGGGATGTATGCGCGTGAAAATGTCTTTCTGCTCGTGCGAGGAGAAAGTCCCGTTCAGGCGATGGATTTTTCGCATCGTGCGTGTATACATATATTAGTTATTTATGTACCTTGGGTGAGCCTCGCGTCATTACTGTTCGAGGCGGAAAATTTCGTGGATGGTTAGTACGTCCGCGGTCGCGAGCGCAGCGAGCGGCCAAGGATGTTACTACCATCCACGAAATTTGAGCCGAGAACTGTAATGACGCGATGTTTACCCATGGTACGTAAACAATTTTTCAGCCTTATAATTCGTACATACGACTCTTTCGTTGCTCACAAAGTAATTTATTATACATTTAAAAGTAATGTAATAAACACTTTTTTAAACAATATAATAATTATATATTATGTCAATCATTTTAACCATTTGTATACTGACGCTTATAAAACATTTTAACTTTTTAAATTTGCATTTAGTATCAGAGAATATTAAATATTTAGTAATTACTAATTATTAATCGTAACATTGCAATTATTAAAGATATAGGACTCATTTTGCGTTATTTATATATATATATATATTATATATATATATATATATATATATATATATATATATATATATATGCGGAGACAGACTGACACAATCCAAAAATTTACTATAGTGTATAATTAATTTTACTGAAGTTACTAGTAAATATACCAAAATTGTAGTAAAAAATTATAATTTTCTAGTAAATTTTATTATACACTATAGTAAATTTTGGATTGCGTCAGTCTGTCTCCGCATTACTAGACAACATTGTAATTTTTACTTCAAGTTTTTTTCCCGTGTATATATATACACTATATTATTTCTAAAATATAATATTCTAATATATATGTATAATATATATAGTACTTTCGTATCTGAGCAATATTAAGATAACTATAATTAAAGTAACGCAAACGTTACGTTTAAACTAGTTGTGTTTACGTTTGAAAAGCCTTCGATATATCTCCGATACATGTACTACGCGTTTCAAACACGTGACTCTATACCGTTCGCGCGGCAAAGGTTATATTGCTCGCCGCATATATCCTACGGAGCGCTTTGCATACAGCCTCCTAGGATGTATAGACACCTTATACGTCCTAGGAGGATGTATAGAGGGCTCTCATACAAGCGAGGAGCCACTTGTATGTACGCAACGTATTTACAAGCGGAGCGCGCTCTGCACGTAAGAGTCGTTGTACGAATTAGTAGGCTGAAAATATATATATATAATGTGCGTGTACGAGGTTGTGTGCGTGCATGCGCGTGTAAGTGCTATATGGAAGAAAAGATCAAAGAGGCCGAAAGAAGGGAAAGATATGGTTATACAGTAGAGAGAAAGATAGAGAAAGAAATCGAGCGAGGCAAACGATCGTGTCGTCCATCCGAAGAGAGAAAGATGCCTTTGAATCCTTTTTTGGGCTGAACACTGTGCCGAAGAAAGGAATCCTAACGCGCGTTGCAGCCTAGCCTGCCGATAACTTTTTTGTCGTACCAAACAAGAGGGGGAGACCGGTTCTAACGGTTTTTCGTCGAGATCGAAAGATATCCCTGGCTCGTGGATATTTTCGGTCGATTGGTCACTCTCTTTCGTCCCTTTCTCGCGCGCGCGCGCGCGTCAGCGCCTCGACTTCTATATACACTTGACTCGTTTCTCTTTGTCCCGCGCAAGACAGGTACACCAGTTTCCTTCTCGTTCGGAAAACCAAAGATCAGCCGCGAAGAAGCGCGCGCTTTTGTAACCACGGGGTAGTGCACCTCACTTTCGACACACCTGCCTTTACACACACTTTCTTTATACACACTTTTTTTCATTTCACTTGACTCTGATTCAACTTCTAATGCAAGATAATCTTGACGACTAATTGAAAACGTTGTAAAATCAGTATAACAATTTCCTGAAAATAAAAGGGAAACAAAACAAAACAAATAAACTTATAGTGAGGAGGGGAAAAAAAAGGTAAAAAGTGCAAAGTTCTTTTTGTTGTATATGCGAATTTATCGTCCGGTATCACGTCGGCGTTTATGTACGAGCCGTATACATTACGACAGCGCATCTTTGCGAGTTTTATACGTCTGAGCCGTTTGTATGCAACGCGATTGCGTCTAGCGTACAAGTACGGTGACGCATACGTCTTTCCGGTTGCACGAGAACAAAGACCTAAGAGCCAACATTTTACACTAGCTGACAAAAAAAAGGTAGCGCTAACCTAAGAGAATATAGTATACCATAGCACACGCGCACACATATATACATATCACATACACGCACACTCTTGGACGATGAAATAAAATTATCATTTTAGGGATGTATGCGCGTGAAAATGTCTTTCTGCTCGTGCGAGGAGAAAGTCCCGTTCAGGCGATGGATTTTTCGCATCGTGCGTGTATACATATATTAGTTATTTATGTACCTTGGGTGAGCCTCGCGTCATTACTGTTCGAGGCGGAAAATTTCGTGGATGGTTAGTACGTCCGCGGTCGCGAGCGCAGCGAGCGGCCAAGGATGTTACTACCATCCACGAAATTTGAGCCGAGAACTGTAATGACGCGATGTTTACCCATGGTACGTAAACAATTTTTCAGCCTTATAATTCGTACATACGACTCTTTCGTTGCTCACAAAGTAATTTTTATACATTTAAAAGTAATGTAATAAACACTTTTTTAAACAATATAATAATTATATATTATGTCAATCATTTTAACCATTTGTATACTGACGCTTATAAAACATTTTAACTTTTTAAATTTGCATTTAGTATCAGAGAATATTAAATATTTAGTAATTACTAATTATTAATCGTAACATTGCAATTATTAAAGATATAGGACTCATTTTGCGTTATTTATATATATATATATATATATATATATATATATATATATATATATATATATATATATATATATATAGCGGAGACAGACTGACACAATCCAAAAATTTACTATAGTGTATAATTAATTTTACTGAAGTTACTAGTAAATATACCAAAATTGTAGTAAAAAATTATAATTTTCTAGTAAATTTTATTATACACTATAGTAAATTTTTGGATTGCGTCAGTCTGTCTCCGCATACTAGACAACATTGTAATTTTTACTTCAAGTTTTTTTCCCGTGTATATATATACACTATATTATTTCTAAAATATAATATTCTAATATATATGTATAATATATATAGTACTTTCGTATCTGAGCAATATTAAGACTAACTATAATTAAAGTAACGCAAACGTTACGTTTAAACTAGTTGTGTTTACGTTTGAAAAGCCTTCGATATATCTCCGATACATGTACTACGCGTTTCAAACACGTTGACTCTATACCGTTCGCGCGGCAAAGGTTATATTGCTCGCCGCATATATCCTACGGAGCGCTTTGCATACAGCCTCCTAGGATGTATAGACACCTTATACGTCCTAGGAGGATGTATAGAGGGCTCTCATACAAGCGAGGAGCCACTTGTATGTACGCAACGTATTTACAAGCGGAGCGCGCTCTGCACGTAAGAGTCGTTGTACGAATTAGTAGGCTGAAAATATATATATATATAATGTGCGTGTACGAGGTTGTGTGCGTGCATGCGCGTGTAAGTGCTATATGGAAGAAAAGATCAAA
The DNA here is from genome assembly GCA_026168455.1 of Theocolax elegans. Classification (NCBI taxonomy): domain Eukaryota; kingdom Metazoa; phylum Arthropoda; class Insecta; order Hymenoptera; family Cerocephalidae; genus Theocolax; species Theocolax elegans. The sequence continues at coordinate 55,445,800 of CM047430.1, read as the reverse complement.
GAGGCCGAAAGAAGGGAAAGATATGGTTATACAGTAGAGAGAAAGATAGAGAGAAAGAAATCGAGCGAGGCAAACGATCGTGTCGTCCATCCGAAGAGAGAAAGATGCCTTTGAATCCTTTTTTGGGCTGAACACTGTGCCGAAGAAAGGAATCCTAACGCGCGTTGCAGCCTAGCCTGCCGATAACTTTTTTGTCGTACCAAACAAGAGGGGGAGACCGGTTCTAACGGTTTTTCGTCGAGATCGAAAGATATCCCTGGCTCGTGGATATTTTCGGTCGATTGGTCACTCTCTTTCGTCCCTTTCTCGCGCGCGCGCGCGCGTCAGCGCCTCGACTTCTATATACACTTGACTCGTTTCTCTTTGTCCCGCGCAAGACAGGTACACCAGTTTCCTTCTCGTTCGGAAAACCAAAGATCAGCCGCGAAGAAGCGCGCGCTTTTGTAACCACGGGGTAGTGCACCTCACTTTCGACACACCTGCCTTTACACACACTTTCTTTATACACACTTTTTTTCATTTCACTTGACTCTGATTCAACTTTTTCCTCAACCTGCTGCCACTCGATTGGACATTATTTTATTGCGCTATTCTTCGAGTACTTCATTATTACGTCGGTAAACAGAGATACGTTTATATATATATATATTCACTGTATTTGATCAGCTCCGAGTTGTTTTTAGCACCGGAAAGCAATATTTCTTAATAATAACTATCAAGATAGGAGATTGTATTAAATTTTCTTTAAATCCTATAAATTTAATGGCGTATATTTGTAATGTGGATTTACCAATAGTATCTTAACACTCATTAATTCAATCACAAATTTATTAAACTCATAACCATAAATTATTATTTTTTTCCTTCCTTATTGTGTAGTAGATAATTTATGTTCTACGAATGCGTGGTACTATTTAATAGAAATTAATTATTTATTACTTGAAGAGTTTGAAATTTAAAAGCGTTTTTAAATTCTGCATCGTGTATTGTATAACAAAAATCAATTTATCCTCGAGCTAAATGATCGTTACAAGGTTTTCAGCCACTTTGTGAGTGCCAAATAGATTTCTAAATCAAAACCGTATAGACGAATTCTACGAGTATGTATGTAAATGGCTAAATAATGTGATAGATACACTGTTTAAAACAATAAGTCGACAAAATGTGAATTCAACAAAGTAACAATGCTTTAATATTTGAAACCAAGAAAAATAGATATAGTATATGACATACTATAGCTGATACCAAATATATCGCTGTAAAAGCATGATTAATCGGTATACAAATAATGCAGTTGGTGAAAAATAGGTGGCACTCAAAACGGCAAAGTGAGACACGACGAGTAAATAATCTGGTGTCGCGAAATGTATATAAGGAAGAAGTACTACTAGTGGAACTCGCATTGATGCACTATTAGCAACAATTTCCAGGAATTAAGTAAGATAGATAAGTGTATAAAGAGTCTGGAAGCGCGTACGTAAATCTCATGCTCTCCACTCTCATTCTCTTTGATCCTCGAGGAGAGAAGAATATATATATATATATATATATATATAACGAGAGTTTAAAGTCGATGCGTGCGTTAGTTTAAACGGCACACGTTTGTCGAGGTTTTAATTACGTAACAATTTAATAACCGAGAACGACAAAGAGCAAGAAACAAACGAGAAGATAAAGAAGAAGTAGAAGAAGAAGAAAGAGAAAGGAGAAACGGAGTGAATTCGAAAAAGGAGTTATCGCAATTGGTCGCGCAAGCAAAGTCTTTGGAGAGAGTGTATGCGCGTATGTGTACTGGCATACGTATGCAACACCGCGGCAGGCTTACCAAAAAGAGACGATTCTCTTCTCTGCCGAGGAGATAAGATCGAAGACCGAGAAAAGGAGAGAGAAAGAGAGAGCCGGTTTTCTGTAACTGGATTCGGTGTGCTTCTCCTCTCTGAAACCTCTGGTCGAGCAAGTAACAGAGAGAGAGAGAGAGGGAGAAAACGAGAGAACGTAGTCTTTCTCCCCCTTACCCCTCTCTCTCTCTGTCTCTCGACAGGTAACCGGAAACCTCAGTCCTGTTCTCTATTGGGTAACCGATACATCTCGGGACACAAGCGGTGGTGCAGCGAATCAACAGGTGCCTTCGAGGTGAAACAAAAAAAATATCGGACTCTCTCTCGAAAAAAAAAAAACGAGGGTTTCGGGGGCTCGTAAACTATCGACAGGTAAAACGTTCACGCGCGCGCACCCTCCTGCACCTGCCTGGTTCTCTAAGCACCGCGGAAAACGATGCCATTTCAGGGGAAGAGCCGATTAATCCATTTTCACCGTCGAGTTCTTTCGTGTGGCTTTCGGGGAATGCAATTTATACGACCGGCATACTACCCTCCCCTCACCCCCCCCACCACACCCCTTCTCCACCTCTTCACCCTCCTCACCCTCCTCACCCTCCTCCTCTTATGCGCTTTTTTTACGCCACGATTTTTATGGCTCGGTTACATCGACAGTTACGCGGAATTTTACGCGAACCCGCGCACAACCTCGTACTTTGATCAATTTTTTTTATCCTTTAGGGTTGATACTGCACTACACGGCCTTTCGTATGTATGGATAGGCTAAAGACGCGTTAACTTTAATACTTTTTTCATGTCCTCGCAAGGATTTTAACGACCCTGTTTTATGCATTTTAGTTCAAATTTTTTTAGCTTAATAAGCTCAGCTTAAAGGATTCTAATTGTGTAGTCTGATATTTCCTTTAAAGATTTCATTAGCGGCATTCACAGTCTCGATATTATTATTATTATTATTATTATTATTATAGTGAAACGTTATTTATTTTAACTACGTTTGATCCTTTTATTAAGGGTTGTTCTTCTTTTAAATAATTGTTTATTACGATTATGTTATACATTTGTGTTATACAATTGTATGTATTAAGGCACATTCTGTGTAACGATTGTCCGTATGCTAAAAAAAATTTGAAATATAAAATTAAAAACCATATTTGAAAAAACAATTATAGAAATCTGCAATCTGTATGGACTCCCCTTAACCGGGGATAAACTAGACTATAATATATTAATTATTTAACTTTGAATGATAAATTAAGTTATTAAAGTCGAATACATTAGGTATAGATTTATTTCGATGGAAAATGATGGAATGAATAAATTATATAATATATAAATAGTGACATAATAATACGTGTAACATAAAAAATACGCGACGATTTCATTGTCACATGTACAGCTCTTACGTTACGTTGTGCCAAATAATTATTTTAAAATAAACATTTTTTAAACTGCAAAAAATTTTTTTAAATCGTAGAATTATTATATTCTTGTTTCTAAATACATTTACGTTTTATTGTAATAAAAAATACTAATTATTTTGGGATCTCAACTATCGATGCAAAGAATGATAAAGGTAATAACAAAGTAAATTATTTTCATAAGAATTGGAGTTACCGATCAATATCGTAAAGTACCTAATTGTTGATCATGAACCAATTTCTGATCAGAGTAGTATTTCAATAAAATAATCAGATTTACATAAATCTAATCGTTGCTACCCACAATTTAAAAATTTGCATATAACATAAATGTAAAAAATAGATATCGAAGTACTCAACATTTAATTTCAAAGTTCATCTTTTATTATACAAATTAATACATTAATAAATTTAAAAAATCAGTATTTAAATAATTTGAAAACTAAACTAATTTTAAGAACCCGAATCGAGAGCAAAGATTATTTTATTCTTTCCAAAGTGCATTTGGTTTGATTAAAAAATGTCATCTGCAATATCATCTCAAAATCTTGAAAAACAAATTTTTTAAAAATCGATAATAGTATAAAAAACAAAAGCAAATCTATATAGATCAAAAACAATTTTTTGTCCGAATTTAGAAATCGAAAAGAAAACTTCATGCCCAAGGCGAACGATATTGATATATGATAGTTTGAAAAACATTGCGGTACACACACATCCATAGGAACATTTTCTAAAAATACTTGATTCGGATATGAAACACGAAAAACGTATCATTTATATATTTTTAGCAAATCGAAAAATTTTACTATATTACAAAGCTACCTACTCTGCGATGTATCAATATCGAGTCTTGAAGAAAATAAGTCAGATGTAACATTAACTTTTAGACCTTAAAAATTAATAAAATTTAAGCAAACTCAACAGAAAAATTGGCGTTATTAAAGATTTGGCAAGAAAAATACATAAAAAAATATAATATACAACTGATACGTACTATTTCGCAAAGTTAGAGTAAGGTGTACGAATCAATTTGATCAAAATGTGGTGAAAGTAAAAGTAGCTCGAGTTCTCGTTCATGTACGGCTTTTCGTAATGGATGGCCAGCCAGTTCAGGCTCTAGTTTTTTTTTTCATCGAAATAAGCTATTAGGGAAATTGTCGGGCTTAGGCCTGTTTAGTGCGTTATCAATCACCGTCGGTAGCTATCCCGTAATCTGTGCCAATATTCGTTAACATGGAAGCGCCATGGGGTGTAAGACCGAGCACTAATTCAACACTATAGGCGTGTGTGTGAGTGAGTGTATGTGTATATACGTATACGTATCTTGATACTTGCGACAACGCGTATACCATCTAAGCGAACAGCAACCTATCGTCCACGCTCGACCTCTTCTGGTCATTAAGTCCCGTTGGCCTCTGGCCAACCATTAACGTTCGTTAATCCTTCGAACCGTGCAAAAGGGGATGGTAAAAAAGAATAAAAGACCAGTCATTGTTTGTAAATACAAGATTTATAAATACATGATGAGTCAGATCTCCTTAGAGCACCAATGATTTGAACAGTGATACAAATTGAAATTATCCTTATTAGTTTAACTATTATACAAATTTTAAAACATTTACTTTATTATATGTTTAACTATAATGCAGTTTGTTATTGAATCAATAAAATGTATGTATATAAATTGTAGAAAGTCAATCTCGTTTTATCTACAGATGCACGTTGACAATACAGAAAAAAACTTCATGTTCAAATAAAAATAAGGATAGGTTTAATAAAGCGAAGAAAAAAAAATGGTTAAAATAAATATTATCGAAATGTAATAAGATCCCAATTAGATTGGTAGAATAACATGTGTTCGTAAGTCCATAATACACAAAACATCGTTATTGCGGGACAAATGTCTTTTATCTCGTTCTCGTTTATAATTCCCACGTGATGCATATATATATACGTGCAGTTTGGTAGGTTCAGCCGCAGGTATTTGCATATTGTGTATATACGCGGGCGGGCTCACGGATCCCAACCTCGGTGAGATCTTCCCTCTTTCTCACTTTCGTTTCCTGTGTTTAACGACACGAATATTCGTCAAATTGCTCGCGGGCACGTGCGCTTGCGCCTCCAGCTCTTTAAGCACTTAATTTCGGCTAATCGAGCGGAAATCTCGGTTTTGCCAGGAAGACGGTGTACAACGGAAAGGAGCAAATTGTGTATACACATCAAGACAAAAAATTTACTGTTATTTATTTCAAACCCTTTCATTCGTTGTTCTCACTCCTATGTACGTATTACACATTTATTCCGACTGTTCATTTTAAAATTAATTTACTATAACACTGACGGATTATTACATTATATTGTTGATGATTTATTCCTTTGTACAATTGAACGATGAAGTAAGTGTACAATATAGAGAATGGGCACAGACAAATTAATACCAATACATGGACACTTGTACGTATTATAGAAGCTTGCTGTTATGTAATATTACATATATTATTTTATGTATTTATATATTTGAAAAGCAATTGTTTTCATATTATCGCGTATACGTGAACATATGAATTGCACTTAGTGCATAAGTTCAATAAATTGTAATAAAAATCATTTTTGAAGGAATCATCGAAATAGCGTCCAGGTATATCAGGACATTTTATTTAAAAGTAAATCGAGTTTTAGATCTCGTGCATAACCACATGGGTGTGAAAAGACGTGTTATTTAAACGTGTTATTCAAACGACTTACGTGTATAGAATATTGAAATGAGTAAAATAATTGATAATGCAATATATATAATAAATAACGTTTTATATGCGCTGTTAAATAGCTGTTTTAATCTATACCTAACGCTAACGAGTGAAGTTTAACCCGAACCAAATTACAATGGTAAGCTGTCTATACCATGTATTGGAACTGACATTTTCGGACAAGGTGACAAGAATATTTTTATTGTGTTCGACTACTGGTTTATGAAACTCATTGATATACTTTACTAATTTATAACTATGTAAATTTAACTATTTTAATTCGACATAACATTTTATTCTCAGATCAAATTTTTTACATTACATACAAGTTTTCTTATAATTTAATTTATGTGTTTTCCAGCTACTATAAGGTGTTCCAATCTTAGTATACGCACCTTGCAACCACAAATTTATAATAAACGCGTTAATATCACTCTCAATTATATTTATTCGTAGTAAAAATGTCACACATACAAACGTAATGACATATTATTTTGATCTTAATATTATTTTACCGCTGAGCAAAGCACTTAATTACTACTATAAATTTCCTATCAAAAATAGAATGACCCGTAATTTTACATAGAAAAAGGATTTAATAAAATTTAAGTTCCAATAAAAAAAATTACGCTAAAAACGTTCTCTTCTCCTTTCTTTTTACAGAATTCTGCATCACGAGACGGATCGAGGGGTAGAAAAGCAATGGGGTGAGTTACCCACATTTCTGTTGAGCTTCTTTTCTAGGTGTCGCCAGCATGCAAGAAGAGTCGAGAAAAAAAATGATGGGGATGAAAAATGCTACGTCGGTAACGCTGAATCTGCAGATCCTCACTAAGGTACAGTCGCTCGCTGAATACGATTAAATCGAAATGCCCTGTCGTTCGTACTCGAAGTAGTAACGGATGATACTTGACAGACGGATGTACACCGATGTAGTTGACACGTATATATAATAAATATAGTTGCGCTACAATTGAATTGCAAACTTTCCTTTAAATAATTACATATAAATTGAATAATTAAATCCTTTGGATTAAAGTAATTATCAAGACAAATGTATTGGGCATCAAATAATGCATTTAAGCGAGTACAACGAATAATAGTGCAAATAGACAATAATAGGTTTAAATATAATTTACTCTAAAAGTTGTATAACGTTGATAAAAATTAAATGAAAAAAAAGAAAAAAAAGAAACGCGTCGTCGTTGTCATTATATGGGTAAAAAAAAGGTAAAATAAAAATAGAAAGTTTATATCGTGGAAACAATACGAAACAATGGGATCAGCGAAAAATCATTAAAGCCCTGCAACGTATCCCAGGAAAGGCAGAAGTCAGTCACCCCTGGGGTAAAAATAAAAAAAATAGGCTTGGGAACGACCAATGCTGCCATCTATCAATCTGGGAATTCGCGAATACGCAGGGTATCCTTTCGTACCGGCAGGCATAGGTTTTGACAGATGGCGTTATTATCGGCGGCGTCGCGACGCCCTCCCCTACCACCGGATGAAACGGGAAGAGGGGAAAGGTACGTGTACGGCAAAGGGGAACGTACGTGTACGGAAGTAGGGGAAGGATAAGCGGAAGGGTAGAGGGGAGAGCCGATTGCTCGTTGGGCGGGGACTCGCGTCCTCCGTGGTAAAAGAAGTAGGGCGCATATACGTGTGCCGGTTTTTCTTTTCGCCGGCGCCTAGGCGGAGTTACGAAAAAAGCAAACGCGGGGTGGAGCGTATACACTGTCTGTATGCAGTCAGCACGTACGGGATACGGGATATAACCCTTGGTGGATCGTGTGTGAGCGGAAAAAACGGGGGATGCGCGCGCGCGCTCGCGTAAAGGGACCTTCTGGGTATATCGTATAGTTCGGGAAAGCGCCGTCGATGGCAGTCGAAGGATTCGGGCGCGTGCCGGGTGAGCCAGTCGTGCGCGTGCCAACCCTCTAGGCTCATCTCTCTCTCTCTCTCTCTCTCTCTCTCTCTGTCACTTTCTTTGTCTCTCTCCCTCTCACTCTTTCTCTTTTGGATACTCACCGCTCCACTCGCGATTTTTCCAAACCATCTTTACAATATTACATCTTTTGTACGTGAACGCGAGTGCGTGTTACACATAGATACACATACCTATATACCTCGGATAATCTACAGACCCGCATCGCACCAGATCAACCAACGAGTGAGTCGAATTGGTTATTAATACCAGTTTAGTTACACAAAAAAACTAGTAGACCTTCTTTAGGAAGATTTTGAGGAGCCTCGCATTAAGATATACCGTGCACGTTGCAATGTTCAGTTTGGTTTCATTATCCCGCGACCTGTCGTTATTTTGTTCAATCTACTCGATGTGTGATACGTATTATGTGCTTATCATCTATATCTTATTATTATCTTTTCGGGGTGAACGCTTCACCGATTAGAATTTTATATGTATATACATCTATATATAATTCTCATTTCACGATATTTTTCTTGTTTCATCGTCGAGTGCACGTCAAATAAATGTACGAACGCATCAAGGACGAGGTATCGGTTATAAATATACCTTACGATAAACAATCGTATCGTGGATAAAAAAAATTTGATAAGATAGTGTTCGGTGAAATTTCGTATCGACTCCGTCTCCTTCAATAATATGATGATCGTTGATTCTTTCTTGTCGGACATAGAAACATCGACTAAAATTATAGATTTGAACTTTTTTTTAATCTATACGTATACACCGAAGCTGTTATCTATTTTGCATTAGCTAATGTATAGAGCGTCGAGAAATATCTAACATTTGACTTAATTTTATCGAGTGCACGACAAAACAATTGAATTGTATTCCAACATTTATTACAATAATCCCCCTTTAAAAAAAAGAATTATTAAATATTTTGTTTCGGTAACTTTTTACATTGAGTAATTAATAGACCGTGATATCTTTTCGTTAACTCTTGATATTACAATCGCGCCAATAAGTTTTTGTAATTTACTTTGAAGTCGTAAAGTTTACGTATTTTTCCATTAGTGATATATATAAATTGAAATTCAGTAAACATATATTGCGCGTTTATTGAAACGTACATTTTGATTCGCACAATTAGTATATAATAAATTATGGAAAACGTATAACTATCGATTTGTCTTTGTTTCACAACTAGAATTGCATATTATGCATATTCATAATGCAGAATACATTTGTCATTTGAACATATCGTTTTACCTATGCTTGTGTAAAATTAAAAATGATAAATAATCGTAAATTATGGGAAGCTTGTAATTCACTTTAATATCATAAAAAGATGATTTAAATAAGTAAAAATATATTCACGTGTAAATAAAGCAACGTATAAAATCAATATTAAAAAAGTTATATTTTCGTCTATAATGATTATTAGTGTTTGTACTTAGATATAGTATATAGTGTTTCTTAATTATGTATAAGTATACACATTTATTCACGAGTGTTTATGCTGATAAATAACATTAAAAACTTAATTACAGCGCAATTTTATTTATGGTTTAATAATAATAATTTACATCAAGAATTGATATTAAAGTATGAGACAGTTCGTGTGATATTGTTTATGTGGCTGCAAATATCAAATAACATTTTTAGGTGGGTACATTAAAGAAATTAAAGAGTATAGTTCATTATATGTAACTTGGTATGTTTTGCTATCAGTGACCAAAAGTAAACTTTCGTTATCTATACATTTTACTTTGATTTGTCAAAGAAAAATTCTTGATGTACAGGTGCACGGTTTTTTTTAAATAAATAGCAAGTAACATCTCCAATGAATATTCTTCTCAAAGTTTAAAGTCCTACATGTATACAAAAAATAATTTATAAAAATAGATCTAAAAAAATATCTAATAGCAAATACTAATAATGAAATAAATATAATAACTTATCGAAACATATATTTTTTAGTACATAAATTTGCAAAAATAAAAATTAAGCTTACGTTATTTGTTTACGTTCGATTGAATTAACAGTATAAAATTTTAATACATTTTCCTTAACGTTACGTATAAAATTAGTTACAGCTATAATTCGTTAAATTAATAAAGAAACAAATACTAAATAATGAAAGCACAGAAAAATCGCCAGAATAATATTGACAGTTGACAAACGCAATCAATCACTTCCAAATTATCTATTATTTAAAATATTAATTTTAAAATATTCTTAAATATTATATTAATTAACGAATCGATTCTAAACTCGAAAGAAATAAAATAAATTTATGTTAACGTAATGTCAAAAGAGATTGACTAATTTAATTAATAAAAGGTAGATCAATTTCCCTCGGGTTTCGCACGAACCTCTATATCTATCCGATTCAAAAACCACAAGGCAACCAAAACATCCCACCTTCCCCGTAAAATACCAAAATCTCTCGTCCGCCTCCTCCTTCTCTCCCCCCGGGTGAAAGAAAATCCAAAGTCCATCGACTCGAAAGTAGATCGCAAGTCGGGCTCCCTCGAAATTTAGCAAGGATGTGTATATATATACGTGCGCGTGCTGCGACGACGCAGTGTCGTTCTCTCTCCGTCTGTGTAGCTCCCCTCCAAATTGACCCCACCAACAGGAGGATGCCGAACTCCCACCTTCGATTGAACCAGAGGGAGCGAGAGTGAGAGAGAGAGAGAGAGAGAAGAACTCGTGGGGGGCAAGGTATAGAGAGTCACCCCCGCTTCGCCCCACCTCGTGAGGTACCGCCATCCAGCGGCGAGATCGGGAATCCGCGAGGGTAGGGGGTGCGCGCAAAGGAAACGCGCGTACGCGCGGTTAGAGAGTGGGGAGAAAGAGTTTTTACCGAGTGGGAGGGAGCAGTAGACTCGGAGCTCGGAGTGGAAGCCGCCTCGACGGTGCCGGTACAGAACGTCGGAGCGCTTCGAGACGAGCGGGTGGCTTGAACTCTCTACTTCTTATTCTTATTTTTCATCTATGTACTTTATCCGTGTACACGTCTTGTATATATCATTATCATTATCGTAACGCTGCTATTATTACCGTACGTAGACCGTTATACCTGCACCTGTTAAGGGGATGGTAACGAAAGACGACGAAACGAATACTCTACTCTACCTCTCAGGAAGACGTCTAGGAGAGAGGCTTCTTTCCGCGAATCGGCGATTGGCAGCCCCGCAAGTGTCGCAAGACTATACTTTCTTGGAAGGAAGTCCTTTACTCGCGAGAGGGTGACTCAAAAATCGCTCCGAGTGCGCGAAGTGATTACACAGCGGTTTATATTGTATACGTATACATATGCGTACGTACGCGTCTACGTATATCTATATGTATACATATACATATACATATATACACGTATATTACATGATGTGTGTAGAAAGTGCCGGTGCTTTCATAACGCGTTATATTTCTCGAGGCGAACTTTTACCTTTTCCTTTATCGTGAATGCTGCAGTGCATCTTCAAGGTAAGCACAATAAGTAAGAAGAAAAAAAAAACACATTTTTTTTTCTTTCTTTAGTTTGAAAAGTCATTATATGCGCTTTTCACGTTTTCGAGCACTTGTCCTTATATATATTGAACGACCGCAGCGAACAATCGACGTTCATTCATGGTTGTACATAAAGAGCGCGTCCCTAAACTCAAGGTTAATAGCGATGTATATCCTTTCAACCAAAATGTCGCATGTATATATATATATCTATAAAGAGGCTCTCGAAGAAAAGCGCGAAGAAGGCCGCGCGTGCCGACGAACAGGTAGTTGCGCGCCGGATCGATTCTCATTGTGAGCCGAGCTCGGAAACTGAGAGAAAAAAAGCGGGGAGACCAACTCCATTCACTGGATTTGTCTTCAACCTCGAGCGAGAGACTAAGAGTGAGAGAGAGAGTGGAGATGGGAAACATTGTCGTACCCTGCGGCTACGAAGACTCAAAAATCAGGGAAAATCGCATTATCCTTTTCGGTGCAATGTAACACTAAGATTAATACCATGGTTGTCAAAATAACGAGCTGAGAAAAGAATTGACTTTTAAATACTACAAATGCTAAATGAACCGAATTTGCGCGACAGCAAAATAAGATTATAATTATAAACTCGTTCACAATAAACAATTTCACATCAACTTTCGGAGGAAGTTGTATTTTACACAGTTTAAATAAATTAAACTCTCTATCTTGATGATTTCTTATGGTGAAATCAACCTATCGCGTTAGTGTAAACATCGATAAAATTTATAACATACACATACACATATGCGACATACGAGTAATTTATTTTAATAAATTTGTAATAAAATATCGTTGAGCATAGAAAATTTAGTCGTTATTGATAATGCACTGAAATAAATGATTATTGAAACTTAGTGAAAAAAATGTATTAAATGATCATTTTTTATTTTAATCTATTTATACAATATTTTTTTTAATTACCAATTAATACTTGCACGCAGATAGTACTATTTCGTATTGTGAGTGTTTTTATTTTTTTTTAGCAAAGTGCAAAACAAAACTAACTCAATTATATATGTTAACTCGCAATATAAATATCATCACGCATCTCTCACTCGCATAATAAAAATTCGTATAGTTATTATTGATTTATCGTATGTTAGTTACTTTATTTCTTCATTATTCTTAGATTATCGATTTGAACAAAAGAAACGATTATCGTACTGCACGTGTCAAAACTTTGCATAAAATGGTATAATTATTTAAAGAGTAAATAGCAACTGTAGTATCGACAAAGTAATTAATTTACTGTATTCAATTGTATTTGAATATATAGATATTATATAAAAATCAATAACTGAAAGAATACCACGAATACAAGTTTCATTTGAAACGTTTCAATTTAATACGACAATAGGCATCTAGTTTCCTCGGCTAACGTGATATTCTTTACCTTTATAAAGGTGATATTCTCGTTACCCGGTTATCTCACGATTATATGATTATCCTCTACTCGTGAATGAGAAAAATAGCAGTCCTATGCGCATCGAGAGAGACGCATAAAATGTTAATCGCACGCGATCGAGTCGTTACCGTCGAATAGTCGAATAATATTTTCACGTCAAGCTTCACCGAACCATAGAAAGACCAACATTCTATTTTAGCGTTTTCTCTCTCTCTCTCTCTCTCGCTCTTTCACTATTGCTTTCCTTCCTTTACACTCTATCTTTATCTATATACAAAAACTCTTGAAATCTACACTAAAGAATTACCGTAAAATTATTTGTCCTTCTTTTCCGTAAAAAATGTACTTTTTGTAAAAGAGTATATGTATATAACTATACAGCTATGGAACAGCCGACGGCAAGTGAATTTTTGCACGTTCGTCACGTATATATGGGAATTTGAATCAAGCGCTTCGAATCGTTCCACGGAAAACGCAAATTTTTCGTTCGGTAGACGGACAAACATAGAAATCACTATGGTCGTTTAGACACTTTTCAAACGACACTGCACGTACAGAACAATTTGCGAGGGAACTGTTGCGCTGTTATTTGATAATTTTCTGTTATATTGCATATAGAGTAAAAGTAACTATGTTTCAGTTTATTATCGCAACGTGTAAATAAAACTATCCAAGTCGATCGATTCCATATTCTGGTGGGCAGAATTATTTTTTTAAAACGCGTAATATACTAATGACCGATTAATTACTTTAAATATTAAATAAATTACTATTAAAATTTATTGAAGTTTGGGAAGTTAGGTCGTATTATTAATATTTTAACAAAATATTGTTTCTTCAATAACGAAAAACACATTAAATATTTAAGCCATATTTTATGTTGTATGTACATTTGTGGAAGTACAAAAAAAATTGTTATAGTTAACTAAATTGTGTATTTCCATAACGTAAATGCGTATAAACCTTACGTAGCAACGTTAAATATTTATATAGGTATAAAGAAATTGCTTCATCGCAGTTAGTGAACCGTTACACACAAACAAAACATACGCATACGTATATATATATCTAAGAATTTAATAGTTTAATGAGACTTGGACTACCTATGCAAATAAAACGGACGGTGCTACGTTAATTATGCTCAATTTTATTCAATTATCTTAAGTTAGAAAACCCTTTATAATTTAACCGTCGTATTCAATATTTCGCCAAAGTTTAAATAATACATTAAAATTATATTTAAAACTAAATACGAAGTTTGTCCAACGTTAAACAATAACGGTATTTAGATTATTTAAAGCATCAAAACTTTGTAAAATTTGTAATTTTGTGCAGAGTATTATTTTTTTTCCGGAAGTCAACGTTATAAGAAAGAGAGAGTATTGTTTATTTATTGTTTATTGTACGATTGAATAGTGGACTCGAGAGAGAGAGAGAGGCTGGGGAGGAGTCAGGGGGGTGGGTAAAAAAAGGCTCGGAGGCTGCGCGCGGATAAAAGTAGTTGGAGCGGAGCCGATAAGCGTCGTTGGGCGCCAAGTTCCCACGAGAGGTCTCGGCGTAACGCATTCGTTGCGTTTCGGTTATCGATAAATTATCGAGGAGGTACGCGCGCACGCACTTGGGAGGGTATAAATTTGAAAAGTCTCGACGTCATCGCGTAGGCGGGTATATACAGCAGACTCGCAGAGCTGTGCGCACGAGCATACACAAAAGAGGTCTATCTTGAGTCGAGAGTAGGAGGGCTGCACGCATCGTTCGACCGCGAGCTGGGACCTTCCGAACCTAGGGAACCTATATATACCCAGCTAGTGCAACCATTATGTACGTCTACGTGTTCGTTCGTATATACGTACGTATATCTATATACATACATACATACATACATTTATACACCTCTATATATATATATCTGATCGTGGAATTCGGGATCCGGGGCCCTTTCAGCCGCGCGTCAAATTATCCCCCCAGCACAATGCGACCGTTGATTGATATCTTCGGTCGTCCTGCTGCTGGTTGTGTGCTCCTGAGTGGTACACACTACTCTCTTATCCGCAAGACCGCACCGCTCGCTTCTCTTTTTCCTTTCTCCAGCAAAGTTCGTTCGTGCTCTGCTTTTTTCCTTCTCTCTCTCTCCCTCCCTCTCCCTCTCTCTCTCTCTATCCCCGACAACCACCACTTACCATCCACCTTCCCGTGCCTATCTTTACTGCCCTTTTTTCGGGACCGGTCTGTCTTTCTCCTTCACTCGCTTGGTCTTGTACACACACACACACGCGCGCACGCACACACTCACCGAGTGCCAAGGCCAGCGAGCCGTGCTTTTCTCTCGCGTCTTGCCTTCGGTCCAGCAACCCTTCCACTTGATTTATCCACATCCCTTTTCGACCGAATTTCTCAGCGTATGTAGACGGACCTCGCAGCTCTTTGTTCAGGGTAAGACGCGTGCGCTTCGGCGAAGTAACCAAGTTATATACCTACCTATATATAAGTAGACGATGTGTACTCCGTTATACGCGAGTTCAACCGTAAAACGACGGATAATTTCTTTATAAGTTTAAAACTCTACACCAGGAGAAAGACGCCTGTATACGGGTAAATGAACTTTTACGAATTTAGCTGCGGCTATTATCTTTTTTAAACGCCTTCTTACGCTTCCTTAACTTTATTTAATTCACTTTTTCTACTATTAAATAAAACGATTTTAAGCTTTTCAATTATATCTATAAATATAATTCACTTATTTGGAAAAATCGTATAGTTCCTGTATCCAATAAACAATTTAATTAAATACATAATCGCAGAATTTTATATTATTAAATTAATAATGTCATTATACTTGACAGTCTGTTACATCGCGTGCGTATAGAAAACGAGCTGTTGATAAATAAAAAGTTGGAGGTAAATTTAAAAAAACCGTAATATTTGACAAATTTTTAACCGTATGTTTTTGAAAGGAAAGGTAACATTCATAGGATGTAGGCGGTCGATGTGCGAATTACGTAACACATTTTTTGTTTTTATATTTTTTTTTGTTCGCCCCCGAGAGTATTTTCACTCCTCGGGTATATACGGAACAGCAACAAAACACATCAGCCTGTTGAAAATTGCATCGCTCGAAGGGCCAATATAAGCTTTGATACGACCGTCGAGTGGACGATGAGTTATACGATTCGCGTGTACACATACCTCGGGTACGAATTTCCACGTACACCCGCGCAAACTCACGTACACAACGAAACAGTTTTGCTTTTTCAATGTCGACACCCTCTCGCCCTCGATTTTATTTTTTCTCCTTTTGCACGACGCCGAATCGAGCGCTTACCCCCGTATTGGCAGCGATATTGCACATAGTCGAATGGAACTCGAACGAGCGGAAGTTATTTTTCCGCGCCAGCGCGGCGATTTTTTTCCGATCGTTCTTTTTTTCCTCTTCCTCCTCCTTCCTATATATATACCCGCTTTTCATTCACGTCCTCGTAACGAGGTTAGAGAACCTGAAGTATTTGCACTCGACGACTTTGACGCTTTTTCGAAGAGCGAGAGAGAGAGAGAGAGAGAGACCGAGGCGAGGCCTTTTTCGGATTCAATGAAGAATAAGTGTACAACTTCGAGAAGGTGGTTTTCAGTCGAGGCAAAACTTTTCGTGCCGTATTTCAAGAGCTCCTTGATTCTTTAACGGAAACGCGTGTTTGTAACCAAATGGGGAGGTCTTACATCGGAAATCTTTTCGAAATTATTCTTATGAATATGCATTGAATCGTTCGAAAGAAAAATAAAGTTAAGAAAATCAATAACAATTGTTTATTTAAATACTTGCCGTTCACAAATACATAATCAGGAATACGTCTTTTATGTGTATACCGTTTCTCTATATGACTGGTATCGAAAATGTAGGCCTTATTAAAAAAAGAACATGAGAAATAAGCATTTGAAATAAAAAACAAAAGATTGTTAGCAATAATCATTCGAAATACTGATTCGTGTGCATATGCTGATGTTAATAATGCAAAGTACGTTAAACTTAGCAACTTTATATGGATTATTAAAGAAGGAATAATTTTGAATAATGTAAGCTAAATTGAGCCGAGTGTAGCTTCTGGAAAAATATTACCCCTAGCAAGACTACGTTCAAGCTTCTCATATATATATATACACGTATATATAGCACCGTAATTGGTATAATATCAAATTAACAGACAGTAAAAATAAGTATGCTGATAAAATAACACGCGTATCATCTATTCCTGAAGGAAGAAAATGTAAAATTTAAATTGCTTAATTATTTGGAGAAAAAAGTATGGTATAACGATTCCGAGGGAGTAAAAAATATATACACTGCGAGCGTAAATACAGGGAAAAGGATACGAAAAACAAGGCGATTATTCAGCGGCTTAACGAAGCAGTTTTATCGGTCAGATCGGAGAGATCACATGGTATAACGCGAGCTCTGCACAGGTGTGAGACTCCGAGGGTTTTTTACCTTCTCTCGCTCTCTATCTCTCTTTCCCTTCCTCCCTTCCTTGCTCTTTCTCTCTCTCTCTCTCTCTCACTTATTTTCCCTTTCTGTCTGTACCTCGACCTTTTCACCCTTCGTCATTGAGCTGGGAGGGAGTACACGTACGAGTTAACTCGCCGTAAGATGCGAACCGTAAAGAAGTATATGGAGTCCAAAGACCGAGAATAAGGGGGATGTATAGCGATGAGAGAGAAAGAGAGAGAGAGAGAGAGAGAAAGTTATAAGGCCCAAGCTATGCGTGCCGTATAAATATTGTATATAAATAAGGCTGGCCCGTTCGCGGTCTTATTTATGGGAATTTTATGAAAATCCCAGAGAGAGCGAGAGAGAGAGAGAGAGAGAGAGACAAGGGTTGCCACGGGTATACGCGACCTCGTAAGAAAGAGAGAAGATCGTTGATGCCTTATATCTCTTCTCTCTCCTCGGGAATTCCAACGTGCAAAGGCTACCTCACTCTTTCCCTCTCACTCTCACTCTCTCTCTCTTTCTCTCTCTCTCTTCCTCTGCTCGTCTCCTCTAGCCTCTTTGCCGCTTATAAATGCTTGTTTCGAAATCCCATTTACCAAGCCGAAAGCATACGATAAATAATAAGGTAACAGAGAATTTCGGTAATTTGTTCTCCTTCGCTCGCGCTACGCCAACCAAGACTTTAAACTTGACAAACGATTTGACAAATGGCGCGAAGTTGCGCAATACGTACATATATATATACCACTCGATTTCTTTCCGTATCGTTTAAATTTCCGTTTTTTAAACAAAACTTTATTTAGATTTATCGAGTCCGAAGTGTTAATAACACATGATGATATTATGGGCAGCATAAACGTATTTACTATAAAGATATAAATATGAAATTAAAATAAATTAAATAAGTAGTAAATAATTTGATTTGATTTATATTCACGTATTATTGATCTACATTGAAATGTAAGGATATCGCGAATTACTTGCCTCGATCTATTTATTGGGTTACCTTGAAGAACTTATTAATTTGGAGAGGTGAACGTATGTTGAAAGTTATATGATCAAAAGATTGACAGTGGTAATGAAATAAATAATACAACTATTTTCATTGTAACGGATGAGCGTTGAAAAGGTAGAAGTATGTCTAGAGTATAGTAATCCAAGCATATAGTTAAAATTCAAATCGATCGAAGAGAGAGAAAATCGTCGCGGAGCATCTTTCGTGAGAATTTTTTTCCAGTATGGATAGAGTATACGAGATGGTAATTTCTAAATGCCGATAAAACGTCTCACACACACCGGGGGTTAAACATCTCTGACGCATATGTGCTCTCTATCCGTGTAGCGCGTAGCGAATGTCGAATGTAGAGGAACGGTATATAAAGAATATTAATGCCTTGGGAGGGCTTTTCCTTGGGTTCGAATCTTCCCGCGGGTGGCACGCACAAAGATAGATAGAATTTCGGTAGCCTAGTGAAAAGGGGTTAAAGGCGGAAGAAGCCATCTGTGTGTCTTTCGGAATGTATACTCGGAAGCCATTAGCCCATAGTCCCGCGTGCCATTATAATATAATGCGAGCGGCCGCGCGGTATCGGGCCCTGACAATATATTACTCGTATATAGCCAAACTATATACCTATCTATATGCATATAAGAGTATAAAGAAGGGCCTCTCCTTTCTCTGCTGTTTTTAGGTGGCACGGCCCACTGTATATCTAATGTCATGGAAATTTCGTGCCAAAGAGTCGATATATGCACGTGTGTATGTGTGTGCGTGCGCGTATGCGCGTGTCTGCGTGTAAGAGCTTATTTGCGAATCCTTTCGACGTACCCGACTCTCTCCCTCTCTCTTTCTCTCCCGTGTGCATTTATATGCATGTATGATAAAAACGAAACGAGCGGGAGCGCAGCGCGGCGCCCCGCATGCGGTACACGCGGAGGCTATTACGACCGGCCCTTGCGGGCGAGTTTCATTTTTCTAAAATCGCTTTTAACGATATGCGCTCTCGCCGTCTCTGTGTGCACAACGGCTAATGGCGCTTTACGGCCACCTTCTCCCCCCCCCCCAACCCCCTCCTTCCCACCCTTCCTCCTCTCTGCTCCTTCCTTTCATTTTTTTACCAACGAATTTCTCTCGGCTCGAAAGATGATTGGCTCTTTCGTTTCATACCGGAGATTTATTTCAATGGACCTTTTACCAATTTTCTCTTTTTTTTTCTTTTTTTTTTCTTTTTTTTATATACGTTTATACACGTCGCGAATGCGGTAGCTTCTTTACCTACCTCGAGTGCTGCTGCATTCAATTTAACCTAATTCTCTTTTGCCATTCAAGTGCATTCACCAGTAAATTATGTAGAGTTTACCCTTTGGTCAAATTTATTTAAATTCGTTAGCATTACTCAAAACTTACTGGATTAAGTGTGTGACACTCGTCTCTTTAGTCATTTTAAACACGTAATTGTAAAACATTTTAAAATATTGTTTTTCTCATCGTTTGTTAATAATAATAAACAAATCATACAAATTTTTAATAAATTAAATCCATTTGCAGATTGGTATATTTAAGTGCTAGTCCATGAATTGAATAATTTATCGTATATAATTTGAAAAAAAATTGTGATTCATAATAAATATTACGTAATTTTCATTTTGATATACTTATAAAAGTAAATGTAGGTATCTCTTCTAAACTACCACTTAAATCGATCGTCCGAGTTGCGTAACCATTTGGCCATATAATCCTGGTAAATATACGCACACAAACACTAATAATTATGATATACTTTATTAAAATTCGATTAAACATTGAATAATGGAGGTAGAAGATAACGAGCGATAATTAGACTGTTGTGTGTGTGTGTGTGAGAGAAAGAGAAAGAAGGAGAAACAATGATAAAGACAGACGGGAGAGAATGGATGAAAACATTAGTTTTTCTAAATATGGAACGAACGACGTTACGCTCTTAATCAAAATAAATACGTTCGTTTCGCGATAAATTAACGACACACCGCAGCATAGGACAGAGAATTCGAGGTCTCGAGACACTGCTAATGACAGTTTTGTAATAGAGATGATATTTTTAGTGACTTTGACATGATGACTACGTGTGATGTTCCGTTGTTGATATTGTCTTTGGAGAGTGAACAAGACAAGAAAGTACAGATACGGTTTAGGCGTTAATCGGTAAATGACTCGCATAATCGCGTGCTGGCTCTTGAAAAATCGCAATCATTTATGAAAAAGGTGGATGGAGCGTTTAAATGCCAGACACACTAAATAATATATAAAAGACACAGGAGTTTGTAGGTGATAGGAGGGGGAACGAGAGGGAGAGAGAAAGAAGATTGGATGAGGCTTTCGAAACCGAGGATCCAGGAGGTAGGCCATCAATTTCCGAAAAATCGGACCCGGACCCCAAAATTTCACTCGGAGGTCGACGTCCCGTGTGAGTCTCTCTCCCTCCCTCTCTCTCTCTCTCTCTCTCTCTCTCTCTCTCTCTCTCTCTCTCTCTCTCTGTCTTTCGAAATTACACGGAATAAATTGTAGGGCCCTTCTCGATCTTCTGGTTCTTCTCTCCTGAGCGCTCTCGTTCCTCCCCCTCCGGTTGATGCGATTATAATGGCCGGTCAGGTTACCGCTTAGCCTCTCGATAACCCACGGGCCCTCAGTTCTCCCTTAAAGGAGCGATGAAGATTAAAAAGAGGTGGGTCGGAACGCGGTTCGAAAGAAGAGGGGCATCTCTCTTTCTGTCTCATATATGTATACGCGATATATATGTATGTGCTTTTCTCTCGCACGTACAGAGAAAGAGGTAAGCGCGTTAGCGGGAGCATTTAAACTCCAAGAGATCAATGCGGCCCAATCAAAAAGCTTGACTCTCGCTCTATCTCTCTCTCTCTCTCTCCCCCCCCCCTACTCCACCGGTGCCGACTCGATCAAAATCACGATAAAATATTTAACGAGCCTGGCTCCTGCCTCCTTCGAATGAGCGGTAGGAGAAAATTATCGCTTTCGATGCCATTCTCCCTCCACCCCCCCCCCCACCCATCCCTCTCTACAATCGCTCTATCTCACTTCGCTCTCGCTCTCTCTCTTTTTCTCTCACTCTGCCACCCTCATCGATTTTAATTGAAGATTTCACCTCCACAGATTAAAAGCTTATTGAAAATTATTAAGTTCTTTGGGAAATGACCCCAGTACACCGCATCTGTTTACAATCAGGCTCGTTATTTACGCGCCCGTTAAAACTTTTACGATGCTAATTAATACCAGGTCTCGTGGGCATTAAGTGCCGAATTAACGTGAGCCTACCGAGTTAAATGAAAAACCTTATACAGATTTATCGTTGGGAATAACACTCGTGAAATACGAAATGCCTTCATTCCTTCTTTTTATACATCTATGCACTAAACACACGTTTATATATATGTATATATATATAATGAGCGTGCGTGTGTGTTTGTGTATATGTATACACCCTGGTCTTTCTTTATATGTACAAAACAAATATTTATGCCCATTTCGAGTGAATATTTCAAGCGCGAGCAAATATCGGTTCACTTTTCACTCGGAGAAATTTAGTGAGTAGACGCCCCGTATGTTGTCTTGTTCACGGTCTCATGTTCCCTTTGCCTTGGTTCCGCAGCTACGTCCGAGAGAAGAAAAATTGGAGGTACAACAAAAAACGAGAAAGTCCAGCGAAACAAAGAAAAACAACAACGAGCGCGAGAAAAGAGTCGGCACCCATCAGCCCGAGCATAAAAGGAAAAAAAGGAGAAAAAAAAGGAACGAAAGAGGCGCAGACCTACCGTTCCTACCCCTATCCTACATGCGGGAAGCGAAGAGGTTCGAACGAAAAAAAGGAGAGATGGAGGAGGAGAGAAGAGGCTCTGCGAGAGAGTAGAGACCGAAAATATGATATCATCGTGGGAGGGACCCCAATATGTTTTCTACTCGCTCGTTTTACGGCTCTCTCGCGCGCCGTCTTTTCTTCTTCGTGTATTTTTTTTCGTCTTACCAAGGCTCCGGCCCAAAGGACTGCACCGCCGCCGCTCTTGCTTTTGCTCCCTCGTCTAATTGATAGAATTTTTACGTCAGCTCTCGAGTCATATTTCTCTCGCACTCCAATAAAAAAAGCGTGAGCCAAACTTGGCGATGATCGCTCGTCCTTTCTTTGCGGGTTTATTAGTACCAAATCTGTTTGTTTTCGCATTTTCGGCTACGCTTCTTCCGTGTATCTTTTTTCTTTTTACACTCGATATTATTATCGTTAATTTTCGAAATATTATAATTGTATATAATTTGAAATAAGGACTATTATATCATTTATCTAACCATCGCCGATTTAAGGAAGTTTCATTACCTTTAAAAGTGATAATTTTATTATAAAGTATAATGTGAAAATATAAAGAACTTGAAATGGGTATACTTAGTTTTTTGAATTTTTAATCGTAATACAAATTATTTGTACACTGTTTGAGTACCGATTTTAGTGTTTCATATAAACGTATGTACCAATTTGTATAAAGAATATATAAAGTAGTTCAGGATAATAAAAAATAATGAATGTGTTCCCTAATTAATATACTACAAATGGAAGAGGAGATTGTTAAGCGATAACCGTCGAGATCTCCGGTGATTATTTATTTTATATTATATTTTATTTCTCCAACAAAGAGAGAACCGCAAGAATTCCAAAGACTTCAAATCTAATATCTCGCGGTTGTTCCCTCCTCCCGAGTATCTATACAGATAGAAGACTAGAGCAACGATCCCGAAAACATCTGCCGCTGCGGGGAATCTCTGAAGCCACATGCCGCGTCCAAAAGTTGCACTTGGCTCGATGCAACGGAGTAAAACCCACACGCGATCTCCCGTAAATTTATTTTGGAGAGAGCGAGAGTGAGAGGACCAAAGAGACGAGGGTATATTCCCAAGTGGAGTCCCGCGGTCCCATAATCACCGAAAAAATGTTGCCTCTCTGTTTACGCGTCGCAGGGAGAGAGGGAGAGGGGAAGTTTGAAAAAACTGGTTTCTGATTAGTCGACTTTCTCAGCCATGAAAAGTCCAGCTTGGTGAGGGCCCCCGAGGACTGACAGCTTCTCTCGAGGCGAGCGACCTTTACGTGAAAATAAGAACGACGAGAATAATATTTTTCGAGCTCGCGCGCGAGCATGTTGAAATTACGGGCGTCGGGAACGCTCCCCCCCAGTCCCCTCTCTCTCTCTCTCTCTCTCTCTCTCTCTCTGTCTCTCTCGAAATGAGTCTTTCAAAGGATTCACTTTTTGAAAAATGTATATACGCTGCCGGCGGGTTGGTTCCTACTTATTTGCCTCTTCCTTTTTTTATTGTCACGTACCGACTAATTTCTCTCTCGTATTCAATTTCCTGCGGCGAGTTTCGACGCGTTGACTACTTTTTCTTTTCACGGATGGTTATCGGCGAGCTGGTGTAATGTATATCGGATCTTTTTGATTTACGAGAACCTTCGTGTCTCGTAATTAGTCGGGAGGCTCTCTCTCGAACGTATATTACTGAAAGTGAATTTAAACGTATCACACGGCTGATGCGCATCAGCAGGTTGATTATATATCATACGCGATATCAAAGAAATTTTAACTACTCCGAGAAAACTATAGAAACCACGTCATTGTGTGCGCCGCATCGTGGCGGGAAAAGTAAACGTTAATTTAGAGGCGAAAAATTTAGCGCGCCTCTCTACGGGGACTGGGAGATAGACAGGTGAAAAACGGCAAAATTAACACATTCCCTTTGGCTCGCTCGGTCGGTCGTTCGCTTGCTCGCCTCCATCTCCTCTGGCCGGACAAAAAAAGGGAGACACATTTTTCGCTCGGCTAAATACTCCGAAGCTTTTACCCCCGCAGGCGCTACTCTCTCGCTCTCTATCTGTCTCTCTTTCTTTCCCGTTCCCCCCATGGTCCATTTGCAGTATTTCACGTAAAAAAGAAGCGGTACAATGCGCTGAGCGCAAAGAGAAGTTTTGCGCCGACTGGTTTGTCGAAAGGGTCCCTCTATCTTCGTCGGCGGCGCTAATTAGCGAGCCGGCCGAGCATCATTAGCAAATTGACCGTTGCTCGCGCGCGCGAGCGCGTTCCTCCCATTGTTCTGCAGATAAGAAGCTCGAGAGCGGGGAGGCCGAGAAACTTGTTGTTCCTCTTTTTAGCTCCGAGTCCCTTTTTCCTTTAAAGAGCAGTGAGAGAGTGAGAGAGAGAGAGAAGAGTCCCTCGCGCGTCAGCCCGACTCGCTGCCAACGTCTCAATCGTTCTCGAGACAAAGGCTGTGCGCTTCTCGTCCCGCGAAAAAGGGAGGGAACGGAGAGGAGAAAAACGGGCGCTTGAGTGCGCGTATACCGCGTATATAAAGATAAGGATTTACGCTCGTAGTCGCGTGGGGTTATTTATTTATCGGGCCAATGACTCGACGAGAGAGCGTCGCGCTATGTTTAGTAGAGAATTGCGCAGCAACCAGCCAGAGAAATCCACTGACTTGAGTAAGACCGTCCGAAAATGACGCTGAGAAACACCGGAGCAAAAAGATGATTTAGAGATTGAGTGGATGCGCGCGTCCACGTGTATATCTATATCTGTACATTGCCGAGGTATATCTTCCAGCTTCAAAATATTCAAATAGTCAAATTTGTCGTCGGTCGAATATATCCTTTTCACCGACATGGAATTTATGCACCCGATATTCTATAAAATTAGCAATTTCAATTATTCCCAATATTTACGTTGCACTTCGAATATTTAATAATGATAAACAAAAATGTAACTAATGAATGAGAGGCAAATAAAAATAAGTGACTATTCTGCGAATCGACCGTACCACTCGTGAGGCAAACGTTCAAGCAGTAGTTCACAACTGCGAACGGTATATATATAAATTTGTTCAGCAAGTTCCTCGGTAACCTTAAAACATAGTTTCGCCAGCGCAAACACTGACCGCGCGCTCTCGCATCTATCGACCCTTCGACTATAAGGTCGTAACGAATCCCCTCGTGGATTCGAGCTTTCGTATGCATATTTCGACGCAACGACTCACCCTTTTCGTTTCCGAATCTCCCCTTTCCTCCATCACGGTGGACGCAAAACAAAGTAAACTAAAGTAAAAAAATTCGAAAACTGAGCATTTTTAAATAAGTAGGGC
The DNA here is from genome assembly GCA_026168455.1 of Theocolax elegans. Taxonomy (NCBI): domain Eukaryota; kingdom Metazoa; phylum Arthropoda; class Insecta; order Hymenoptera; family Cerocephalidae; genus Theocolax; species Theocolax elegans. The sequence continues at coordinate 55,420,278 of CM047430.1, read as the reverse complement.
TGACTTGGCAAATCCGAGTGCTAAGGATAAAAAAAAAAATAATTTATTAACGTCAAAGTTAAATCGGATTAAGAAAGCGGTCGTGGTGTACGTTGGTAAACACGAGATCGGTACTGCACTGAAGACAAGGTGGTATACATAATAAAATGAATAAATAGAAATATTCCTGGAGATTAATATTAGCAATGGATAAAAATTACGCAAAATAGTAATTATGAATAATGAAATATTAAATCACTTGATGTCACTGTATATATTAAAATGAGAGCGGTATATATGTAAATAATGAAATTTAAAAACAAAAGCCGGCAGTAATAAGATAAATAAAGCAAACAGAAATTAAAATGTTGTAATGCTTTACTGTATAAGATATAGATGTTACTAAAAAATTTAACACAATTAGGCACTATATAAATTTCCTAATTATTTTCGAAATAGGAACAACATTAAAAACATCTACGAACATTAAAGAATATTTGAATACGTGTAGTGGAAAGTACACTTGCTTATACGGTCGATATACATATATATATGTTTAAAACACGTTTCCATCAAACCTCACACGCATGGAATTTCGCGTGCAAATCCATCGGCCTAAGATCTTGAGAGCATATGCTTATATATAAACACACACGCGCACTGCACAACCCCCTTGTTTTCTTGAGTATCACGGGAAAAAGATAAAACCAATACGCGCGTGCGTAATAACGAGGTGCCCTCGAGTACTCGGTCGAGTATAGTACCGGTCATCTTCGTCGTCATCGCTCGTTATATATATATATACATATATATTTATACATTATTATTGCACGCGTGTCTATACTATATAGTTATATTTCTTGTTGCGGTATCAGCCGTATGTGAGCAAGTCTCGAACAAATTATTTAGACCGACGATCGCTCTCTATATCCTAATTAGGTACGCTTCCCTCGATGGAATCGTTTTGTCAGCTACCAACTTGCTTCTCGTAAACTCGAAGAGTAACGACATGTCCACAGGTTTATATATATAGATATACGTACTTGGTAGTCCATCTTCTATCTCTTCCTTGTTAGTGCCTGATCTTCAGCCGAAGATTACGATGCAATTATTCTTAAAGACGTAAATTGTTAAAATTAAATGTAAAAATATCTTAACCGAGAGATTCGGAGATACAAGTTGGTAATTATTTATTTGATGACTTTTACGTTATGTCTGTGAATACGTTTATATATAGGTATACGGATGTCAAATTGTTTAATCTTCTACTAAATTAAATTAATTTTCAATGTGGTTGTAGTGAATAGTCGTTACATGATAAATTACTTAATACGTGTATACGCGAATTAAGTGAAAATTGGGACCATTAATTGAGTAGCAGTAACAATTTGCTACTACTGGCCAATATGACAATGATAGGAGTTCGTGTATTAATGCTTATGATTTTCATAATGTAGTCAAATGAAAATGTCGAATTAAATTGATCAAATTTGTGGCATGAAATAATTTTGAAGCATAGTGGATTAACAAAAGTATTAATAAAAGTAAGTCTTACACGCGCATATAGTACCTCCCAAATTAGTGTAAAAAATCAGTAAATAATGAAGGTGTAAAAAGTAAAAGAGTGGTTTCAATAAAAGATAATCCATACAAATTAATGAAATTGAAACGCCTATTATTATTTAATTATATTGACTCTAAGTACCAAGATAGTCAGGCGAATCTGTAAAAATATATACGAAGGATATAGAGAAAAATAAACAACGGATAACCCGGCATCATAAGAAGAAAATGTAATTACAGAGTCGATTAATATAAAGTAACCGAAAGAATCTCTTGAATACCCATCTTTGGAAAGAGAGAAATCTCACCTCATGATTACGTTTAAAATCGCAGCGTAATAGGTGAACAGCGCGTGAGAGGCGCACCGCATACTCGAGCAAAAGAACCGAGCACGCCCCGTTCTCTCGACCGCCCGGTAATTACAACCGCAATTTAATCCGTGAATGAAAATAAATGAGCGAACAAAAGGGCGCGCACAATAAACCGAAAAAGAAGGAGAGAGTGAGAGAGAGTGAGAGAGAGAAAAGACCTATGGCACGTGCTCCCTCCTTCCAAGTTAAACGTGCTTGCAGGTCTCTAGCCTATATATATATATACGTATACACATAAACATAGACGTGTGTACGGAAGGACCAAGCGATAATTACTAAGCGATCTGGCGCCTATGTAGTTGCGTCAGGCGGGATCAACGTACCCGTAGGGTCCGAGACAAGGGAAACTTTAAAACCCCCGAGCTCGTTACTTTCTCCGAAAGAGAGTCATTGCATCGTTATGCATATGGATATTCATTTATACACGCACACACGCACGCACGCACGCACACGTACGTATATATACAAACCGGAGCAAACCGATATTCCCCTCTTCGGGAGGTTGTCGCGTGTGTATGCAGGTTGTGGCACGAGTACGTCCTCGCGACTTTCTCTTGGTGGGGTCCCAGGGAAAATTGCATTCGTTCAAAGAGAGAGAAAGAAAGACAAATGGAGAAGGGGGAAGGAGGCCGCTGCCCGGTGTAATTGCATAATTGGGAAGCTCGGACAGGAGGAGAGACTCCAAGGCTTTTGAAAGAAAGAGAGAGAGAGAAAGAGAGAGAGAGAGAGATAGAGCGCGAGCGAAAAGTGCCTAGTTGGGTGGCCCGTTCGATACGACGGCACGCCCACTGAGAGAACTGCACCGACGCGCCACTTTTCCTTCCAGGCCTTTCGCTCTCTCTCTCTCTCTCTCTCTCTCTCTCTCTCTCTCTCTCTCTCTCGCATATCACGCAAATGTCTCCGAGAAGCTTCGAGCGACTGAGTCATTCACAGGCCTAGGAGTACAATCCACCTCGATCACGTTGCACGAATAGTCCAAACTTTGACTTATTTCTATTTTTTGTCTCTTCGTCTACATATTTACGAAAATACATACAATTATTTTGTTTTTTCAAGTTCACCTGAATATTTTACGCGCAAGCGTTTACATAAAATTTGTTAGGAATGACTTTATTTGGGTATATTACTGGTTTAAGTAATAAATTCTTTGTGACTAATAGATAGCGATCGATCACCCTGCGCTATTTCTATATTTTATGGGAAGCTTTTACGAAAAATTATAAACGGATGATTATCAAAATTTATAAAAGAAGATATAAATAAAATGAAATTTGTATATAAGTTAGTGATACAACTATTTCGTGTAAACTGTCTGTTGATAGCAGTAATTGAATTTTCAACGAGAGCCAATTAACACATGTATCTTTGTATTTTTGTTGCAGAGTCGAGAAAGAAGAAAACGGAATCCCTAACGAGATGACGGTGGTGTTCTCGGGGTACTTCCATCCCCTGTTGCTAGTGAAATAGAAAAGGAAAAAGGAAAAAGGAAGGGAGAAGACGGGGGAGAAGAGATTGGGTAAGAATCGTCGAGTCAATTAATGCCACCTAGATCGGAGATAACCGAGCGCTCGGAGTCGCGAGAAAGATAAAGCCAACGAAAAGTATTAAGAAGGAAGGGAGCCAAGCGTGAAAGAGGATAGCCCGAGGTAAAGAAGAAACGAGCGGAATTGATGACCACGAGGTTAATTGACCGAGCGAGCTCGAGTTCCCGGTAGATGGCAACGAGCATCGCTTTTAAACTTGGTCCAAACGCTCGCTCTCTAATTTTTTCCTTTCTATATCTCTGCTCTTTAAACCCATTTACGTTCTCCTCGCACTTACGAAACCAGCGTCACTTTCGTCAGGGTACATCTACAACTGGCACGAAAAAAAACGCGCGAAAACAATATTTTGATCGATTTTCCGTAACCCTCGTGGGAAAGGTAGACGATTGATCTAACGATCTAACGTATTATAAATCAGACTTTAGTCGGAATCGAAAAATTTGTTCAAATATAGGTATAGACCGACCAGGTGATTAGCATACGACCTTTTCTCTTCACGGTCTCCCAGATGTCCCTCAGAATTTACATGCGAAAGGGTGAGCGGGCTCCCAGATTTCCCCCTCGACATTTTTTTTTCCTTTTCGATCCTGGATCCTTCTCTCTCTTTCTTTCTCTCTCTCTCGCGCGTTTATGGGTTACCAGCTCAGCGTGTCGCGTCGTTAAGTCGACTTTAAACTTTCGTTAGTGCACTCGCGCACGCCTCGGGCTTCCCTATCATCGTTCGATGCCTGAATAAACGTTCCGAGCCGATAATATCACGTTTATGCTCGAGTTTAATTAATTGTCTCGCGGCTAAAGATATTACGTTCGAATCATTCCCGCATTCAATTCTTAATGTTTATGTACGCGGCGGTTATTGGATTAAGCCTTTCTTAATGCCACCTACGGTAGGCTTAATATACACTTTACCCGTCGCTTACGGGCTCGTCCTTTCGAGTTTATAAGCATCATTCTCGAGGATTGCCAAATTTATAACCGCTTGTTGGTTAATCGACTCTATACACCCTAAAACCCCTGTTTCGCATTATTATTTCTAATATTTACGTACCAATAAATTTACAAAATAACCGTTTCAACACAATTAACTTATTACTCTCGAATAAATGATCTCTCCATTAACCAATACTTAACTTCTCTCGCATTGTTTAATGTTACAACCGCATACGTAGCCAAATTTATTAATTTGACTTGGGTATACACGATAGTAATAGTAGCGTTCGTTACATCCATAATTAATACGCGATAAATTTAAAGTAAATACAATATTTTAATGAAATAGAAAACATAAGTAAGTACAAACGACTGACCAAGTAGAAAATTATAGTACAAGTGAATGTAAACTTAAAATGCAGTAAAAAAAGTACATGTAACTATACGGTATTCGTTACGACTTAAAGCACGCAAGCTCTCTCATGCATTTGTTTTTCGAGGAAACCTCTCTTAACGAAAGAAGAAGAGCCGTTTTGTTAGACATACGTATAGTGCATTGCTTAACATTCCCTTAACGAGCAAGACACACAACAGGCCCTTTGTAATTTCTGACAAAAAGTCGGGGCCAAAGTGACCTTTGCAAGCTCTCGACCAGAGCGAGAGAGAGAGAGAGAGAGGGCTGGCGCGAGGGAGGGGGGAGGGGGGGGGAAGAGAACGAACCAAAAGTGAGATCATCGCGAGTCCCGAGTCGGGACATTTTGTGCCTAATCATTTAATCTGTCTCGTAAACTCAGTGTCATTGCGCCTTGCATACTGCACATAGACGTTCGTTAACTCGCCGGGAAGAGGGGCCCCGCCGAATAGTCGGCCATGTTGCCAGTCCGACGCTGCTGACGTCATCCACCAGTCGGCGCACACGCGATCCGTCGACGAGGAAGTCGACTCGCGAGCATTCGTGTTTTTACTGCTCGTGCTGCGAAGGGGGCGCCTCGATTATCTCCCTCTCTCTCTCTCTCTCTCTCTCTCTCTCTCTCGCTCTCTCGCTCTCTTGATTTTTTTTTCTTTCGTAACTCTTAAATAATAACGGACGCATCGGATGATTCGTCGGTTCGGACGCTGTACGAGGAAGAATGCCTATCTAACTCTGCCCGATCCTCGACTTTATAAGCGTTATTTATTGGACGCATTAAAGAGGAAATTTCTGTGAACGAAGCTAGCTCGACCGTTTATTTCGTTCCCTTTTACTTGCTCAAATAAATCTTTGTTTCCAGCTTATAACTTTGTTCTAATTTAATATCGTTAATTTAATATACCTATATAAAATATTGACGATATACTAACATTCATAGTGGTACAGTATTACCAATAATTAATTAATAAATAATTAAAATAATTAGTAGCACTTTCACGATATTAGTATGGTAATATTATTAAAAAATAATTCGCGTGAGAAGCGATGGTCGAGTTCAAGGAAGCATTCGTAACGGTATACACCTAACTTGGTAATTTCCTGTCGTCCTTCGACTCGAAGAAGAGAACGATTCGATACAGTCAAAATCGAAAGGATAGGTGACATCGCGAAACGACCACCTCAAACACTCCAACGGGAAAAAAAGCGGATTTCAACAACAATAACGCCGTGCCGCCAATATTATAAATCTATGATATGTGATAAGTGTAATAGAAGTTTTAACTCTCCCTCTCTCTCTCTCTCTCTCTCTCTCTCTCTCTATTTGACTCGGTGACACTTTATTCTTAGCTATCGTGCACTAAGCGTCGTTCAATTATAGAATCGTCGTGCGTCGCCTCTCTCTTCGTGGTGATCGGATCCATCACAAACGAGCTATTATTAGCGCCCAGGAGAGAGAAAGTGTGAGAGAGCAAGAAGATTACGGTAGCGCGAAAAGAGCCGCGTGCACTTGAGCGTTTTGCAGTGCGAGTGTACTCAGCCTGATAATGTTTAATAGGTGTACGAGGAAGAGTCGCGACGCCTAGTCGACCTCTTCGATTTCGACCTTACAACCGTGTTCGTGTATATATATATATTCCCGTCAGTTAAATTGGATTCGTTCGTGATCTTTTTTTCATTTCGGCGCCGCTTACTGCCCGCAAGAGAAATACTCGGAATTATTTATCGTGAAATGTCCTTTCTTGTTCAAACTTATTAAAGACATCGATGATCTAAAGTTACATCTTGTATTCCCTTATCTCAACCATTTAAATATATTACCAACTATACATTTGTAAAAGACGTTTACTTTATAATTTATTATTTTTTATGTCACGTTGTTTAATATGGCATTTGCCACGATGATTAAAATGAATCGGACCTATCGAAAAAGAGAGATACGTGCACCTAAAACAAATTCAGAAGCTCGCCTGCAGATGATAAACAAAAAAGTCTCTTATCCAATTTTTATAACGAGTCATTGTTCATTGATTAACTCAAATTACAATCCCGATCGTGTTTACTCAAGAGAGCGAAAGGGAAAAAGAAGGATTGGGAAAAGGGCAGCCCTCTGCCCGTTTCGAATTCTGGTTGTCGCACGCTGATTCCCCTCAACGAATATATAGTATAAACTACGATTGTCTTGATTCTCTACCCTCGGAGAAACTTTCCTTGGTACACACCGAGCAATGGATCTTCTTCTACAGCTATATACTATTAACTCTCTCTCTCTCTCTCTATCTATCTCTTTCTCTCTTGGGCGCTTAATTCTTTAGCGTCTGCTCGACCGAGCCGGATAAAGGTTTTAATTAAATGACTCGCCGCAGTGGCTGCCGCTCTATTCCTTTCTCTCTCTCCCTCTCTGTCTCTTTCTTGGCTCGGGGAGACCGCGCGCGCGCGCGCGAGCAGGCTTTTAATCGTCAGCTTTTGATGACGGCACGAGACAAGTGCGCGGAAGGGTTGGTAAAAAAAGGAAGATAGCGAGGTGGAAGGGGGACGAAGGGAGATGGGTGGGGGGAGAGAAAGCCGAAGCAGCCTGAGGACAATGGGAAACGTAAGCTGACAAATGACTTTATTGTGGAATTATATTAATGGATGGGTGAATCCTATCAACGATGAATTCTTCCTTTACAAGCCGGTTTTGTGCCCACGCTTCCGCGTATTCGACGATTCTTTTATCAGGCCTGGGGCGACTATGGCAGCTATTCATTTCCCGATTTATCTCGTTTAATTGAATTTTCGACGTACGCTAATTCGTTCGATCCTCGTTATACGTAATGTCGAATTTCATATATGATTCCAATGAACGGGTTAATGTCATTGATGATCCTATACCGCACAGTCGATTCGTTCATTTTTTCCCAAAGATTAATACGTAACTATTCTACGAAAAATAATAATATATTCTTGAGGATTATTAAATTATTAAAGTTTAATTTTCACACTATTTTAATATAATTAAGTTATATATATAATTAGTCGTTAAAACGAATATAAATCTTCCAATTAATTGTAATGATTGAAACATTCTTCCTATCGTTGTGAAAAGGATAAAACATTTAGTGATCATTCAGAAATCATTCCATAAACAATTAATATCATTTGTTTTACCAATTATAGTCATACACATTAATCGGTACCATATATATAATTCAAATCTTACAAAATGTAACTCAAAGCAAGTCTCACGATGATTAACGAGTTTGAATTTCGGTGTTATCGTTATAATTTTATTGTATGACATTAAAAGTATTCAAATGTCAACAAAGTTAATTAATCAGGCAAGGCATATATATACGAGAAAAAATAAAAAAGAAAGCTCGAGTCAATAAAATTTCGTTCTTGCTCGAAAGAATTACCGCTCGATCGCGCGCGCGCGCGCGCACGTGTGCTGTATAACGTACGGTAAAGAAATAAAAAAAAACGAAGAAGGAAGAAGGGTTAGGTAAAAACGTCCGACCGCGAACCATTCGAACGAAGGAGAATAAGAAAATTAATATAATAAAGTGGCAATGTAATACACCCGAGCGATCCGATAATGCAAACATCGGGAGCGAAGCGGCCGGTCGCATAATTACTGTAAAATTTCTGAGATTGGCAAACAGCAATCTCTCTCTCCGTCTCCCTCTCTCTCTCACTGTGTCTCTCTCAATCTCTTTGACTCCCTCTCACTTTCTGCGGTTATGGCCGGCGCGTTTATGCATTCAGCGCGCGGAAATCGGTGCCTCGTGCCCACAGACCCCGCCTATACGTATGACCGGACGCGAGAGCGAAACGACATTATTGCGGGAAATTCGTGCACGCGGAAACACGCGTACAAGAGAGACCGAGAGTGAAAAGGAGAGAAACGAAAGGGAGGAATTAGCAAAATTGAGGGTCCATTGAACACCCTCTCGTTTCAGAGCTCTGTGTTTATACGATTTGAAACGCGATGCACTGCGCGCGATGGAAACGAAAAATCGCCCCGTCATGTTTGTACAAAATACCCGTTCGATCGGATATTTTTTTCGTTCTCTCTCCTTTTCCTCTTAACGGTCCTTTTTTCTTTTTTCCTTTTTTTTAACGAGAGGTGCTTTTGTTACCGCGAGTGCGCATTGCGAGCAATTGAGCGCGGAGGGGAAATTATTTAAACGCAAACTGCCTCAATGAAGTGTAAAATCAAAGCGAATGTCCCGACGCGATATCGTATTATCGCTTATGCTTTCTCTTTCTCTGTCTCTCCCCGTACGTATATTCGTATATTTGTATCCATATATACCGCGCGTGTATATATATAAACACATTTTATTGATCCCGCCTGGTATTATAAGGGGAATTAAATTTTATTTTTCGATCTCGTTTATAAATTATATTATTTTATCGTGCACGCGTATGTGTTCGTTTTTCGGTATATCAAGGGAAAATTGCATATTATGTCCGAGGACACTGGGTGCATACGATTATATAGGCTTCCGATATCGCTTACGGTTATACCTTTTCAAAGATGCATCTGCATGAAATTTATCTATATCGTGTTACACCCTCGTGTATATTATAAAGTATATATATACATTGAATTATATAAAGGGTTTAATATTTTAACACTAGGACTATTCAAGTCGGTTTGCAATTATCGTACTCTCGTCAGAATATAAAAACAAATTATTACTAGTTAATTCATTATAATTATAGTTATAAAATAATGCACACTATCCAATTAGTTATATTACGGTCGACGTACATTTTTCGTTCAGAGGGTCGTTTCATTACCTATCGGTTTCTCGGCTCGAATATCCATAAGTCTTTAAAAACTCGAACTATTTAAAGTGCAATTGACACAAGGTAATCGGTGGGATGAAAATTTTTAACTTCAATACTGTAGATGATCAATACGGTAGTACGCGGATACATCGTTCGAGCTAAACAAATGAATAATATTGGCGTTATCGTGCGTGCCCACGGTAGTCCTGCGAGACGCGCACGCGTGGGTGGGGGAGGGTTTACATTCGGGCGTGGTGGCCGATAAAAATGGCGTTTCGTATGGGGTGAACGAGAGGGAGAAAGAGAGAGAGACCGTTTCATTCGTGCGTTAATACCGTGCTGCCAGACGAGCGAGCGAGTGCCTACATGTGTGTGCGTGTACACAACATCCCCTCTACCCCTGCCCCCCTTCTCAGCCGCACAACGGAACCAACCTCTTTTTCGACGGCAAACGCGATCGAGCGCGCTTGGTTAAAAACCGGCCCCTTGCACCCTCGAAACTAATTATGCCGCATCCGAACGGACGGACAGATAAATTGATGGAATAGAGAGCTTATGGTTTCGCGGGACAGTCGGGAGTATAAGCGGCTGAAAGAGAAGGGAGAAAGAAAAAAAAACGAGACGAGAGCTGGCATGCCGATGACAGGCCCTTTTTATGGGGTTTCCGTGTTCGAAGCACTCGTCGTCGTTCCTGTCATCCTCTTCGTCTTCTCTTGGGCTTCTCCGACTCGACACGCACCGACGGATAGAATTCGCTCTTGTTTATTCTTTTATTTCGTTCTCGCATATACTCACCCAGGTGCTGCTGTATTTGCGTACCCCGCTCTCTCTCTCTCTCTCTCTCTCTCTCTCTTTCCCCGTTTCTCTGTCTATCGAAGCTTTCTATCTTTCTATATTTGTACAGAGCTGCAAATAAATAATACCTATCAGCCAATGTAATTAGAATTGTTCCTCGTCTCGTCTTTCTTTACCTTTTTGCTCACCTTCTTCTTTTTGATCCACGCGGAAAGAGAGGGAGAGAGAGAGAGAGAGAGTGGGAGAGATATTTGAATCGTAAACTTGGCTAAAAATGATTCTGCCAAGCCTGTTCAAAATTTATAGCGTTTTAAAGCAACTTTATGCCAAATTTTATCTTTGCTTTTTGGTCAACGATACATAATTTGTATAGTTTCGTGTTTCACCTCCGGCATATATAAACCGTTTCTTTATTAAACTGTACGCTCAGAGTAATATACGACCAACCTCTCAAAACGAAAGAAAAAGATTTACAAAAATTCCAATACTTCGTCAAATTTCCGGCAAATTCTCCTACCCGGATAATACCACTTCGAAACTATGTATATTTAAATCAACGACGAAACTCGATATACTCGACCTCGAAATAAAAAAAATCGTCCAGCTTTCATGGAATTTCGGGGGTCCTCGGATTCTCTTTTTTTTTTTTTATTTTTTTTTATTTTAGGCGATAAGCGGGACGACCGAGGGAACGAGAATATATCGCGCACGCTCGGTGAAATTGTTTGATTGGCGGAATTATACGAGCGCGCGGGCGCGCACACGGAGAAACGCCCACTCTGGCGACGTTTGCGCACGCCAGCGCGAAAACGCGGAAGCGTTGCGTCATGGCTAAGCGAGCCTAGCGAGGCTTCCTGACTGGGACATATCGACGATTCGGAAATATCGAAACATTCAAACTACGATCGGTTTATATTGTACCACTTTTTTGATCGTTCTCGGTTTATTGCTCCCGGAAATGGAATTCTAGTGGATCGTCAAAAAACTAGGTTTCGGGTTTGCTAGAAATATGTGTTTGATCGAACGTTTAGTCAACTCGGAATTTTATCGTCTACATTATTTATGGAATGTCTTTATGTTGTTTTAAATATTGAATTAAACGTGGTTTTGGCAATATCATTATAAATGAGTAAATTATTTACCAACGATAACTCGAATTACTGAGTTTGCATTAACTGCAATAAAATTTACGTGCGACTGTATATAGTTACCAACAATCGTAAGGACTGATTATTTTTTTCATCAAATTTATACAATTTTATGAAAATATCGGCTACGCTACGTTATAGTATGAATCAAAGGCAATGTCGTAACTGCGATGTTACTGTAAAATTGAACATTCACAATTGTCGGTAACTATATACACTCTGTCATAACCTTAAATTTGAAACAGTAAAATATCTCTTTAAGTACAGTTATAACTATCATATATTAGCGTATAAACGTTGTACTTGTAGAAACATATTATTTGCAATTTTAAGTTTCAAGATTATCGTTATGTGTGAGTGGATTTACAAGTTTTGATTGACAGTGTGCCGTTGTATTCTTATTTAATATTTTCATTTGAAAATCAATTGAGAAAAATCCGGGAAATTAATTAATAAGAAAGGGTTAATTAATTATTGACCAAATAATATGAATGATCTATTTTCACTTACCGGTAGAAGAGGCTAAGGGCCGCACGCGAGTAGTTCAACTGTATAGTCTTAAAACGGTTATGCGTTCGGTAAAATAATCGATCATAAACGTGGAAATATAAATGTTCGCCCGACTGCGTCAAGTTTAAAATATTCTAGTACGCAACAGGTTATAAATCAATGAAATAGAGAAATGTTATACCTCGCAATTTTCATGTTTATTTAAACGATAGTTCTATTTATTTTTGTTTCGATTATTATTTTATAGTATATACCAACACAATTTTTTTATATATAAACATAATAAGAAACCGTTACATCGTATAGTATCATAAATTTAAAAAATAATGAAGAACTCGATTTAATTGGTAATGAATATAAGCATATTAGAATTAAAAGTAAATGGAACAATCAATGTAAAACTTTGCATACTACTGATAGATAATTAATCTAGTAACTTCAAAATAAAAGAGCGGTAAATCTTACCGAGTGAAACTATTTGCTTAATAGAATTGGTCGCGCGTAATTAAAACAAGCCTTCTGTTCTTGTATATACCTATATAAATACAATAAATTCAGTTCGGTCGAGCTATAGGTTCGTCAGAGAGGAGGTAGGGATGTATATGTATATATGTATATATATATATATATATATATATGTACATGTGCGTGCGTGTGTGTAGGGTGAGGCGCGGCGGGGGTTGGGAGAAACGAACGCACCACCCTAGCATGGCGTCGTGGAACATGTTGTACACTCTCCAGGGGAGAGATTTCGGCGTCGACGCGGCGGAAAGTGGGACGAAAAAAACCCTTGAAAATCAAATCAATTAGGCCACGTGACTCCTTTCTAAACCCTCGTGGCACCCGATTGGTTCGGATTCGATTAGATCGCAGGCTTTACGGGGGATTTTCCTAAAATGGAGGAAAAGCCTAGTCCCCCAATCCTCGTCTACCGAGTGTATATCTCGAATCGCTGGTTATATGTCCTATGGACGACAAAATTTTTGTATAGTTGAATGCCATTCCGTATTTGCTTAGGATTAATAATACATTTCTTAAATGACGGTACTCTATGACCATTAACTTTTTTCATACAGTCTACCGGAATAAAAACGATTTCTGTAAAATTCTTTACCAATGTGAATTAGAATTAATACGAATAAAAAAATGAAAATGAAATAATATTGAGATTACGTTTGAAAATATTTAAAATGATAATAGGAAAGATAATAAACGAATAAGAGATTAAATAAAGCGTTTAAATGAGGTGGATGAGATTCAATTCGTCGCGGTAATCTATATAAAAAGAAATCCACGCTAATCACGAAAAACGACCAATAAAAACGTACTAATCTATTTCGAAGCGGGTCGATATTTATTTGCTATTTTGATTAATTTTCATTCTTCCCCTGCCGCGCGTACGTGGCCCGGAGCATGTCTCGGGCCAGGACGCACACGCGCGCGTATTCACACCCATACACGGGTTATATCATTAGATTCGTAATATCAATTCTCAAGAGAGTTCGCCCTCGAGAAATACTCGTCGACGCACCCAGAGACAAGAGAACGAACTGCGAGGTCACGGTAGATTACGCACCGACGTATACCTTGGGGTTACGAAAATACTACTCCCTTGAAAAAGAAGGAGAGAATAGAGAGGAAAGAAAAAAAGAAATTAATAACTAAGATGGTGCAGTCTACGCGGCTCGACACCCCCTTGATAATCCCAACGAGAGTTTTGCAATTTTCGGATAGACGTTGAGAAGCGCCGTCGCCGGGTAAGTTTGATTGCCAGACCGAGGCGGAGGATAGAATGACTGATGGCCCGTTCCGCGTTTCCGCTTCTGGAGGCGTAAAATCGAGTAACGTCCGTTTCCCGTGGAGTTCAATGTCAAAAACGATTCTTTCACGAGATAGGCGAGAGGGCGCCTTCGAAATTACTTGGCGTACGTAGCCGACGTGGAAAGAGGGGAAATTGGTGGTGGTGGTAGTGGTGAGGAGGCCCTCGTTTCCTCTTGCCGGGGAAACGCGAATGGACTTGGAGAATCGCGATCGTCGGTTGATCGGATAACGCTCGAGACTCCCGCAACAAATGCCTGGGCTAATGATACAAGTTGTTTAGCTTCCGAGGCGGATACCTCCAGGTTTCTTAATTATATCATTCTGGCTTCGTATCATCCGAACGCTCGCTATACAATATCTATCGTGTATTTTTGTAACTCTACTACTGTGGGATATATACATCGAGTTTCGTATTTTAACCGCGTTGATTGATCGTCCATTAATTTAATTAACTTTCGCGCGCTGTAAATTAGATATATTCTTGAGAAGCTTTATCTACCATTAATACGTTTACTTCGAAGAATATTGTTGTTTTAGATAAGCCATCAAGCTAAAATATTTATTTCAACGCGTATTTAAAAAGTGGAATAAAATGTTGTTAGGTTAATAGCGAATTTATAGTCGCGTCGGAACAATCATTAAAAAATAGTGATTTTACCCGTAGGTACGATACAAAAAGTATGGGAGGTGAGGTACTCTCCGAAAGGGATTAAAACGAATTTTGGTCGAAGCCCTCACGTGTATACGATATATAGGAGTAAAATAAAATAAAAGCGTGTATCGGACCAGGAAGACTAAAGACTAAATGCAAGGTCGATTGGTCTGTTGGAGGGAAGGTCCAGGACGACAAATTTATCGAAGATTTTTGCAAGCTCTCGGAGCGTGATGAATCGACGACGTAGCGAGGAGCGAGGAGCGAGTCGGGAAGGAGGGAGACGGGTAGAGATGGGTATAGAAGGAGAGAGAGCGCGAGAGAGAGAGAGAGAGAGCGATAAATAAAAGGGCATTTCGCGCCATTCCTCGAGAACGATTCCGAGGTCTTTGATGGTTTATAGGCCTACGCCGGCCCCATCGGAGGAGAAACCCAATTATCTCGGGAGGCGCTCAGCGTTCTCGCGTACGGGATTTTCGGGATAGCCTTTTAAAAAGCGAAGCTCGCGCGAGCACGCGCGCGCATCTCGGGTTGATTGATATCCTCGATATCCGAGGTCGGCTTCGTAGAGGCGGAGCGAACGAATCTCCGCCAGCGATCTCTCATTCATTCGTAAATGAGTTTCGCTAATATAGACTCGGCCAACCTTACATGCGTGTGCGTACGCCATTATGTAGAGGATATCCGATATGTATACTCTGCATCTACCTATTCGTCGCGAACGATCTAGAACATCCACGGGTTATCCGAATTTACTCGCGAGTTCGCCCTCTTATCGTACAATACATAGATAACGTCCAACCGAACTCGCCAAAATCCTTGAACCAATGATTAATTGAATGCCGCGTGCGGCTCTCTTTTACTCTCCCACCCTCCCTCCCTCCCTCCCTCTCTCCCTCTTCTTCGCGGTGTAATTATTATACTCGAGAGCGTGCTCGCGCGCGCGCCTCGTAAATCTCGGCCGAGACGTAAATCGACGAGCCGCGTCTCGCATAAAAGATTTAGCGGGAGAGGGAGCGAAACAGGGAGGAATCACCGTACTCTCGATAAAGGAAAACCTTGATGAGCTTTCCGATAATAACAGTAGATATATATATATAGGTATATATAGATATCTATTCAATTTTTCTCTTGTACTAATCGTACTGTTTCTTAATACTTAATTGGCATAGAGTCTCCAAGTTTACACTCATTGCGGTTGTACTAAACGATAATCAACCTGTCGAGTTTATAAATATAGTGTATACTTTGATACCGATCGTGGAGATCGAATCGTCGAAACGTTATTAGAATTCTTATTCAATTTGCGTCATAGCATTAATATTGCTTTCATAATACTGCATCTCTATCGAATCGAATGTAATAAACTTTGACGATTAATCTTCGGCACTTGTTGATTCACTTTTCGCAAGAGCGCGGCGTCGATTAATTTCGCGTTAGTTGTGATTTTTTTCGTTTGTAAATGATCGTTACATCGCGCGGAAAACAAATTTTTGTTGGTTTAATATACGAGTCTCTAGGACGGCATTGTTCAAAGGTACAGCGCGTATAAGTTAACGATGTTCCAGAAGAGATCTAAAATATTGAATGAAAGTACAAGTAGATAAATAATATGTACAATAGATAAGAAGCAACCGCGTTAAAAAATTCGAATATGTTACCATGGCTATAGGATTAAATATGAAATTAACAAGTGATATTTGAGATCCATACTTTGCAGATAAACTGCACTGGCATTTAACTCGCGTAATTTCACGCGTAAATAATATTATAAATAACAGTACATTTCCTATACACGTCAATCAACATAACGCAAATTTCTATAATCCACTTGTGCCGGAATAATAATATATATAATTTGCGTATGTATTTGAAGGACCTCCTGTATGAATTATTTGGACAAACAGAAATTCTCTTGGTTTCTCTTTCTCTTTCTCTTTCTCCGCGAGTGCGTCAGGACGTAGAATTAATTAGCGGGCGAGGAAATCTGGTGTTGTTGCGCGGTCCGATGAACGAGAGACAGCGTATACGAGTGCGAGAGTGCAATTAGGTGACGCCGGATGCAGCTGCGGGCAATTGCGTCATCGTGTGTGTGTGTGTGTGCGATGCGTGTGCGATGCGTGTGTAGCTGCTCTGCAACCTTGATCTCTCTTTCCCTCCCACTCCTACAATGCACCAATGATGCAAGTTTGAATCGTCTTCTCAGCGCACATATTCAATCTTTCTCTTTCTGGCAATCATTGTCTTTACAATTGGTTCCGCGTTTTCTTGACTGGCAGGCCGCTCGTAAATCTAGCTCTCCGTATACATACATAGACCCACACGGACGTATGCCTCATTGTGTGTATATATATATATATATGTGATCGTCTTGGGTCGGGCGACGCGACCCACGCGCCGCGTCTACACCCACGTGCACTTGCGTAGCTTCGGAGGCTTCGTGAATTTTCAAACTCTAGTATAGTGGAGAAATTCGTTTGAAGCAACTTTTCTGTTCGAATAGTCGGCGGTCTTCAACGATTCTTTGACGATCAGTGATTCCATACTCTTGCAAAATTCATGTACAATTTTCAACTCGATTGTATAATATAATTCCGTTATTATTTTTGTTACATTATTATTATGCGCGTGCGTGCGCGGGCGCTCAAGTACCACTTTAGACGAAAAAACGTTTGTGCAAATTCGCACAATCCAAGGCGTTAACTCGAGCCCGGATCCGGCAAAGTCGAACGTGCGAAAATTTCGAGTCGGTCTCTCTCTCTCTTTCTTTCTTTCTCTCTCCCTCACACACACACTCGGTCTTTTACTGGTCGTAACGCACAGGAATTGCGTAAGCACGGACTCGTGTTTTCGTGCGCGCGCCGACGGTTTTAGCCGAATAGCCATCGCGGGCTCCTAAGAGGGGAATTTTCGTTCTCACAGCACAGCAGCAGCAGCAGCAGCAACACCAACAGCAACAAGCAGCACACAGAGTTCCGCCAGCTTCAAGGCCGAAGCGTTTGAGACCTGCTCTCTCGGTTCTTTTTTATTTTTCCTTCCCCTTCTATACCTCCTCCTCTTCTTCTTCTTCTTTTTTTTCGTGAGACCTGAGAGATAGAGAGAGCGAGAGAGAGAGAGAGAGAGAGAGAGAGAGAGAGAGAGAGAGAGAGAGAGAGAGAGAGAGAGACGCGCATGTGTCGTTTTACGTTCGTAGCCGCGCGCGCATAGCTACTTTGCAACTCAAGCGACAGGCTAAGTGACCACTTTAGAAACTCATTAACCAACGTCGATAAAGTATATACAGGTGCTCGCGCAGCACCAGGAATGTTTAGACTCGCGCCACTATCGCTCTCGCTTCTGGTTCTGCTCTTGTTACTCCTTGTATTCCTCTGCGCTCTCATATATACTTTTTCCTTCTTCCTTTTTCCTCTTTCGTTTATTTTTTTACATTTGCTTTTCCTCCTCCTCCCCTCCCGTGACTGCGCGACCGGACTCTTCGCCTCTCTCTCTGTTCTCTTATCTCTCTGACGGATTTTTTCAAGTGAAAATTAACCACCGGTAAAGTGAATTTTTAGCTTCTTCGTGAAGTCCAAATTAAAATCCTGTTCTCGGCGAGTACCAGAGATCTTACTCGTTACTTGTGTGCATATGTCTCTCCCTATACCTGTGCCTATATACATACGTTTCTATATCGTATATTTATATCGTATATCTGTATATGTATATATATATAAATATATACGTGTCCCGGATGAATATTTTACTCGTAAAACATTTGCGCATTACCTCTAAAACCTTTAATTGCATTATTCAAATTCCCTCGAATATTTTATATTTAACTCGCTCGGTAATTGAAGAACCCAATAATCTTGATAAAATTAGCTTGTGTAAAATACATCGTGGTACTTGAAATAATAATGGGCTACGGTTCGCGTTTATAATTCCTAACGAGTCATCTTCGTACAAAGTAGCAAATCTCGTAATAGTTTTACGTATGCATATATACTCATACCTATACGTAAATTATAATTTTAGTTTGATATTTCACAATTGCGCCTGGTGTAACACAACGAAATTTACGCACTGTAGGTAAATTATATTGTTGACAATATTGAAAGGGAACCGTAGTACATTTGAGTTGTAAGTATACTTAGTAGATTTAAAAATTAAATAAAACCAACAAAAACAATAAGAGAAGTAACGGGAGGAACGAAACCGCGGGACAAAAGAGTCCCAGAATGATTTGTTTCCGGTAGAGAAAGAAAGCTAGAAATAGAGTCTGAAGTACTCAAGTACTCGAGTACGGAGAAAGGTAAAAGAGGGAAGGTTCGGTCTTTGTTCTTGTTGGATCGGTTGGGTTGGGTATATATACACTCTTGGTCCTCGCCCCTCTACCACACGGTGGTCGATGGCGCTGTGCCGTCGGCGGCGCCGGGCGAGCCAAGACCGCGTCGCGTCTTCGAGGCTACCTATGGTCCCAAAAAGAGTAACTAACAACGGAGAAAAAGGAGCGGAGGACCCGGGAGTCAAGAGGGGTCCCGTGACGAACCGAGGCCAGACCGTGTTTTTGCGCTTCGTAGCTCACGACTTGGGAGATAGAGAGAGAGAGAGCGCGACTCGCACACACTCGTTAGACCAATACTCTCCGTTTCTCTGGTGCGAGCGACCGTACAGCCGCAGCATATACAAGTGTACCCTCCGGGTTTAATTACTCGACTTGGTGGTGCCGATGGTCCCTCCCTATGACTCGTTTTTGCCAAGGCGCCAAGTGCGAAAACCGGAATTATCGTTGCTGATCGGAATGCACCTTGGTCGCTCTTCTCGACCACTCGACTTCCTACCGAGCGCGAGCGAAAAACTCAACTCTCGCATGCAAACTAACCAATCTCTCTTTCCATGTGCACGACCTACGTGTGCACATCTACACGGTCCACATACGTATATATACACTGCTCTCTTTTAACCAACCGAGAGAAGCTAATCTCCCGTAATCGTGCCACAGGTATAAATTCTATTTTATTATCTTTCTCGCGAACCGCGGTGAAAATAATTTCCTTAACGCGGCAACTGTTTGTTTTTCTTTTACTCCCTCTCCTCCCGTCCCTTCGTACCTCCCTCCCTCCTTCCTTCCAACTTACTCTCTCTCTCTCTCTTTCGGTTTTTTTCGCACGTTGCAGCACCGCCGGCAGCGGGCTCGAAATTTATGTCGGAGGAAAGAGTCCCTCGCACTTGGCTTTCTATCCCCCTCTTGGTTTCTCTCGGGTTGTCCCTTTGAAGCCGCCGGCATAAGAGCCGAAACTAATCTAACTTAACCTTTCGATTTCTGCGCGCCAAGCCGACGGCCACTCTGAGCTTTTTCTTACTCTCTTTCGTTTATACGCGCGCTCGCGACGATTATGCCAGCTTCGTCGTCCGATAAGCTCGTAAAAGCCAGTTTTCGCCTTAAAAGTCCTGTATTCCCTCCCCCAACCCCCTCCCCCCTCTTCCCCTTTTTTTGTACTACACGTACACTCTGTGAGATGCGTTGAAAAAAACGAGAGAGAGATATTCCAGATGCTTCTTTTCGAGTTATTTATTTTTTCTATATTCAGAAGACCCCCTTGAATGTAACTTGCCTATATAGAATTACGAGGGTGCCGAACGCTGCACGTGTTTCATCACGTGTGTTCCAAAACTTCTTATCTACGTCCTTTTTCGTCCGTGTCCGCCTTAGATTTACTATTTTATCAGAATTAGATATAGTACCTACCGACTGTTTGATTTGACTGTTATTTATACTTACTCTGTGAAATTAGAGACGCATTTCACTGAACTGCTCAACATTCATCTCTTGACGCATATCGCTAAATTTTCTAATTGTGGACTGAAATATTTATATTACTACAATTCGAAATTCGATACACTCGTATTCAAAGTTACAAGTTTAATCAAAGTAAAAATCCAGTTAAATAAAGTTAGCGGTTCGTTCCTACATTCGACTGAGAAAATACTTAACGGAATAAAATAAACCAATATATATATCAATCAAACGATTATGGAGTAAAGCAAAGTTCTATCTAATCTAACGAATGCATGAAACGTCATCGGAGATTCCCCAGGCGCAGGTATATATAAAATAAAATCTTGAACTTGTGGACGATGCCAGTTGTCTAGAAACGTAAAAACTACGTATATCTTGAGTTCCGAGAGACGTCTATACCAGTGTATCTCAAAGTTTTTCGAAAATGCTTAATACCCGAGGCCGGAGAAACCAGCGCGCCACTTTACACGGACGATCATTGCCGCGCGATGACTTGGGTGTGGTTCTAAACACGTCTCTCCACCTCCGCTCCGACTTTTTCCCGACTCTTTCTCTTTCTCGTTCCCTCTCTCGTCGAGCGTCGTCGACGTTTCGCGCGTCGGCCCTCGCCGCCAGGGGCATCACTGTCGCCCCTTTCGGAATCTCGGGAACCTCTCCGTCGGCCGCACGTACATACGCAGGAAGAGAGAGAAACAGAGAGAGAGAGAGACAGACAGAGGGGATAGGCCGTTGGGAAGGGGAACCACGGGACCGTGTGCGCGCGCGCGCGAGCGCGCCTTTGGCGTGTGTCTATCTCGTCGTGGCTCTTCAGTGCTCCGCGGACCTTCACCATAGACGTTTGCTTCGCTCTTGCCGTCTCCCTCAACATTCTTTTTTCCTCTCTATCCCTCTCTCTCTCTCTCTCACTCTTTCTCTCTTTCTTTGTCTTTCCTCTTGTCTTTTACCTCTCGCCTCTCGTTTGTATCATCGAGTTATATGTATTCGCGATATTATTACAATAATATATCGAGTGTTTGATTTTTATATTTGAATATATCGTTATCCGTGTGATATCGCTTTTACTTAAGTAATTTTTTCGGTTCACCATAGTTTTTGATAATGAAGTTTAGGAGAATTACTGAAAAGTGATTGGTTACAGTGAATGGTGTTATAATACGAACGATTCATCGTTCACTTACCTATTTTGTACAACTTAGCGAATTGATCGGTTTTTCATCAAAATTGTACTATACGGAAGAGAGAACAGCAAAGGAAGATATTAATCTGAAGGAAGATCGATAAATGTGCGTATGTATAATCGAAAAAAGTGAAAAAAAAAGAATCATTAAAAGTGTAAGTAAGAAAAATCGTAAACGATAGGGGTGAAAAATCGCGTCTCCACGTGCTCCCGGCATCGTCACGTTTTTCGCGAGAGATGAAAGAGCGCCAAGTAGTACGAGTCTGCGCGCCGACGGATGAAGAAGGAAGAAGAGAGAAGCTGCTACATATATATATATATGTATCATACAGATATATATATATATATATATAAGCTTTCATCGTGGGACACGCCGACGAGATTACCGAACAGGTGATTTCAATGAATATGGTAGAGATCCAGCAGCGAGGTATAGAGTTCCTACGTAGTTTTCAGAAAGTAGGAACTTCATACCGTGCTCTTGGACTTGCCGAAACATCTTCATCGTCGATTTTAACGCGTTAGTGATAAGCGATCGGTACGTGTTTCAAACTATATTTCGTGCTTCGTAACGTTATTTATTTTATCAGTACTTTGAAAAAATCGCGTAACATATTTTTGGCAGTTTCGCGCGATTTACTTATACAGCGAATCGTGTTCACCCGCAGTAAAAATGAATTTTTTCAAAGCATCCGATATATACCTATATACATATATAGTATTTTTCAATCGATTTATAATTTTATCAAAAAATAAGTATTACATTTTTTTTGTTAAGTTTTAGAATTTCTTTTTGTCAATGTGCTATCAATTAAAAATTCATTTGCATTGCGTTTATGTTGAAATAGTAATCGAATCTCGATAAAGATGAAAATCTTCTCGAAATAGAAGGAGACTTCGAGAAGTATTTTGTACGCGTAAAGTAAAAAAGTATAGTGCTTATGTAACGCGTGATCGACGGACCTGGAGGAGCCGGCGGAACGGAAAAAAAAACTAGCCTCGTAGACGGAAGTCACGTTCAAGCTGCGCTTCACTCTGGAATATATATCGACGGAGCGAAGTGTCGTGTCGTGTGTAAAACCGTTCTACGAGACTCTCGCCATCCCGATCTCCGGCTCTTTCCGTCTTTCTCGTTATATGCCTCGCGCACACATATATATACGTATACGCCGCATCAGGAAAATTCCGCCCGGCCATTTCTACATATCTTGCGTCGATTTGAGTATCGAAAACATACACATACCAGCTGCTAATTTGATATATTCATAATGTTGTTTATTGTAACACGTGCGCAAATGTTAAATAAGTTGTATATAGTTCTATATATATAAAACGTTCTAACTCGAATAATACATTTACTACTTAGTTAAAAATTACATTTTCCTAAGTATCAATGTAATATTCGTGAACCAGTTATTAATATATTATATTTGAATAAGTCGATGTAATGTAAGAGTTTCAACGAATAAGTAAGATTTACACTTAATCGTCTCGTCGATTAAAATCTCGTCGATATAATAATTTTAACGAAAATGTATATACGTCAAATAAATATGACTATTTATGTAAGTATACGTTGCGAAAAATGCGTTTTATATAAGAGCCGCAATTTCGCATATCACGAGCGCTTTGTAAACATTGAGAATAATTATTTATAGAATGAGTGATTTGTAAATGATAATATTAATGATTTAAGAAGCACCAGCTGAGAAAAACTCTTAAGTGTACGTCTCGAACGCAATAGAAGCATTAATGGAGATATACGTATATATTTTAAACAGCGTACACTTATATGTGCTGTCATTAATATTCAAAATGTAAATTGACTAAATGGTTAAGAGAAACCAAAAACAGAAATATTTACAATAGTTAAAAATTAAGGTTTCTTTATATATTTTTTCGTTTATATAACAATGAAGATTTGTGGTTTTTAAAAATATTATTCATACATGTGTATAATAATGACGTTGAAAACATCGACTGTTAGATAAGACTTTCTAGAATATACATTTTGATAATTTTTAATTGGTGATAATTAAAGGTTTTATAGATATTAATGAGCCGATCTGATAATTGGTACGAAATTTCGTCGTTATTTGAACAACTTTATTTACATTTCTTTATATAATCATACATATATATATTCCGGTGTGTGCAAAAAACTATTAATACTGATGTTTAAGTGATTAACCTATTGATATATCTATTAAACCTGTATGTATGCATTATCCCAATTAAATGTATTTATTTATACGAAACGTACAATTGAATACTGATTTTTGAAATAACGTAACATCGACACCCAGCACTTTTTAGAATGTTGAATGCTAGAATTATTTACGTTAAAAGTGTAAATACGTCCGCGAAGAAACGATAATTTTAATAACAATTTCTGAAACCACGTTGTGTTTATATCGTCGAGAAATATAGTGGTCAAAGTAGAAAAGGTTAAAAGTGCACACGTCGAGTGTAGAAGATGTTGATATAACAAAAGCGAATAAAAGTCGAACCAAAGTTGACTCGACGCAAAGTTTTGGTTTGCGCGGAAACCGTAAGGATATATAGGTGTGTGTATATACATATATATATATATACATACACCGACAAAGGAGGCCGCGCGAGCGCGATCTCGTCGAAAAGAAGCAAAAACCAATAAACCCAGCTAGGGAAGAAAGGGAAGAAAGAAAGGAAAAAAAAAGGAAGAAGGCTACGTAATAACCGTGCAATTCCGTTTGTTGTTTCTCATTCACGTTCATGCGTAAAACGTTGTTCTCGACGGTGTTACCACAGTGCAGAGAGAGAAGAGATAACCGCGTTCGCCCGCGCGCGGATGTGGAAGTCGTTAATTTTCGCTCGGGTAATTCGAGGAGCATTTGTTACCGGCATTTGTTATCTCTTTTTCTCTCTTTCTCTCTTTGGTAAACTGTCCGTCTTTGCTCCCGCAATGAAAATTTGTCGCCTCTCGATATCTACATGTACATACGTGCATTTATAAAATACATATACGGATCGAATAGTTAAAGTAGGGATGTGTGTAGAAGATTAGTACTATAGGTTCGAATCATCGATGTAGGTGCCATTTGTCACCTCGAGATTAAACAGAAAAGCTAACTGTGACTGGGCGCATCTCTTCTCCCGAGTTTATTCAAATGTCTTCTGAAAGCAACATGGCGCTTTAGATCCTCGTGACTCGTAAAAATTTTGACTCGTGTTCCACGTACCCCAACCGTATATCCCTAACTTAGTTAAGGTATACAGCTTTGTTTGAGGAACAAACTTAAAAGCTAAAGATCAGGGATTTAACGTTTTAGAATTAATGCCTTGCTATATTATGTGTCAATGTGTGTATGTGTCTGCATATGTACAATAACGTGTTCGGTAAATGTTTTAATTAGACTATAGCTTAGCCACTCTGTCGGTTTATCTTTGGGTTATAATCTTCGTAGATGTCAGCGGTCTATTAATTCCCGAGTAATTAAGCATTTCTCCTTGTAAGTATTCAAGATAATATTCTGGTATGAAATCTTAGTTTTTTTCAAATTGTTTAAACGACTATTTTGTCAGTTTTAATTGACTTGTTCATATTCATTGTAAACAAATAAAATATCGTTGGTTAAAATTTGGTTATTTTTAATGCTTTGTGGTTAAAATGAGCTATTTTACATGTATTTAAAAATTGTTTAAATCTCTGTTAGATATTTAATAAATTTTTTACATTGTGAAGTAAATATCTAAATATCAGAATATGAAGTATAAATTCGTGCAAATAAGAAATTATAGACAATAAATAAAATAATGTTTTCTTACTTCGAGATTAGTAAAACCGTCGATAATAAATAAAATTTAATTCAATGTTTATTCGCGGTAATCAAAGTTAGGCTAAAAAAATTAAATAAGAGAAATATATAGGGAAAAAAGAGGCTCCAGCTATATAAAAATTCGTCATTTCGCAATTGAGGCTTTGTTTAGCAAAAGTGGCGAGGGTCAAGAAAATAATAAACCAGCAGGCGCGTAGAAGACAGGTAAAGAAGGCAATTCGCGAACACTTTAAGACGACCTTATCATGAATAATTTATAAAGTCGAAGGAAGAGAGTCCGCGCAAGTAAAAACCGGGCTCCGCAATAAAAAAAAAGTAACCTCTCTCTCTCTCTCTAAAAATAGCAAAGCAAGAGAGGCGTTCGTCATTTTTTCGTGTTCTCTCGTTAAAAAAAAGAATATTCGCGAGACTCGTTTATATTAATACATAGGCACCTAGATAGTGCGGTGCGCTTTTCGAGCTCTCCGAATCATTTCGAGATAACCTGGTCGACTCGAAGTCGGTTATCTCGTCACTGAATAAACGATAGGTAGACAAGGGAGACCGGTTTCCATATATCTTATTTTTTGATTTTCTTTTTTTTTTACTTGTGATATTTCTTTAAAACATTTCTCAACCCCCTTTCACTTTAGTACTCTCGAGGTCCTTTGCAGGGTGAATTTTATGTACGCGCAATTTCGGGAGGAGCTGCAATGTTACTTTTGATTAAACATTGGATTTACTATATAGCGAAGGGTTTACGCGCGCATCGTGAAACTCATTACATTCGTGCAGTGAACCATTAAGTTTTTGTTGGCGATGTTCTAAACAACCTTTAAAATCGTAATGAAATGGTTTATTATTTAAATCCTATAATTACAGTAAAATAGTTGATAAAATAACTTTTCGTAATTTCCATATAATTTTAAGTAATAATATTTGTAAAATAAAATTCAAGAAGGTATCTATTCTGTTTAAATAATTATTTAAAAAATTATTGATTGATCAATACATGAGTAAGAATTGCAATTTACAATCCCACGTCGAGCATATTGCATTGATTCTAAATTCTAAACAGTTTTCATAAAAATTCCTAGGCTCTCGTCTTCTTTTTCTATGAAACGAAAGAAGGATCGAATGCGATACTAAACACGACAGGTTTCACAAGTTAAGGAAACGCGTTCGGAAAACTTCGCAAACTTGATCACATTCGTCTCAATCACCCCAGAGTTTTTGGAATATACGATTTTCCTATGAATCATACCGATTTTCATCGTTCGTGCAAGATAAATACAGTTTATGAGTTGTACGATGAATCACAGTACGTTTGTGGTAAAAAAAAAAGATTGAAGAAATAACGTACGTGTTATGCGACTAGTTTCGAGTACGACACGTTCCTTTTCCGCACTCTCGAAGAAAATATTGAAAACCAAACGTCCTCCTATATGGTTTTTCGTCTGTGTAAAATTGTAAATACAAAACATGTGTATTTTTTTTACTTTATCACACACAAATGCACGTGTGTATATACCATGATAGGTACAATGTGTCGCTGGAAAATGTCACGTATATATAGCTATATAAAGGGGTGAATAAATTACGCATAGGGTCGCGATCAAGCGCGTATAGCAATGTCGAGCAAACCGATATACTTTGTGTACACGTATATGTATCATTATTTTATTTTTTTGCACGGATGAATTTTTACTTCATTGGGATACTATTGTAAGGTATTACATTTATTCATTGTGCCCGTATTAGCGAGACCCTCGAGGTAGATATAATTTCACTTGTAGTAATAATATGATCCAACCACTTCGTATACATGGAGAATAAGTCGACGATATTTGTAATATAAAATTATTGCATTTTTCGAAGCGCCGTTCAATTAAAACAAATCGTTGACAATATTAATTGTACTATATATAAATCTTGGTTACAGCGAAATTTAAATTAAATTATACTTAATGAAGACATTAAACATTTCTGTACAATAGCGTCGATATATTATCACAAATTAAGTCATCTAAGATTGTGTGTATATATACATATGTATTTCCTAACATCATCATAATCGAATTGCATAAAATATATTTCTAATTCTACGTTTCGTTTGCGACGTGTGGGAGAAAGGTAAACCGTGCTGTACATATATGACAAAAGAGTAAAGAAATAGTTACAACAAACGTTCCTACCGATTTAAAGTGTAACGAGTGCGAGCAAGCTATTTGCTTTGCTACATAAATATGTGATTATAATAATTATTTCATGCAGACGTGCCGTTTGTTACTCGATGCAATCAAGTTTCAGTTGCGGATGCGTGAAGTATAATTAACTCGCGATGTATGTTTCATTTGAACGAGACATTAAATTTAATTGAATAGTTAAGTCGAGCAAATTGCGTTTAATAAACCGTTGTCCCCTATTCCTAAAGGTGTTGTTTATATAAATATTTGATAAATCAACTATTTTTAGTTGAGATCTCGAGGATTCGTAACAAGATTTTCAATTTTATAATTAGTATTATATTTTTATCGCTTCACAAGTTCCACTTCCATCGTATATACATAATGGGATTAAATTATCAGATGGAATCAAATTGAGACGACAAAATAAATCGATTATACAAACTAACTAAATTTTTTCGTTATATATAACTGTATGTTAAGTTGACTCGGAAAACGGTCTGATCTCTCTGGAAATAGTACAATTACGACAAACAAGGCTACATCTTCTCTTATTCCGACTCTGATGAATTCTAGAGAAGGGATCGTCACATTGTCGCACCCGATTTAAGACTGTGCAATATAAGAGTCAAACTCGAGAGACAAAGAGAAGTAAAAAGTGGGATAGGAGGTTGGCTTTATGGTTCCACGAGTGGACGTTCGTCCTCGTCACTCGATAGGGAATCGCGATACCATACACCCAGAGCTGCATGCCGTACATATATATCTTCCAGAGGAACAGGAGAAACGAAGGGAAGACTCAGACAGAGAGAGAGAGATCGTCAGTATAAGCCGCCGCTCGCGCAACGGACCACCATGAAATGGACTGGAGTGTGGACTTTATGCCCAGCGCCGGCGCGCTCCCGCGCGCGTCACGGATATACGCGGACTCTCGTAAATGCCCCGAGAGAGAGTCTAACTCTCGGGGAGCGCCACCAGATCAACGTCATTCTCTTCTACGTTCCACCAACAGATCATTCTACCCTCTTTCCTCTTATTCTTATTCTTATTCTTATTCTTATATATTTTATGTAGTCTCATATATTTTTTTAATGCAGATGGAGATGTTACGTAATTTTTACTGTTTGTATGCGACTCTTCAACCAATACCAATTTACTTAATACAAATAACGTAATATATTATACTTTTATGTAGGAAATATTTTACGACAGCTCAGTCAAAATAATTGCTATTTCATTACATAAGTATTATGATTATTTAGGTTACTATTTTTTTTTTCGAACAGCTGATACATGCCACGTTTACCGTACGTGTTATTGCGATAATGTTTATAGTAAAAAGTTCTCTCCACGTGTGAATAATGGAAGAAGTTGACTAACAATAATTCAATTAATGTTGCAATTAATTTAAAACGACTAAATGAGAAATATTTAAATAACTTGATATAGAGAATTATTCAAATGATTAATTGCATCTCTTTTAAATTACATAATAGATATATGACAAGCGTAATGTGAAAAGTAAGGTAAGTCAGAGTATCAGTCTCAATAATATATATGTATATATATATATATATACGCAGCGTAAATATTCATAATATTACGTAGATAATTTCATTACTAATTTATTGTAATAATGACTAAGTAAAACTAGATATGACCAACATTTTTATCCATTTACGTACAAATGGTAATAGGGTAAAGAATATCTGAAATAAAATCTCAAAATCACTTATTAACTTTACTATATCTTAGCCAGAATGTCGGAAAGCATATGCATAATAGTAGACCGTTCGAATTTCAGCGTCATCTTCCTCAAAATAGAATTGAAAAAAAAAAAATAGTAGAGAAATTCAAGGCGAAAGAAGAACTATTTCTTGAATACACATATATAGCCGACTATCGAAAAACGTGCGAGCACATACGGTTTTATAGCTGTAGCGCACACTCGGCCCAATGAAATGCTGCCTTTGCCGCTTCGTCATGTTTCGGTCGAAACTTGAGAATCACCGTGCCGGGCGCTTCGAGAAAGAGCGAGAGAGACAGAGCGAGAGAGAGAGAGAGAGAGAGAGAGAGAGAGAGCGAGTGAACTGACCAACTATACATATATCCAAGAGAGAGAAAAAGATGGAATGCAAGAACAGAAACGGCGGTGGCGGCGACGACGACGACTACGAAGACGACGACGATGACTGAGAAAGAGAGAGACAGATAGTATAGGAGGGAGATATAACGAGTTGCTATCGGCGAAATTTTAAGTGCCGGCGAGGTCACTCTGTTCAACGATTGAAAGTGCGTTGGTCGCGATACTTCTCTCTTCGAGTTTTGCCGTCGACGACCATTACGTTCGACAATGAAAATTCTGTATTTGCTCGTACGCTTTTGTTAAGGTGCTTCTGTTATTATATTTGGAAACATGAAATATTTATCGGTCGATTGGCTCGTAGGTATATACGTTCAAGTGAACGATTGTGTGTAAATCAGTTAAGTTATTAGTTTGTCGAGAAATTCACTCGATTATAATTTAATTAGTCTGTTTTATTGATATGGTTATTACACGAGCAATTAAATCAATTGGTTAAATACTAAAATCTATATCGAGTAATGATTATATTTTCTTAAAAATGTTTATAAGAAAATAAATAAAGTGATGATTATATTCGATAAGGTTGATAACAAATTATT
Source organism: Theocolax elegans (assembly GCA_026168455.1). Taxonomy (NCBI): domain Eukaryota; kingdom Metazoa; phylum Arthropoda; class Insecta; order Hymenoptera; family Cerocephalidae; genus Theocolax; species Theocolax elegans. The sequence continues at coordinate 55,390,153 of CM047430.1, read as the reverse complement.
AATCACGCTAGGTCACTTCTATATACGTCGAAAAGTAAACAAGTCGATTGATATATCATTCCAACCACATTTTGGTGTATAAAACATATTAAATTAGTAAATAGAAAATTTGAATATATATTAAAAATATGTTGCGCCAAAAGCAAATAAAATTGGCCTGGGATGGCTTGGTCGGTAGACTGGTCGACCCTATCCGCAGATCCCGGGTTCGATTCCCAGTCTGGTCTCTGCCAATTGATACAAGCACCGATGGAGAATGTATTTTCAACTAGTTTTTTCTTCACAAAGATATCGTATGACCTCCGTCGTTGACTAGCACCAAGTTTCGAGCATAAAAAAAGCGACGTTAAATTAATAAAAAACAGTTCCGAGTTACTTAAGCATCTATAAATTAAAAAAAAAATTAAGCAAAATATATTAAAGCTAAAGTTAGAAACTTTAAATTAAAAGAATGCGCACGTATAGCATTCGAAATTTCCGGAAACGGCAGTGCCTTGCACGCTTATCGTTGTAGCTTCGATTGCAAGAGTGTCCTTTTCGTGGGTGTCGCTTTTCATACAATCGGCCTTTACATACTTTGTCTTTTTCATGCATTTATATCGACGCGAACACACCCTCCGGGGCTGTCCGGCGCTTCCCGTCGCTATTCGATACCACGTCGGCCAGTAGCCCTGTCAATGCGAGATCTTCTTCGATAGACTCGACACACACGCTTGCCTGTATAATAAAACGAAAAGGCAGAAAGAGAAACCGATCTACTACATTTTCTTATACTTTTATGTATCTGATAGGTTCATCATATTTTATATTTTATTAAACTATATTTATGTCTCTCTATCTTCCTTTTGCGAATTTAAAATTATTTTACCTAATATACAGTTTCTTATAATCTTACGACGGGACCATAATTAAATAAAATATAAGTATTACCGTATAATTCTGATACTATTCAATAATTAATTAGTTAAAATATTTTCCGTTTCCTATTTGAAAATCAACATCAATATCATTGATGTGTTATTCGACAACAAGTGTCTAAAAGACTATTTGTCACAGTTACATATTATTTATGCATAGTTGTATGCATAAGATGCGATGTTCAGTACACGTAAAGTATACTATTTCATACCATCAGCAATATAGATACTAGTTAGGTTAAATACTTCCGTAACTATACGTTTCCACTCTGAATTAAATTGTAGTAGCATTTTACTCACAATATTCCAGAAAGGTAGTTTCGACCCAAATCAAAAAGTTCATTGTATATTATTTGTAAAAAAAAAAATTCCTGTGTAGATGTATGTGAAAAAAAATGCACAAGATGCGCAGTTGAAGGAATTTCTGAAACATGATTGGAAATCTGAGTCAGTATAGCCAAGTCGTAACTTTGTTTGCATAGGCACTCGCGAGGGCAGCGAGTAATAAATAAATGTGCGGTCGAGGTTCGATGGTATAGTATAGAGAGGTTTAAAATTTCGCGTTAAAATTCAATGTCTTTATAGATGAGCGTTAGAAAGAGAGAGAGAGGGAGAGAAAGCGAGTTGGGATGCGCTCATTTGCCGTATCGACGATTCGGACGCTTACTGCGAGTTTACGCTAGCGAGTGTGTGTACCTATCTTCGGGGCGGAATTTCTCGCTAGGCTCGCGCGCGTGGAGCACGTAACGGGTGTTGCTTTTGCAAATGTCAGTTGTGCGTATACGCGCCGAGCGCGACTCTGTTATTACTTCGAGAACCCGGCTCATTTCTCGAGCTTCAGGAATCCCAGGCTCTCTCTCTCTCTCTCCATCTCTCCCAGTCTACATTTTTCATTTACAAAAGGATAACGCTCTTGCTCTGCCGCTTACCGGATAAAACTCCGCTCGATCGTTTCCTCTACTGATTTTTCACGTCTCTTTTCTCTTGCTCAATTTTCCTTGAAATACCTCGGAATAACCTGGTTTTCCTTTTTCATTTCTTCGTTTTCGTTTCGGTTGCACAAGCTGATAGGGTAGGAATACGGGTAACTCGTCAACTCGTTCTATCATTATTTTTAACTCCTCATTTTTTACACTACTGGTGTTTACTATATTATTTTACAACATGATATATCATCGGTGTAAACACCAGATTCTTTAGTCCAAATAAATAATTCAATGTAAAATTAATCATGGACAACTGCATTAATACAAATGAATGTGGTATTTCAGAAAATGAAAAATAATCGATACATAATCGATTTTAGAAGATTTAATAAATTAATTTTTAATATTTTTAATAAAATATTGTGGACGAATATATATATATATATATATGTACATAAATGTTAAAGTCTCTACTAATTCACACTATAATTAAATTACCGTAAGATATTATATTAGATAGTTTAACACTGAGTTACTCGCGTTAATTGAACGAAATTAGTCAGTTGCAAATTAACCGAAAGATTAAATTTCGTAAGTGAATTAAGAAGATAAAATAAGAAGAAAATGAAGAAATAGGAAGAGAGAGGGAGGGAGATTGAGAGAGAGAGAGAGATTGAGAGAGAGAGAGAAAGGAGAAAGAAAAAGTTTCAAGTGTAGAGTTGCCAAAGAAAGTGCATCCTCGGGAATAGTAGGTGGAGAAAGATTGGCAACGCCACCCGGTACACGTGGGCGTGAACGGTCCGTGCGCGCTCAAGTTCACAAAGGCCGAATCTCATTTCTGGGTGCTTGTCTGGGCACTCTGCTAATTAATGTTTACGATTTCCATTAACGCGACGCGACCGCAGTCAGCGACTTCCCCCGGGGATATAGAGATCGCCGCGATTTCTCACCGCAACTCAACTTCTCTCTCTCTCTCTCTCTCTCTCTCTCTCTTTCACTCTCCCTCCCTTGCTCTCTCGTTCATTGAGCTTGCAAGTTCGATTTCCGGAAGGCCAGTAAATGCCCTCACGTTTCGCAATTGGAAACAGGCGTTCCCGAAAACTCATCGATTTACTGACCACCCGTTTGTGTTTCCCCTTTCATTGATTCTTCTTATTGCTCATTCGGCATCTCTTTCTCGGTCCCTCGATGCAACCTGCATCCAACTATATATTTCCGACTTTTTGTCTGACCGGCACGTTTCGGCTATATTAACTCTTTCGATAATTCAATTGCATCCTGAACCGCTTTTACGGTCTGGTAAACTTACTTAGCGAATCTCTATACTTCATTTCACGTGATTCGCTTTATTCGAATGGATTTATCTTCGATTATTACAACCTGTAATTCAAGTTATTAAACGCGTATAACTTTTATATACTAATGTTATTGGCAATTATCCTTCCAACATTTTTCATTCAACGTCTACGTATAGACCGCTAGATCATTTGGAACTGCAGTTTAATTAATTGTAAAAAATTTCGAAATTATTATTAACACTCGTATAAATCATGTTTTAGGCAGTTTAATAAATGAACATTTAATCGATTCAATTAACCAATTCGAAATGATAAAGTTTGTTATCTAAATCATTAAATTCAACGTATATTACATTATTTTTAAAAATTGTTGTTGAATATTAAAACTTAGCAGATAACTATTTAAATATGCCGCAATCACTAGATTAGCGATAGACTAATAAATAAGAGAGAAAATTGAAAGGTTTTTTTTATTTAGTAGTAAGAATAAAGAATATGTTGTATTTGAGTTAATTTCACTTAATTTCGTTGATAAGTAGATATTAGGTAAAATAATTATGCGATAAATCGGAGGTTATATCCGTGGGTTCCTTTGTCGCAACGTATACAAGCAAGAATACCTTGGTTTATCTCGTGTGCGCAGGGGCTCGTGTCGCAGGTGAGCAAACTCGTATCTCAAGAGCCTCGAGGCCGCGAGGCCATTGGTGAGCTAGCCGCGCCGAAAGAGACCTGGAAATCGCAGGAGCGTGCGCGGTATCAGGTATATTGTAGACTCGGAAGTCGTGAACGCAAGCGACAAGTGCGAGAAAGCAAAAAACCTTACCCCTTGGTAGAAAAAGCTTCGTGTATTCAACTATTTTAACTTCCTTAGCGATTGCGAAAATTTTCTTTTCCAACTTGACCCTTTTTTTTTTCTTCTCTCTTACTCACCTCCCCGAGCCGCGCTAGTTTATAAACTTCTTTTTAACTCGAGTTTTCGAGCCAACAAATTACGGTCTACTGTTGCGAGAACAATGTTACGAGAATTTTAAACTTCATTATGTTTTTAAAGTGAACGTTCCCTCATTTTCCTCGATCTTTTAAACCGTTTAATTTTTTGTTTTTAAACGCGTTTAGTTTTATATTACATACATACGATGCATATACACGTTATATATGTATGTATGTATGTATGTGTATATATACGCACGTACACACCCAAACGTATATATCCGTACGTGTACTTGTGGTATACGTATATAAATATGATCGATTGCGACATCGTTGCGTGTCTGCGTACAAAACCTTTTCTCACCAAGATTTATCGACCCCTAGGATTTTCTATTTTTATTAATCGCGTTTTATATAACGAAAATGTTTATTATTATGTTTCATGCATTTTGCAACAGTGCAAATAATAACTTGTTTTAGTATAAAATTACTGTGGATTTAATTTTTAACATTATTCAACTATAATAAATAATGTACTATTGTCATAGCGGTGGTCTCGTACTCGAACGTTCTACTGAAAAGAGAAATATTAAAACAATATATAGAAGAAATAAATAAAAATTATAGACTTTATTATTCTAAAATATAAAAACTCGGAAAATGTTTTACAACTAGATGTGTCATAGATTTCGTAGCCTAATTTAAGTTAGTGTATAACACTAACATTAAGTTTATATTAAGTTTGTGAGAGAAACGCATCAATTAGTGATATTACTGAAAAAATGCACATCTCAAATATGCACGCTAAACTGCTGAGAGAAGCTTCGTTGTCATTGATTATCTGAATTTTAATTGTCACACAATAGGAGGAGTAGCATCCCGAGGTTATTATATAATCCTTGCCGAGTACTGGAGTTAGTCTAAATCCAATATCGAGAGAAACAAGTTGCATGTATTTTCTATTCTACGTGTATTTTTTGTTTACTTTAATAATATCTGCTAAGTTCTCAAATAAATATTTAAAACAATAAAATTTTTGATTCTTAAATTATGTGTTACTATGTAAACCGTGTTTAAGAATATACAAGGAGAGACAAATTTTAGTAAATTTTACTAAACTTTCATTAACACGGTAACAGACTGCCAAAATGCAAAAAGGGTCTGAACTTTCAGTAAAAATTAGTAGACTTGTAATAAAAATTAGTAGAGTTTCATTAAAAATTGATGGAAAGTTCAGTAAAATTTAATAAAAAGTTCAGTAATTTTTCAGATTTCGGCAGTTTGTTATCGCGTTAATGAAACTCTAGTAAAATTTACAGGAATTTTTGTAAAATCTACTCAAACTTTGCTCTCTGTGTAAAAGACTTGCGATTGTTGTAAAAGTCTTTGTTTAGATAAGCGTCTTGAAGTGCACTCTCTTTTTACCAATATTAAATTAAAATAAAAGAAAGAAATAAAATCTAAGATTTGTTACGGAATGGTCAAAGCATAATAATTCAATTAGAGTAGTAATATCTTACGTCGTTTTGGAGATTGTTCGTTCCTATATAATCGCATAAATATCTGCGATAAAAAAATCTGTAAAAGGCAAGGGCCGAAATCGTAACGATAACAATACCGGTTCAGTAGTTTTTCTCGAGTACACCTGTGCACTCTAACGAATTGGAAAAACCGGTTGTGAAACTGGTCTCACACTGAAATATTTGCAACCTAAAAGGGTGTCGATCGAAATCAGAAAATTGTAAGCTGGTAACTTTAGCTTGAAATCAAAAACCGCGGAATTCGCACTACTATCAGGTGTATTTAGTCTTGAAAAAAGGACTGGGTTCGTTTTCGAGAATAAACCTGGGAATCCCTTGGGCTCCCACGTATTTGAAAACAGGTTAGAATGGAAATATCGCGTGCTTCGTAAAATCGTAAGACCTCGGAAGTTATCGAATCTTTCATTGACGGTAACCTTCTATCCTAGAGACATTGTCCGTACGTCAACGGTTAATTATAAGGGATTCATCCTTTGGTGCATTCATCGTTTTGGGTGCGAAACTTTCAAAGTGTACGCGTATAGGATAGAAATTTCGTTCTTATGCGTTGTCGAGAGAAAGAGAGAGAGAGAGAGAGAGAGAGAGAGAGAGAGAGAAGGAGAGAGGAGAGATACGAAACGGACGCAGTGAAAACCGCAGAAGAAGGCGAGCTGAACGCGCGGAACGGGCATATATAGCCGGACATGCAAAACCGCCGCAATTCTCCCGTGTTTATATCCACGTAGAGTGTTGTGTTGTACCGAGCCGCTACCAGTTATACCATAGAGTTACCCCTTCTGTCCTTATGTCGCGAGACCACCGCACCGGAAGCAGTATGCTTAGAAGCCTTTTTCTAGAAAACGGATACGGAGGGGGACACGGCAAAATAAAACGAGGCGACCAGGAGGAACGGTATTCGTATCGACCGCGCATCCTTTTGTGGAAACAACTTTTTTTTCTTTTACTCAGTTGCCTCTTCGATACTTGTGAGAAAACACCAAGGATACATATATACGTGTATATACCTCCTTCACTCGCCTCCTCCTCCTCCTCCTCCTCCTCCTCCTCCCCTCCCGCCCTCCGTCTTCTCCTTATGAATGCTCTTTACTACTCAATTATATGATAAACGTTTCTTTGTTCTTCCCGCTTTTAGAATAAATCTCCATGTTTCCTATTGTTCCTTCGAGTTTACGGTACGGACAGCTACATTCGCTAGATCGACGTAGAAAGTTACACCAATATTTTCTACCGATACTGCAGCCAACGGACTATTTACAAGATATATTTATGAATTGAAATATGGTGAAAGGAATCTTTATTTTTTCTTGCGATTTATCTTAAATGTCATTTAACTATTTTAGTGAAATTAATTCCCTTAAACATCTACAAATATTATTTTCAAACATTTTAGTTTATTAAAATTATATGGTAATAAAATTACACAAGTTTTTACTGTACGATGTGTGAAAATAAAGAAATATATAAAATAAGAGGTGAAATGATTATTCGGAGGGGCAGTAATCGGCACAGTGTAGATAATTGTACGCACTATGAAGTCTATAATTTATTCCGACGTGAATGTCGGTGATTTGAGAACGTAGAGTGTACCTAAGCGAAGTAAATCCATTGCACGAAATCCTGATTAGAAAAGAGAGTCAACGAAGTACTAAATTATATCGTATCGAGGAGCTTGCGCTGGGAGCTCAGGAGCACGTAGAAGCTTCAAGGATAGCGGGAATCCCATCTGACGATCGGGACAGCCGAGTACAACCCAACAGGGAACGAGCGAAGAGAGAGAGAGAGAGAGAGAGAGAGAGAGAGAGAGAAGGAGAGAGGAGAGATACGAAACGGACGCAGTGAAAACCGCAGAAGAAGGCGAGCTGAACGCGCGGAACGGGCATATATAGCCGGACATGCAAAACCGCCGCAATTCTCCCGTGTTTATATCCACGTAGAGTGTTGTGTTGTACCGAGCCGCTACCAGTTATACCATAGAGTTACCCCTTCTGTCCTTATGTCGCGAGACCACCGCACCGGAAGCAGTATGCTTAGAAGCCTTTTTCTAGAAAACGGATACGGAGGGGGACACGGCAAAATAAAACGAGGCGACCAGGAGGAACGGTATTCGTATCGACCGCGCATCCTTTTGTGGAAACAACTTTTTTTTCTTTTACTCAGTTGCCTCTTCGATACTTGTGAGAAAACACCAAGGATACATATATACGTGTATATACCTCCTTCACTCGCCTCCTCCTCCTCCTCCTCCTCCTCCTCCTCCCCTCCCGCCCTCCGTCTTCTCCTTATGAATGCTCTTTACTACTCAATTATATGATAAACGTTTCTTTGTTCTTCCCGCTTTTAGAATAAATCTCCATGTTTCCTATTGTTCCTTCGAGTTTACGGTACGGACAGCTACATTCGCTAGATCGACGTAGAAAGTTACACCAATATTTTCTACCGATACTGCAGCCAACGGACTATTTACAAGATATATTTATGAATTGAAATATGGTGAAAGGAATCTTTATTTTTTCTTGCGATTTATCTTAAATGTCATTTAACTATTTTAGTGAAATTAATTCCCTTAAACATCTACAAATATTATTTTCAAACATTTTAGTTTATTAAAATTATATGGTAATAAAATTACACAAGTTTTTACTGTACGATGTGTGAAAATAAAGAAATATATAAAATAAGAGGTGAAATGATTATTCGGAGGGGCAGTAATCGGCACAGTGTAGATAATTGTACGCACTATGAAGTCTATAATTTATTCCGACGTGAATGTCGGTGATTTGAGAACGTAGAGTGTACCTAAGCGAAGTAAATCCATTGCACGAAATCCTGATTAGAAAAGAGAGTCAACGAAGTACTAAATTATATCGTATCGAGGAGCTTGCGCTGGGAGCTCAGGAGCACGTAGAAGCTTCAAGGATAGCGGGAATCCCATCTGACGATCGGGACAGCCGAGTACAACCCAACAGGGAACGAGCGAAGAGAGAGAGAGAGAGAGAGAGAGAGAGAGACGAAGAAGTTGACCGACAACTAACGGCAAAAAATAGGAAAAAAGATTAAGATCTCTTTCTCTGAGTAAAGCGGGACGTCTGTTTGGGCCCCTGATATCAAAAGCTGAATCAGCGCACACAAGGTGGAGGAATCGACCACACACGCGATCATACAAACATAGAAGCGTCCCCCGCGTGTATCTCACTCACGGAAACACATCGTATACACGGAGCACTGCAACGACTAAGCCGAGTTTCACCCGTCGGAAACGATCACCAAAGACGTGGCATCCGATCTTGGTACTCCCTGACTTTAATCGACTTCCTCGCTTGTTTATACTCGAGGCCTATAGTCGCATCGACCAAACGATCTTTCTATACGTAACGGAAAAATGATCTTACCAGATTTTTGACCGAAAATTTCTTTTTCGTTGCTTCTATAACACTGCGCGTAAACATTTAATCATCACCAAAAGGTATTTCCATTATAAAAAGTTTATGTTCTTGAAGAAAACATTCTTTGTATGTTCTTAACAATAGCTGTTATCTCTTTTTCGACTGTAATATATCAACCAATTTTGATGCATTTAATTACTCTAGTGATACGCAGCTAAGTACAATTAAATTTAAGTAATTTTGTATTTTCGTTTACATAAATAAATCGTTTAAACGAAAACGATCCTAAAAGAAAATTAGAACACGATTATACGACTATAATTTGCATTACAGTAATTACATTTTCACTATATGCTGGAGCTATAAAAATGAATTAAAGAAATGTTTCTATTTGAGGAATTGCCATCCAATAGTGGTAGAGTGACGGTTTAGCAATAAGCACTCAGTTACGCAACGAAACAAGCAGTTAGTCAGAAAGATGCACACGGCACGCAGTTTGTTCGCAGCCCAAAAATGTAGAGGTTGCTGGCCGTTTTATAAACGCGTAAACGCTAGCACTTTAGCGCACGGCACGTACATTCGCCGTGACACGAGTGTGAGCCAAGCAACTTTACCCACACACACACACACACACGCTCGCACGCACAGAGAGAAAGAGAGAGAGAGAGATACGCGCGACACACACGCGCACACTCGTGGGTACGTAAACGCTTATACATGTAACGCACTCGTCGATCCGGTATGTAGATTTGCGCAGGTGTCGCCTTGACGCGGCACTCGCGCCTCCGTACTCACACATACATTTGTTTATACACGTACGCGCATAGTCTGCGTAATTTTCAACTTTAATCGGCACGAAAACATCCGCGATATGCGCGTACGTAACCGCCTAGCGAATGCAAACCTGTCGGTGTTGACGAGCCTCGAGTTGGTTATACCGCGATAAACACCCACAGCTTGTTGCTCTTTCACTAATTTTCTATTTCTGGAATTCGTTCTGCAAGTGCTTCGTGCAGCCGCTCGTTCCTACGCACCGCGAGATCGGTCACACTGATATACCTCTATGCCTCGCACCATCTAACGGTACTTTCTCTCTCTCTCTCTCTTTCTCTCTCTCTCTCTCTCTATATATATATATATATATACATATATCTTATTACTATTCTAATTATCATCCTCTTTTTTCATTTATTCGACAATCATACTTTTATATTTTGTATCGATCGTTTATATACTTAAAGAATGAACGAACCGCTTTAATTTAACTAATTGTTTACAAACAATTATTCAACAATTCCCAACGTATCACGTGCCAAGTAATCCGTATGTTTATTTTTTAATTCATCGGTATCTTAAATAAAATGTGAAGAATAATTCGTCTCAAATGATGTATATGTCTATGTTTAATCAATAAAATAAATGAAAAACAACTCTTGTTTTTAACTCTCAATATAATATTTAAGCATGAAAGTTTAAAAAAAATGCAAAACTGAGTAAAAATGTTCACAAAAACCCTGACTAGTGCAAAATTTCATTAAATCGCATCGCTGTTTATCTTATATAATAAATCTAAAATCGAAGGATGATAATAAATAAATGGAATCGATGTTGTACACGGAGAGAAATATCTCATAAAAATTGTAAGTAATTTCAGGGGAAATTTTACCATGAAGTCTTGTAAACGTGGGACGTCTTGACGTTTCAGTAATTTTTACCAGGAACTTCCTGGTAAAAATTACCTAACCGAAAAAATTAAAGCGAAACATAATCTACATCAATAGCGTTAAGAGTTATAACATTTACTTCAAATTAATAAACAAGTATAGATATAATAAATATTTATATTGTTTCATTACGTACATATATATTAATAACAAATACTTTGAGGCAATAAAAAATTTTAATTAATCAAATTTATAATGAATAGATTTATTAAAAATTATAGATTTATTTTAAAATAGTAAATGGGTGTAGAAATAATTCACATTGATGAAGTATTATTTATTGAATATATATATTTATATACTGCTTCAAAATTGATTTGCCATCCGCACTTTGCATCAACAAATTGTAAATATCCTGAACATAAACAATGCAGCATTGAAATGGTACAAATTATAGGTTAGAAATGTATCGCTGTAGAAATATTCGACACTTACATTTTAATGACCGATCGGCCAAGCTCTCCTTTCCTATAAAATTAAAGTTTTACGTATTAATGTTGCAGCTCTTTGTAAAACGTATTTTCTCACCATATTGATTTGTGTATAATTTATTTATATCAATGTAACTTTTGAATAGAAAGTTTAACTGAAGTGTACATTCTTCAATTTTCTCATGAATATAAAATACTTACATATCTGTAAAAAGTTGTTAGAAATATGCAGCAAGGTTTTACACAGAACTGGATTTCGTTGAATATAACCGCATCGAATAGACACTGTATACGTACACCGGCCGGCGATCGGTTCGGCGTATACATTTAACCTCTGCATTCTAAGTCACATGCGCGCGCGTTATCTTGAGAGGGAGAAACTTAGAAGAGTCGGTACGAACAAATTTTTTCTTACGGTCCAAGCGCTACTTTTGCCTATACTAAGATATCGGGGGAAAAATTACAAGAAGTTCATGGTAAAAATTGCAATGAATGCAGAACGTCCCACGTTTACAAGACTTCATGGTAAAATTTCCCCTGAAATTACTTACAATTTTTATGAGATATTTCTCTCCGTGTACATATATAATTTGAAAAGCATAAAGCGAGAATTAATAGTCCAACTAATTTGACAATAGGGTATATATCGTATATACAACGTGAGTATATATCCATAAACGGAACGCAAAGTTCATCGTATAACATAAGTTATCACATAATACGCAGGGTATTAAAAAATATAAAAGTTAATATGCCAGCAAAGCACTTGAACGTTTTTATATACACAAGCCGGAATGCGCATATCGAATCACAGGCCGTAATAATCCGCTTATACGGTACGAGTACTCGAACCCCGGGTAAGATCGAAGAAGAATATCGCATCATCTTAGTTCCAGCATCCATTTCGACGTCGGTTCGCCGACTCGATGTGTGACAGCCGAGCCACGAATCGTACGCGTGCACAACCCATAACGACTTTGTTATCGCGCTAAGAGTTAATAAGCTTGGGACGCGCACACACACGTATACATCACACACGCATTTGTGTACATTCACACGAATGCAAAAAAATACCAACGCACACACGCGCGCGCGCACACACACTTATACGATACTTATAACTGGGTAAGTAACGATTGTTGAGCTTTTTGCCGTACTTGACGAGGGTAAACTTTGTCTAATTGTCTACCTAACGAATCGTCGATTATGCAAAATGCAAAAGCTAATTAGGCAACGATCAATTTTCGATTTCCTTACAACTATAACTAACTCCAAGAGGTTGATTAAAATATTTTCGTTTCACTATTATTTTATTCGTATACCTTGATATTATTTGCTTGTAATAAACTGTATTTCGTATCACTTTTTATGCAAGTTGGTATCTCGATTTGCAATGTATTTGAGAATAAATTTGCTCCAATCTTAGAAAATGGTTTGAAATTCGTATACTATTTATTAATGCGCGTTAATAGGTTGCTATTAGCTTGCAGCTGTTTTCGACTAGCTCGTACTTTCAAAGCATTTTCTTCGGAAGAAATATACGTTCAAGTCGAATGATAAAACGAAAATACTTAAGAGTTTAATCGACATTTTCGTGGCTCAGGAATTTTCGCATTTTTGTACGCTAAACCGGTAATAGGTAATAGATAAAGAAACGTAAAAAAAAACCATTTGAAATTTCAAAGAATCCTCCGATCTATAGATACTTGAAACTGAAAAACGTAATAATGTTGTAACGATAATGTAGACTTTCGAGAGATCCGTCGAAGAATAATACGATTATTAATTGGAATATTCGATCGAATTGTGGAAACGCGGGATAAATGAAACGTTATACCAGACCACGAAACCGTGTAGAATATAAAAATAGAATGAGTTGTAGTTGATTGTTTTTTCTTTCTCTATATATATTTTCTTTACATGATTGATGTACGCGTACCGATGTAACGGTAAAATATATACCGAGTACGCTCCATTGATGGAGGTGAAACCATATACATTAGTTAAACCGATTCTCAACAAATCCGGCGAGCGCGCGTAGAACGCAAAAAGAACAATCAAGAACGTAAAAGAGAGGGCCGTGCATTAGCCGTGGCGCGTTCACGTGACGAAATTCGAGGTAGAAACGAGCGAGAAGGAGCGCGTGCACAGGTAGCATCCATATACCTATATATATATATACGTGTACGAGGTATACGTGAAATTCAATATCGAAGCATAGAAAAGGAAAGCACGCAGAGGGGTATTGAACGCGGGCGTATAGACTCGGACAGAGGAAAGAAAATAGGCGCGCGGAGCTAAGAGAAGAACCCACCTACCTATGTGGCGGCCACGTCGTACAATCGAGTCAGGCCGTTCGCCTACTTGAGTCGCGTTCGCGTCTATCAATAGCCTCTTTCGTCAGGTCGTCGTGTCATGTCGAATCGTTAAAACCTCATGGTTATAACCGTATATGTAGTATAGATACGTATGGAATACTCGTTCATGAGATATGCATGGTTTATCCGTCGTTGGACTACCATCTGCTCGATCTCTACATACCTGACATCGTCGAATATGGAGATTCCATGTGTTCTCCGAGTAACTATATACTCGGATGCGGCTGTGTAAAGAACCATCTGATCAAGAGCCGGCAGTGCTTTCTTAAAGACTTGCCTTTCGAAACATAAACTGCATGTCTACAGGAAAAACAATAATAAGCCATGCAGTCGATGCACTTCTTCGACGTATACGCTACCTGGCTCTATATACACTTTGACATCTTCATGTATATCCGACCAAAAATGTACAATTTCCTAGTTTACTAGTTTCAAAGTATATACGCTAGAGCTTACGACGCTCTTCGATAACTTCTTGATGTCCAATAAACTTTTTTTATATACCATCGTTCTTTCTATGTAATTTTGATACATAGTGTAACTTTGTACTGTACGTCTACGACCCTTCACATCAAATACATAAATGAGCTAAACAACTCGGTATTCACTTGGAACAAAGTTTGAGCATTAGTACACTGTTTAGATAGTTTCGACACCACTAAATAAATACATTATACTGTGTACATTGATTTTTATATTACAGGAGCTATATATGCGATAACAACCGAAATTTCAATGATTAAGAAATGGAAAGTTTAGTCTAAAATATATTACCCACGGTAATTAAATTTGTGATTACGTTACGTTACAAACCATTCGGTTTTCAACGGTATTCGTATGTTTCAAATTTTTTAATTTTTGACAATGTAAGTAAGATCATTAACAGCTCCAATAATTATTGTGAACAGAAATAAAGTTCCACGTATAACACAATTGATGCAGATTATTCCAAGTTGTCACTCTCCAAATAATAATAAATTCCAAACATGTTCTTATGTTCATCTTCATTATTATTAATTAAAAATTCTTTAAATAATGAAAATTCTAAAGATGCAAACTTGCCAACTTGCATCTTACAATAGACACTTTAATCTTGAATTCATCATACTAATAACATTATACACTGGATATATTTATATAGGTGCATTTAATCGAAATTAACCGTATAACTCGAGTACACCTATACTGGATAATAATATACTTTTAATTAATTATCCAATCGACTGCATATTAATTTAATTAAACCCACAAAATGATTACCAGTAGAACTTATAATTAATATGTATATATGTATAAATAACACAAAAGAAGCATTGTATAAATTCGATCGAAATAAATGTGTACGTAAAATCTATTTTACGCGTGAGTAATAAAAACGAGAAATTAAACGATCTAACGTTATTGTGTATTCACGTCCAGATAATAACGTGTAACGATTATCAAGAATCTTTATCCCGATTCACCTGATTGGAAAATATTAAAAGTATAGGACCGTGAATCGATCATCGTACAAAAGTGAATGAGTAACTGCAAATTAGTCGGTGTTTGAAAGGAAAAGTAATTTAACCGCATAATGCGCAATGAATGCCTTAGGAATTTCACTATAGCAATTAGACGGAGCAACGCGGTTAAGTATTAAAATAATTGAAAAATGTCACGGTTCCGATTAAAAACAAACTTTAATAAACTAATAAACAATAATCTTCGGTGTTCTCTCCACATCGATATGACGCATACATAATAAGCTATTAAATTGTGTATATGTACGTTAAGCCAGAAGAGTTATTAAAACGGATGCAAGGAAGAAAGAAAGAGAAAGAGAGAGAGAGAGAGAGAGAGAGAGAGACAGAGATATTGCACAATAGCTGTGAGTTGTGTATAAATTATTCATTGTTTCTCTCTATGCACTGGCACATTAACGAACGGTGCAGGTTTGTAATGGGAAAGGTCGTGTTCGCTCTTTAATCAAATGTTACGTGTTATTAGAGTTAAATTACAATGACTATTGTAGCAATAAGAGCAAGGCTAAATTGAAATACTTGTACAAGTTCGCCTCGTATACACTACTGGATATATTTATATATTTATATATCGATTACTATCAGATAGGAAAGAGAGAAAACAACGACGATATACCATATGTGCATAGATTAATGCTCATTCCAATACTTTTTGAAAATGCGGGATGGGGGCGCACATATTTTGTTGCTAATTATATAGTTAATTAAATGCACAATTAATTTAAAAACTCAACAACAATCTATTTTTTTATGAATTTTAAGAAATTTATATCTTTCCCATATGTCTATCGGAACTTCTTTGTATTGCTATAAGCTTTTTATACAGCTATGAAAGAGTTGCTTCAGAAACGAAAATTTTGACAAAACTAAATATAAGCTCTTGCTTTTGAAAATTTTGCATATTTTAAGAATACTGTCAAATTGCCAAATATAAATATTTACTAAAATTCTCATTTGGTTACATTTCTATTGAAATAAGGTTTCTCCTCATTCCTAGTTTGCTTAAAAAGGTTAATTTAGGTTAAAGTTGTGCCAATTTAAATATGACCTAAAATGCAAACAAATGCGCTTTATTTTGACAATTTTAAATGCTTATAACTTCGGTCTACCATATTTTATTTCAGCAAAAAAGAAAGAAATACGAAGATTTTCCGATAAACCGTAATAAATATAAATTTTTCAAAGTTTGGTGCTATTTTGCAAAAAAAAATGAAAAAAATAACCTATTTTTGAGTTTTTAAAAATCAATACCCAAGTCCCTAATTAACCTATAGGGCAAAAAATTTAACTGATATACTATTTTTATATGCGTGTGTATGCGTGTGTGCGTGTGTGTGTGTGTGTGTGGGTGTGGGTGTGTGTGCGCGCATATAAATATATAAATATAGGTATAGATATAGACGTTGTAAACGGCATAATACGCGGGGTTCGCACACCTTCGTCTCGGGCAGCGAGCATATGCTAATTACACAATTAACACGAGAAATAATAAAACAGTTGAGCAATAACCCAAGACATTGCGCGGCCGCGCACACGGAGCAAGTATTGTAATGCGCAAGCTCGTTCGCAAAACCTCGTTCAACAGGATATAAAATAGATTACTTTCTGTGGCTGATTAAAATATAGCCAACAAAAAGTGAGAATTTTATAACCTGACTATACATACATATATATATATATATATATATGTATATATAGATACACACACATCTACATCTGTATCT
The DNA here is from genome assembly GCA_026168455.1 of Theocolax elegans. Classification (NCBI taxonomy): domain Eukaryota; kingdom Metazoa; phylum Arthropoda; class Insecta; order Hymenoptera; family Cerocephalidae; genus Theocolax; species Theocolax elegans. Next base: position 55,373,381 of record CM047430.1, on the reverse strand, counting down.
ACGCGGTGCGCACACAACCACCCACATACGTGGCATATAGGTGCACGATTATATACGTATATACACGCACACACGAGTCTTATGTATTATTTTTCGATGTGTGTTTGTGTACGTGTGTATACACTTACATGGGATTTTCTAACTGGCTATACCAATTACGAGTAACTACGGTTAACATTATTAATTATAACTATCGATAGCCGAGGACTTCTCTCTTTCTCCCTCGCTTCGCTATATATACATGCTCGATTTAGTTTATCTTTGATTAGCTGCTGCTACGCGTGGGAAAACGGTTAATTCAACCATTTGTCTCGTCTTGTACGTTCTCGTACGCTGTAGTACACGCAACTATATAGATATACTAATTTAACTATATATATATTTTCGATGTTCTATATCATGTACTTATTTCTATAGATAGTTTTTCTTTTAATCAATACGCTATACTATCAGAAGAATTGTTAACACGTATATTAATTATTAATGCGCATGTCTATTTATATATATATATATATATATATCTCCTGCGTCCTGATACTGTTTGTCTAATATTAGAGAAGGTAATATAGTTACAACATTTAAGCGTTTATTTAAATCGAATTGTAATGCTTACGCGTACATAACACATTTTTTTAGATACGTATATGCTATGTAAGTAATACAATTGGTATATAAATATAATTATAATTGTCAACGTATAGATGCCTATAGAAACATAAAATAATACTGTGCGAGTAATGCATTATCGATTGCTCAACGTTTATTTTAAACAGATTTATTAAACATTATATTTATTTCTTATGCCTTGAGTTATGGTAATAATGTTTCTATCTAGATTAGGTTTGCAAATAATGCTGAATAATTACCGTTAAATTTTACCTGCACCAAGAATATTAATGTTTCTTAATTGATAATAAATTGCAAAAGTTCAGTTTTTCCAATAGATTCGCCAATACGGTATTTCATTCGTTACCCGTAATACAAAATACGAGTCGGGGAGTATTTTTTTGAAAATAAACTCGTGCAATTTTGGTTATCTAAGGAATGAAACTATAACTGATACCAATTATTTGAATAAAGTTGATTAATTTATTAATCTCTATGTGAAAAATAAATAAATAATGGGTTTATAATGCGATTAACGTTTACCTTTCTCAACGAGTTGGGCATCTTTTCCTCGACGCTTACTCGTTTTATATTACCAAGTAAAGGATCGGGGTATCAAAATGAATCGAATTTCACGGAGTTTATAAATTGCTAATTTTATATATGTGTGTATATAGGCATACGGTTGCTAATTGGTTTAGCCATTCCCGGTGCAACTATAAATTATGTAAAAAAATACAACGTGTGCAGCACGCATCAACTACAGGATTCTGTGCAATTTCACAGTACGAATGATAAGGATCTCTCTTGGGAATGCGTTTCACGATATTGCTCATGCATCAACGGCGCATCAAAGTCATTTGCTATATAATACGAAATTCGCTCCTCGAAATATAAATATATATATATATACATACATACATACATATACGTATATAAATGATATGTACAAATATAAGTGTATATACGGTGTATATATTGTACATGAAGTACAGAGGATCTATATATATATATATATACGCATACCAATTACCATGAAATTAGTGAGTGCGATATTAGCGATGCAACACGCGTTGTCTCTGCAAGTACGCGTGCGACGACCCTTTCTTCAAAAATTTAGTCAGGACATCATCGTCGATCGTAGTCTCGATTATGCGCGATCGACTCCTTCAAGGCTTTCTTAATGATAATATAATGACCGTACAAATACACCGAAGGCCGCCGCGTTACAGCCACGCATAATGTTTTATTGCAGAAAAAAAGGGAACGCTATTAAGAGAACATGCTTCCGCCAAAGGCAAAGTAATACTCTCCTTCTCCTTCTCTCTCTCTTATTTTTTTTCTACCTATATATTCAAACGCGAATAAAAAAAATTTATATATATGGAAAATTGAGGGGAATGTCTAAGCGTTAATGAAAAACTGCTATCGATTATTCGTGCCAGATATTTTTTACATTTATAATTAAATAAAACGTTTGCACATACATATATTCGCACACGCGCACACATACGCGCACATGCATCGTATACATATACGTATAATACGCTTATTTTTCGAATTGATAAATGATCATTGGCACTTTACGTTTAACTAATAATTAATTGCAAACTATTTTTATTACCCTTTTTATGTAAATATTTATTTAGGAAAAGCGTTAAAAGTCTACAAATTATACTATTCAAATGGCATGACTATTTCACGTTCAATTAAAAAATTTTAGGAGCGGTTACGTTGCGAATGTTGGTTAAATGGTGTAATTAAAAGAAACGGTTTTCGATTAACTAATGTGGTTGTTTTGAATTTAAAACTACTTCTCCGATAACATTTGCAAGATTATATATACCAATGTTTACATCTTCAAAGTGATATAAAAATATATAACTGTTCTCCATACGTGAGCGATAAAACTTGGATTTCTTGACTCAGCAAAACGTAATAATTCATATTTATTGTGATTCTCGCAATAAACAATAATTTTGAATAACAATATTGATATATCCGAAGCAGTAAAGGAAACTAAAATGGGAATTAATATAAATAAGTATATAAGGTATGGTAAATTACTCGTGGATCATCAAACTTTATGCGAATCAAAGGTGCTCGTATCATTGGGAGAAAAATACTAGTCACTCCCTATACATACCTATAATATGTTACGCAATTAACATCATAATGATAATTTTATCATTTAATCTACTACTGATTGACCACTTGAATTTTTAAACCAATTATGTGATTGCATATAAATTTCGGTATAGCTTTGCTTTAATTGAATAAACCGTATTAATAATTTAATAAGTAAAGTATTAAAGGTATAAAAAGAAATTTAATTTAATATAAGAAATATGGCACTTATAAAATGCAATATAGATTAAGTTATTGATGACACTATTGATTTTTTATTATTATCTTTGCAAAAAAAAATGCTTTAATAAAACTAACGTAGATCAATTAATATTTTTATAATATAATGGTATAATATTAAACGAAAATATACATTTAAAAGTTATTATTTAACGGTTCATTGAGTAATAGAAATATACATTTTTTAAGACCGACACGGTGGCGGAGTGGCGGAAGCGCACCTCGGCCGGTCATGAAAGTTAAGCAGCATCGAGCGCGGTTGGCACTTGGATGGGTGACCGTTCTCGAGCTTAGCTTAAATGATCGGTTAGGTGTTTTTTCACATTCCACAACGTGAGCGGGAGGTGTGAGGCATTCGGTTTCGGTGTTAAAGTCTATACGCAATGTGATCTTGCCACCCAAACAGAATTGTTCTCGAATACACCGCTCTTCTCGGAGGAGGTTTTCCTAAATGGCATTTATCCCAACGGGTTTGACCACAGGTTTTCCCTCTCTCCACGGGCATAACCCCGGGCGAATGCGAGAAGGTGGGGTAAAGAGGGGGTAAAATTGGAAATGGAATGAAATGGAATAAAGGTGTAGGGGATACGTAAAAACCTGTAAAAAGGTGTACGTGGAAACTACCAAAAAAAAAAATTTTATACATTTTTTAAATAAACCAGCTAATTTAAGTCAGACTACGTGTGGATTTTTTTCCATAATTCAGTGTATCATATAATCTACAACTTTGTATATTTAGGCACTATCGTTACACGGAAGTTACTTATATTTTTACCATCACAAAATGTGTTACGTCTTAAAAATCGATATATATATATATACGAACAAACAAAAATTATGTTTCCTAAAAGTCATTAAGGCAACTAATTAAAACATATTATTAGATAGTGCGGTATCTCGGCCAATTTTCGATCGTTTTTACTGAAATTTATAGGGAATTCTTCTGTTATGTGGAAAGTATGTGGCCCTATTTTCAGTTATATCGATCGCTAGAGAAAACTATTCAAATTATTTGACTTTTTAAATTTTTGTTTAAATACATTTTGTAGTAGATTATTTATATATGTATCGTTCCTCAATAAAACTTTTTATCTATTGTACACTATATGCTCAAAACAATATTTTTAGAGGCAAATGTATAAAAACGGTGAAAACTATTAAAAATACACAAAAAGCATGATTTTTGCACTAAACTAAAATGTATTGTTCCTATATAAAAACTTTATATTGATGAAATATTCGCCTCAAAATTACAAAACTTTTACCTATATTGTAGGCACTTTATGATTGGAACAGTTTTTTTTTAAAGATAAACATACATACAAAAACGACGAAAATTATTAAAAATTCACTAAAAAGCACATATTTCATAATAAGATTGAAATGTCTCGCTATTACATAAAATGTTCGTTTTAAAATTAGAATTTATTCTTTTATTGCATAATTTACGATCAAAATAGTTTTTTAAAGGTGAAAAGATAACAGGAAGCGTCCAACGTGAAATTGTCAATTCGTTTAAGAGTAAATACTTTATAATATATAACTATAACATAGAATTAAACAGAGATTTTAATACAACACGAACAGTTTAAAAATGTGTATTATTATTTAGTATAATTGTAACAATCGTGCCTAAAATGTAAAAGCTTAGCTTTTATATGTAAGTAACTAGTTTTGACAAAGTAGATCTGGACGCGGTATAAAAATACATTAAGAAAATAAATTAGAAAATGAAATATTTAATTATATTATTACACAAAATGAATATTTAATTTAAAGATTATATAACTAACTAGATTTAATATTATTTTGGATTAATGTTTTACAGTAGTCAGTTATTTAGTGTAATAAAGAATTTATGATGAACAATACTGGTATCAGCATAAATGTATCTTTTATATTATTTGAGCCATCCTATATTCAAATGTATATCGACCAACGAAAGTAGGAATCTAGGAATATCCAAGTAAGTCACATAATAATATCGAAATTAAACGATAGAATGTGAGTACGTGCGTGTGTGTATCTGAAAGGCAAAGATCGTATAGAATGAAGAATACATATTTAGTTGTATATGTTAGGAAAGATACCGGGCGCGGCAAGGTCCTGTGTCTTTGCTCACCTCCGGCCTCGTCTCTCGTAGTAAACGCTCGGCTCTCTAGCGAGGCGACGCGAACCGCTCGGTAGTTCATCGACCTCGGGGATACGCGGTTGGCGTTACCTGCCACCGTGCCACCTGTAGGGAGGAGAGAGGTCATGCGCGCTTGGCGTCGTCGAACCTCTCTCGCTCTCTCTCTCTCTCTCTCTCTCTCCCTCTCACACACGCGCGCGCGCTCGCACGCACACCCACACGTACACACGGGGACTTACGTGTGTACAGGCGGGCGCGTGCGCGTGTGTGTGTACGAGTGCACCGGCATCTCTCGACGAGCCATGTGCTTTTCCGAAGGCTCGAATTCGCGCGAGTCTGCGGTCTTCGGTGATACCACAATTATGTAGAAAGAGAAGACCGAGGGGCCACCAGTCACACTTTTCCGCGCGACGACCTCCTAATGCGTAGTTGGAGCCCGATTATTTCGGCGAAGCCCAGTTATATAATACACGACTCTTTATTCCTTTTCTCCCCTGCGCGTATTTTAAAGTGCTCCATCAAAAAATATTATTGGCCGTTCAGTGACCTGTGCGCTCGCCCGTAAAATCCTCCCTTTCCGCGCGAACACTTTTCCGGTGTGCTCGAGGTTTGCCCGATTAATTTTCGAGCATTGATCTCCCCAGTCTGGTTTGGTAGTCTGGTACGGCGTGCATGTATGTGTCTGCTCCCTGTGTGCTCTATCACTCTCTTACTCCTCGTCGTCCCCTACTCTCTTTGGCTTCCTTGTATTTTTAACCGACCGTGAGAATACCCCAAAATTAAACATTATAATTTGTTGATGCAACGATTGCTGCACCGACTTCTCGTTCTTCTTTCGCTCTCTATACCTTTAAACACTGAGGTCATTCACATTTTTTTTCCCCCCGCTATCGTTTATTATTTATCGTTTTAAACGTTTTTTCGGCTACTTGAAACCACTAAATATACAGAAGCATTATACTATATCCAACGCGCTTCTATACAGTAATCTAATATTTACCGTACAAGTAAACTTTAAAAGGAAACGTTTTTTCGACATCTTGAGGTCGTTGCACCCGAATACCAGAAAGTTACAAGAATCATGTGAAATTTTCGGTTACTTTTGATAAGGTTATATTTACATTTCGAGTACGAACACGTATTCTTAATCATTTATATTTATTGATATTCTTTTTTTAATACGTACGCTTATTGAACTTGGCGAAGAAATAACGATTCCAATAACGCTTTAATTTGTCGGTACACGTGCCTGATAATAAAATTATTATTGTTTGAGAGATACGACGATTAATATGTTTTTTTAATATTACCATTAATATCAATGACAAAGATAAATTTAATTTTTATTATCAATTATAATAAACATTGTCCAGTATATATATAAGTATGTATATATATATATCCTTCATATTTATATTTATATTGAATATATAACAATTTTTCGTGAGAAGCCTTAATAAAATTATTAGTAATATATTCAATAAATAACAATGAATGTAGTACTCAAAGAGTTATAAATGTACAATTATCCAGATTACATTATAAAATATATGAATAATATGCAGAAATTAATTTTTGGATTTAAGCTTTATATCGTAAAAATTGCATAAATATTTTATCAGTGTCCATACATAAATTTTTTTTATTTTGTGCCCGATCAATTTTCCCGTTCAGTGAATAGTTAATTGACGAGCATCGAACATAACGGACAAGCAATTTAAATTAAAAAACGAAAGTAACGAACAGAAAATTTTCTTATCAGATCAGCTTATACGGGGAGCAACAGCGCACACTTGCTCGCGCGTCTTTTGCAAAAACGTGCGCGAAATAATAATGAGGATAAGTGAGCGAAAAAGGTGTAGAGGTGTATATGTATATATATGTATATGTGCGAAGAGGTCGTTATTACCGAAAAACGTTCGAATCGCGTCGATTAAATCAAAAAGGAAGCAGAACGATCCGAATCCATCGTTGGATATTGCGATCCGTCAATAAATTAACGTTTTAATTGGTCTATACATTGAAGAGATAGCTGCGTGGGCGGAAGTGCCTGGGTTGCTTTTTTCGGGGGTTCGCATTTTGGGCATGTTTCGGGATCATCGTTCGGGGGATCAATTTGAAAATATATACATATACGTGCACGCGTATATTGGAAACGCATATATATATGCATATGTATATGCATACGTTTATCAAGAAAAGCAGTGAACCCCGTAATGTGCGAAGAAGGCAAACACGCCCCCACGGCTGTGCACCCCTCGTCGCATCTATACGGTTAGTTTTCTCTCTCTCGGTCGTCGCTCACCACCGTTTACCCCCATTTATATATTAATGGCCAGGTTACGCCAGATCGCTCGGCGAACCGTGAAACGGGTCGACGAACTCCGACACTTACGTATACTGCGAAAATGCGGCGAAACGCGTGCACATACGCATGTCAAGTCCGAGCGGTCGGTGAACTTTTGGTTTTGCAGTTTAACGCCTCCAAACGAAATTACGCACTTTCTTTCTCTTTTACTTCTCGCACAAAAATTCAAAGCGTTCGCGGTTTTTCTTTTATACGACCTTTGCGATTTTCTCCCAACAAATCCGCGTGTTTGCATTATATCGTTGCGTACTGCAGATACACGTACTGGATAATCTACCACGACTAGCTTCGTTCGAATATACTCGGGTATATTATATATACGGGGTCTTTACGACGGAATGCATTAATGTCCAAGGACTTATAAGAAACGGGTACCTGGTATTTCTCTAATCGCGCTCTGATTGTAATACGCGCTTGACAGTTGAACGCGTGATAGCTTTGTTTGTTGAAACGTACGTATCAAATGCCGTGCATACCAGGTGTACATTTCGATGGATAATCGTTATACTGGTTTCACTCTTTTTTCGTAAATCTACAACAACTATTCCACGTCCAAGATATATCTTGACGATAAATTTAATTAATTTACTCTGATTATACGAACGCAAGAATAAGAAGAATTTAACTTTTTTTTTATTGTTATTTTGTTTTATTTTATCAATTTTTATATTGATACAAAAATTTTTGTATATACTTGTCGCAGCTTGCTATGTGAATAAAAAAAAAATAAAATTTTGCCAAACAATCAGTCATGTGCAGCAGTAGATCGAATAACTTATACAATTTTGCTAAATTCTTTAATTATATAGATCTTTTTTCAATAAATTTATAGAGGTTTAAATAAATAAGTCTACGCCTAAATCTTAATTTATCAAAACGATAGTGCTATTGAAGTCGAAAATTTTTTACAAATAACAAAATAGTTTACCTAAATACAAGTTGTTACAGGTAAAATAATCTAATAATAGAACTAAACAAATTTGCTTGTTGATTTTGACCACTTTCTCGAGAAAAATTTATAAAATTTTAGTAGACGAGTACCTATACCTTATGTCAAAGCTTGAAACGTAATATTTTGTTAACAAAGTTTTACTACTAGTAAACTAAGTTTTGAAGAAATATGTACATTAATGAATCAAATTACAATCAAATGACATAATGATGAATTAAATTTTTGTGTTAAATTTAAATATAAATTATTATTTATATTTATAATAAATTACACTTATAATAAATTATTAACGTTTAACTATATTTAGAATAATTAAAATGATGGGTTTTCAAGTACATTGACCTTATTTCATTCTTTTTTGCATATAAGCTTGCCCTCACGTGCCCCTTGCAGTGGCTTAACAGCAACTATTAACTACAGGTGGAACATATGGAATAGATCGAAAAACACTAAACTTCAGACGCGCGTGCCAAGTTCGAATGCTACGTAAGGACTGTAGGAATTAGCCTTATTGTACAAATATCCGTAAGAAACTAAAATCAAGTGATTAATTTTATCCAATGAGATACATATGTTTTATACTCATATAATGTTACAATTAACTGTAAAATTCTATACTATTTTAATTTTCAATATTCTAGTAAATTGCTTTACCTTCCAAAAAGTATATTTTATAAACAAAGAGCCACCATTCATTTAAATGTTTTTACTTTTTTTCAGTATTTAGTAATAACATCTAAATTATTAATCAGATTATATATCAATTTTATAATTTTATTAATTAATCCTGATTAATTGCGATAATCCATATTTTCTTGTATGCGAAGAGGAAAATAATGATGCATCGAAACAGGTACTTGACTACTTACTCGATCCACGTTGTACGCAATAATAATACATTCGACCTTATATATAAAATTATTAATACTTTGTTTTGAATATAAATTATATTAATTTAACCAACATATTTAAAACACGCCTAATTTATTAGAATTAAAAATATAATAATTAGATCTGTGTGTTAAATTTTAATAATTCAACCAATTATGTAAACTAGTGTAAACAATTAAGTCGACATAACGACGCGGGTAGTATTGTGACCGTTATTAATAATTTATGAATAAAAACACTTTTTTACCGGTTTTTTAAAAAAAATGGCTAAAATATAGATATTGTTAAATAATTATGCAGAAAAGTATTATTGTGCACTACGATCATCAGTAACAGAGCATTAAATTATTTTTGAGAAAAAACGACTCTGTTCAATGTATGGATAAAAGATGATAAGATTAGTAAGAAGTCGCGGGTGAAGTAAATTAATACTCATAAATGAGATTGGCAAAAATCGTGAACGATATATGTCTATATCTATGTGTGTGTGTGTCATCGCAGAACTCGCGGGAATATTTTCCCTTAAATAGATACACACATCCCCTGGAGTACAGCCCCCATATCCGCCCCTACTATACGAGGACATTAGGAACGTCGTCCCCCGCCGGTTTTGTATATAACGATTCGTCGGCCATGTTTGGGGATGCGCGCGACGTCTCGACTATATAAACGCTTGAGGGGGTTGCACACCCAGCTTATCAGGAAACTGCGACTTCGCGACTCTCTCTCTCTCTCTCTATGTCTCTCTTTTTTACTTTGGTCGTTCTTATCGAATACGACAGATGGCAGTTCTCATCCGGTTTTTCCCAGTTTCGGCGCCATACAACGACAAATGGACAAACTTTCTTCAAACTCCCGATAACTTTTGGAACGAAGGGACAACCAAATCCGGGGAAAAAATATTTTTGGGGATATGTCAGTCTTTTGGTATAATTACTTTCCATCACGAAACTTGCTAGAGTGTCCTTTCGACGAATATATACATATATAGATATATATTTATATATATATGCATACTTATGTAGATTTCGTATCTGTTCATGTGTAGAAATATTATTATATTGAAAGGAGGAGGTTGTTTGGTACAAAGAACTTTTAGGATTAGTATACGTGCCAAACGATTAATTCAGTCTAATGTCTTGTTTATATACACACATATATATATAAGATTGGTAGATCATTTTAATCCTTTTTTTCTTTTATTTCCATTATTTAAGCTTCATTAATCATTTCTTGGAATTATTCAGCTTAATGCTTAATGTTTCTTGTTTGAATATTACAAAAATAATCAATAAATGTTAAAGTATATATTTATCGCGATTTGATATTCGCAACACAAACTCGCACACTATACTTTCATAAATACTTTTATTTACATCCATCAAACGTGAAAAACTTAATTTAAATGCTATATACATAATTTGTTTTTCGTTTACATTCTCAGTTAAATATAATCGTTTAAATAATTAATAATAAGTATTGTTTGATTTAACAAATTGAATGCAAATACGGTAAAAAAATGTAAATAATCTTGATACCTTGTTTGATTGTATGAAAATATGACTCTGAATTTTGGACGCATTGTCATTATTAAAAAAAATGTATGCTCACAAGTAAAAATCTGTCTCGTAATAACGAATCGCAATTCGTTTTTCTATTATTTTCCAGCTCACGTGGCTGCAAAAAATTATTTACATATACGACGTTTCGTCACAGGAAGCGCGTGGCATCAGGAAAAAAAGTAGCCCCAACGCGAAAAGAGGCGGCAAAAAAGTGTACCCCCAAAAGTAGTCGCGGGGGGCGTGTACTCGCGCCTACTTATCTATCTCCCTCTCCCCCTTCGAGCGCGTGGTCCGGGGAGAGAGAGAGAGAGAGAGAGAGAGAGAGAGCATCATCTCTCCTGTGTGCGCGCGCGTACTTCCGGCTCGTCGTAGACCATCCGGCACGAGTGGCATTCTCACGCTCATCTGCATCGACGCTGCTGCACACACGTACACATACATATCCACATCAATATTCAGAGAAAGGCCGGAAAACGTTTGCAGAGGGAGAAACAGAGAGAAAGAGAGAGACAGAGAGAGAAAGAGAGAGAGAGAGAGAAGCTCGTTTTGCATATACCGGACCCCCCTCGTATTAAACGCCGTTTCTTCTCTCTACATAAGCTCGCCTGCTGTGGCCCCTACTCTATCGACCGAGTGACATTCGCCTTCACTCGACTCTTGGCTCGCGCTGCGATTTTTTGTCCCTCTTTCCTTTTTTTTATAGAGCTCTGACTTATACCTCTTTCTTTCCGCATCAGATTGGTCGCTGCGTGAAAAGGCAGCTGGAGAGCTATACGGCTCGCTGCTCTCTCTCTCCCTCTCCCTCTCTCTCTCTCTCGCTCTCTCTCTCCCTCTCCCTCTCTCTCTCTCTCGCTCTCTCTCTCTACGGCTAGTTGATTAAATTGACAAACATAAATTAATAGAGAAACGTGTGCGACTACAGGCGCCCGTAACCGCGCTACATCTTTTATCGTGTCAAATTTTCGGTAAGAGATAGTTTAATGTATTTTTCAGATTATTCACGAGTTCACTTTATCGAATGCAAATTCTGTTTGGATATAAGTTTCTTCTGTTAAATTGTAATTAGGCAGTATTATTATTACTATTATTATTCACGTGCAATTTAGTTGCGAGTGCAAACTTATAATTTCCCGTTTGTGATGTATGCATTTAATTTTATAGGACGTGTTCTTTGATCGCAGGTATTTGAAACGCGAATGATTGGAATAAAAAAAAAAAAGTAGTGAGGCAGATAGAATTCGCATTTTAAAAGTAACATAAGTCTCTTGAAAGAAGTTTGCAAAAGGAGTTGATGAAAAGAGATTCGAAGAGACATTCAATCAAACCAAAATTAGAGTAGTGTCGATAAATTATTGGCTTCCTGCGCCGCATTGAAAGTCGGCTCTACAAAGGTTTCTTCTTTCCCGTTCAACTGCAAATGCAAAATGCACGCGGCGAAGAGAGCGGGAGAGGGTAAAGGAAAAAAAAAAAAAAAAAAAAAAGAGTCGACAAGTCCCTTAACTACCTTAGCGCGGCTGGTCGAGAGAGGTACAACAACGGTAGCTGGGTCGAGAAGACATCGAGGAAGCATTCAAAAGAATCAAGCAGGAAATGATATGCGTATATGCAGTTTATACAGTACGAAAGAGAGCAAGAGAGAGAGAGAGAGAGACGAGAATCTAAAAGAGAGAGAGAATTGTGCAATTTAAATAATTCCAAGAATGACCCTGACCCCAGTTAGGCCACAGGGTGACCTGCAGCAGTAGCAGCAGCAGCAGCATCAGCATCAGCAGAAGCAGAAGCAGCAGCAGCAGCATAGCAGCCGGTGATTACAATCACAATGGCGAATGTTGGGCTATACGGGGGTAAAACAGGTAGCTACGAGTACAAATGTACGTAACCTACTACGAGCGAGAGAGGGCCGCATACATTATTGTCGTTCGTTTCTCTCCGTTGGGCATCCTCTCTCTCTCTCTCTTTCTCTCCCTGTTTTGCTGCTCTCTTTTCTTCTCCCTCGGATCGGCCTGGACTCTCTATACGTTTGCATCTTCGCCGCGCAGCGCCAAAGTGGCGGCTCCACGACCGTAGAGAGATCGAGACCGAAAGCAACGGGTGGTCACATACGACCCGGTAAACAACCGGTAAACTCAGGATTCCGATTAAACAATTTCCTTCCCACAGCTTGACGGGATTCTCTTCCCGAGGACGAGATCCCTCCTCGACTCTATTACACGCTTCCATGCCTCGTTTCGTTCCGACTTTATATTCATTTGCGAATTTTCTGACGTGCACAGTCTACGTCGCTGATTATATTCGCTCTCCTCCCCCCCCCCCCCCCCCTCCCAACTCTCTCTTTATTAGTACTTGTTAAAAAGATCTTTATTATACACGCATGTAACGAGTAAATTTAAATATCAGTGAAACGTATAAAAATAAATAAAAAAAAGAACATTAAAAAAAACTAAACTTTAAATATTTAATTACAAAATCCACAATATTTCATTATGAAAATACGTTATTTCGCTAAAAAATATGCAGTTAGTGTCTACGTATTTAAAAAAATAAAATTAAAAAGATTTTTTAAATTACAAATTTATTAAATATTTGCTTGTGTTTGAGTCACATTACGATGCCACGTGTTAGTTAATTAATTTTTTATTCACTGACGGTGAGTCAACGGAAATTAAAATAAATAAGGAAAAAGATCTTTAACAATTTAAGTATTAACGCTAAAAAAATCTCGAGGGAAAAGCGAATAGCGGGTTTACATATACCTATAGCGATCTAAAGCGAAAATGATTTCATAACGTAATAATTAAGAAGAATAGCAAAGTATCTTAGGTTAAAATCAGTATGAATTTATTACGCGTATGGAGCATGCGGTAGATTTTGATAGACTTTTTACTCGATGTACTTATGTATGTACATATGCACGTGAATATATATGTATATGTGTATATACGGGGATCGATTGTAGAGAATCGCGCTCACGAGGGAAATAATGTTTTTCCAGATAACATCGATATACCAGGGTATTGCGAAACTCCGCATGCACAACTGTCGATTATGCACTAACGATCGCACGCTGGAGAATAAGTGAAAAAGATAAAGAGAAAAATACAAGAGAAAAAGAGAAAGAGACCTCAAGCTCCGTTTACGTGTCTCTTTGTGTGTGTGTGTGACCGTGTGTATTCGTACATATAGAGGCATACATCAATATATACTCGATAAAGTTCCCATTGGCGAGATCAAAGAACAGCAACCGTGCCACAATAAGTCAACACACTTGCTCCGCTACAGTTTATCACAGAATGAGAGAAAGAGAAAGAAAGAGAGTGGGCAACCACTTGTTTACCTTCCTCGCATCGTGTGCTCTGGTAAACGCGCATCTGCGAAGATAAGCAAGAAATGCACGATGCTACTGCTGCGCTGTATCGCCGTTCGAGAACGCGCACTTGTACATATACTCGTACAAGCACATACACCTACCATGGTTTTCTCCTTTGGGATTCACCCAATCAAGAATTAAATCCGTTTGATCGCACGATTGCGTTATACGATGAGGATAAAATAGTACATTACGATACGAGTGCGCAAAGTAGGTTGTTCCCGCACGAGCGAAGCGAGTGCGAGATAACCTACGAGCGCACGAGTATCGTATACTATTTTTCCTACTGAGTGCGCAAAGTTCGACACATTTGAGCAGAACCGCGTGGGCGGAGGGAAAGCTGGGGGCGGGGGGGTTCGGGGGGGCGGAGCCCCCCCGCTTAAAAAAATGAAAAACCATTAATTTAACATTTAAATTTAAATTTTGTTGATATTTCGTTTAAATACACTAATAAAACGGACTCTGCAAATGATTTCGTATTTCTTGTACTACGCCACTTTTTGAACTCATTGTAAACTTTTGTATATTTTTGTTTAGAAATATTTGGCAACGTATTCAAAGCTATTTCTTTTGCTGCTTCAAGCTATTCCGGTGGCACATCATTGAACACATCGTCATTATCACTGTCGACCCCACTTACTGATGTCATCCTTATTCAGAACATATAAATACGTATATATAGAGCCGCAAGTGAGACGTCAAAATTAAGATTGAAACTTTTAACATAAATATAAGATGTCGCTAAGTAACAAGACGTAAACAAATCGGCGTTCGAGTTACGTGCCCATATTCATACATATTGTATTGCGCCCAACTTCTTATACTTTCCTACGTGTTCAACCACTTTTCCGCACGCTTAACTACTTTCCCGCACGCTCAACTACTTTCCCGCACGCTCAATTATAGAAATTATAGCGTGTGGGAAAGTGGAACTTTGCGCACGCAAATGAGTGCGCAAACTCGAACTTTGCGCACGATAGTAGGAAAAATAACAACTTTACTAATTTAGAGAAAATTCTTAATTAGATACTTATTCTTCTCATTATAGTCATATTATTCCTGTGATGCTCCAACTATTCCTGTATTATTATACGACAGATTCCAACTTACTGAATTTGCCTTCATTTACCTACCGAAAACATTATTTAGAACGATTTGGTTAAATCGGTACTTTTAACAGAAAAATATATTTCTTTTACCTATATATCACATCAGGTAAATAATCGAACAAATATATTATCATACGTTAAATCGGGATACACTTTCTTCGTAATTCGCAATCTCGTAACGTAATTAGATATTATATATATATATAATAATATTTATATCTAGCCCGGAATTAAGCCAACAAAAGGTAACAATTAATCGGAATAAATAATGGAAAGGTCTTGCATAATAAGTGAACAAATAAGTTGATATTTCGTCCCCGAAGATGTATTTAGTTAAAATTTATGCATAAAATGTGATTGCAAGTTCGGTTAATAAAATAAATTGGTCAAAGTAAGTTTCGTTTTTTACGTTATTGCCGATATACTCTCATGACAGTGATTCTCAACGAAACCAAGGAAATAAATGAAAGAGTTGACGGATGTAAAAATGTATCGAATGGTTGACGTTCTCACGTTCACCCTTCGAAAGATGCATATTTAAAAATAATCTAAACCGTTAGTCGTGTGTAGGTCTATAGACGAGGCGCGTACGCGGTTCGAAGTATACCGAAAAAATTAGCATAAAATACGCGGAGTATCAGTAAGAGACATGGGAAATGCCAAAGTCTCGCGTTCCTTTTCCCGAGGCTCGAATACGTCGCGGTTGCAGGATGCAAATGCGCTAAATAAGGTGTTTGCATAAAAAGGACACCCGAGTTGTCGTCGTCGGTCTTGTCGTTCTAAAATCGAAACGACAGCGAATTCAAATCATCATCCTCGTCCACGTAGAAATACGCCCAATATATATATATTCCCTCTGGTTATAAAGCAGCTTCTCTTTATAAGCCCTGGGAACGCACGGCCTTCGATTCTCAGTTTACAAAACGTTCGAAGAATTTATTCGAAGACTGTAACAACTCCTAGACCGAGTCATGATTCGCCAACACCTGACGCCGAGGCGTATATACACACATACGTGCGCACGCATACGTGTAGACACGTATAGATACACGTAGGAGAGCGCACCAACGGAAGTTGAATGGGTGAAAAAGAAGAAAAAGGAGAAGGAGATCGACGTGGAACATAGTATACGTACTAGGCTCCCAACTGTGCGGTTTTCGGATTTCCAGACATCTTGATTCAGTCGACGAAAAAAAAGGAAGAAAAAAAAGAAGGGAGATACGGAATGCAAAAGAACGCTAGAACAAAACCACGAAAGGAAAACAGATGAGGAATCTTGCATACATGGTATATATACGCGGGTATGCGCGCAACTCGCAAACGCGTGTCCGTGTTGTGATATTGGTATATATATATACGCGCAGAGGACGTATACCGTATAGATTATGATATATGGTAACGAGTAACGTATATACGCCAGATACTCCGATCGGTCCATTCCTCTCGCGTACGCGTCACTCGCACGTCTACCAACACTATAACCAGCCAGTTATTCTCACGTACGCCCGTTGAGACCGATATTACGGGAGGGGAGCATACTCCAATAATGAATGAACGCGCTTTGTTCGCTAAAATGTAAACACTTTCTTTCTTTCATTAACAACTATTTCATCGAAACGCTCATTTTAATGAAGATACACATACCAAAATTGAGCTGTAGTACCTACTTTTAATTTACAACGCTCGAACTCGACAATAATTAAGATTTCGTGCTCTCGGTTCGGTTTTTATGTTGCGATATGGATGATAACCAAACAGAAATTTTAAATGTTATACGTACATTATCTTATTGAAACAGTGTAATAGTAAATTTAACGAGCTAATCGAGAAAAATAGTATATACTGGGAATGATATTGCGATATTAAAAAAAGGTAAACAAATTAAAACCTTAGGCGTATTAATATATAAAAAGTTCGTTTTAGCGACAAGTGCTAATCCCTACTGGAAATTGAACATTCTGAGGTTCTGGACATAAACTATGGACTGATTCCTACTAAATGCCTATTTTGTGGAAACAAACCGATTTTTTAAATACTTAAACTTCCTGTATACGGATATGCACGATATACCGACGAAAGATCCTACAGGACGCGAGCGTAACACCTCTATACGTCACGTTATAGATCTTTGTACACGTATATATGTATATGGACGGTGCGCGGGTTTGCAGATTGCAGATGAGAGTCCCCGTAGCGGATGTTAGCAGACTGCAGTTGTAAGTGCGGGAAACAATGGGCCGTGGCATTATGTCCGCCGTATCCAAAACCCCGTAGAGTTGTACCGTCTCTCTTCGTTCCCCTTCGCCCAGGCAGTCCTGTCTATTATAGTAGCAAGCCACATTGTGTTCCCGGGCTACCGCGAGCCAGCCCAGAAGGGCAGACCAGCTAGAATGAGGGAGAAGAGAGGAGGAACGTGTGCGTGTGCGTGTGCGTGTATAGAACGAAAAGAGAAGAGAAATAAAGAAGGCTCAAAGCATTGTCGGGACACCTAATTATTCGCTAATCTTCCGCGTGAAAGTGGTACTCCCTCTCTCTCTCTCTCTCTCTCTCTCTCTCTCTCTCTCTCTGTGGACTACCATCTCGTCTTTCGGATCGTGCGTTGAGCAAGTATTAAGATGGCATCGTTCGCGTGCGTCCCTGACCCACACCCAGCAAGTACACACACATAGACACATTACGATTCGTCGTCTTGTGTGCGTGGGTCCAGCCGCGCCTTTGGTGGACTCGAGCCTCCCGGACAATGAGCCCAGCCGCCTTAAATTTCGGGTCTTTAAATGAGCGCGCATATGCCGATGAAAGCGAATTGTGTGAGAGACCAAGAGAGAGAAAGAGGAAGAAAGAGAGAAAGAGAGAAAGAGTTATAAAGACTGAGCGAGCGAGAGAGCGAGCGAGCGCGCGCGCGTCCGATTGGGCCATGAAGCGAGAAAGGCACGTGCCGGCACTTGATGTCACTCGGAAGATGATTAAGCTCTCGCAAAGATATGCAAATTAACCGCTCTATTTCTGTAGCCGGCCGGTATATAAATAATGACCCTAGACACCGGGCCAAAGAGAGAGAGAGAGAGAGAGGGAGAGGGTCCTGGGGTCTCTCCGGTGACTTCTTAATAGAACTCAACCAGGTAATTAACGTCGTCACGCCGATCGAAACCGAGAGCCTTTTTCTCTTTCTCTAGCGTTCCTCTCTCACTCCCTCCTGGTATTCTTATTAAGTAATTATTAATGACACGCGATCTAGTGTGCCACGCCACACGTTATTTTCTAAGGTTAATACTGTGAAATGACTCACCTCGGAATCGTCACTCGGTGTTCGCTTGAATGTGTACAGCTTCACCAGTTTCTCGTAAACGTTTGCCTTCTCGTATATAGTAAGAAAGGGATTCTTTGTACTGAAGAAATCCAAATCGATGTCCAGGATGTACGGCATGTCTCTTTCGGGCAGATACTGACGAAGCATCGAGGCGATCGTACTAAAATTCTCCGGCTGCGAAAACGAACAAAACCATTTTCAATCATTCATAATTAATACAAATTGTTGAGCTAACCTATAGTAGATATTGCAATCTATTTAAAATAATGAGACTTAATACAATGAGCGTAACCTCGAATTTATTTTAATTCAACTTCCAACTCTTATAACACTTTGAAATCTAAATTTTTTTATCACGTTAAATAAGTCTCTGAATTGTTAACGAACGCATTTTTTTCTCTTTTGGTATAATCTTTTTAAATATATGTATGATATTTTAATTTTCCAAATACATTTGCTAAACAAATATTTATTTATTTTTTTTAGTTTGTAATTTTCTTTATTTGGCATTTTGTACTTTTCGTTTTGACTTAATCAATGTAAGCCATTTTTAAATAATTTTTAAAAATTTATAAGTATCATAGAACAGCTAATTAGATTTTAAAAAGAATTTCAGTAGAAGAATAAAAATTGAAAATTATTTTAGTTTAATAGAAATATATAGTTAATAAATGAGATTCGTTTTCACCAGTGTAATTTGTTAAAATATGGATTGGCTTATATATAATATTGTTCTTTATTGAATTGCATTAAACTAAAACAATCATGAATGGAACAAATTGCTAAATCAAACTTTATAGATATGTAACAAAAACAGATGAGAAAAAAATTATTGATAAGTATTACAATCGTCAAATTTGTACAAATTATAGTTAGATTGTAAAAAATGAACAATCAGATTACAAACAACCCATTTAAACAAGGAAGTGTATTAACATTTAGTTTTGATTGTTAACCATTTTCAAATTCATTTGAAGGTATTTGAAATACAATTGCGTGCAAATAAAAATTCGAAATTAACGCGTGAAAATCTCGATTTTAAAGCAATTAAGCTGGAATAAGATTCATTGTTTTTTCTTCCTCGTGCACGTATGTACACAAACACAGTCACGATCACAGGGGTTCATTGGGTTTTCATTTCGAGACAAGAGAAATTAATTCCACTATGGTAAATCTACGTTCTAAAGAGGTTTCTATCAAATTAACTATGTATGATGTATCTAAATTATCTCCATTGTGAATGTTAACGAATATCTTTTTAAATTGATCATCTATTCAACATATAAAGAATAAAATAAATTATTGATAATGTAAAAATGTACTATTTTGAACATTTTT
This sequence comes from Theocolax elegans, assembly GCA_026168455.1. Classification (NCBI taxonomy): domain Eukaryota; kingdom Metazoa; phylum Arthropoda; class Insecta; order Hymenoptera; family Cerocephalidae; genus Theocolax; species Theocolax elegans. The sequence goes on along the minus strand of CM047430.1, from coordinate 55,353,383 downwards.
GGAAACATTTTTGGAAGGTTACTATAGTTTTTTGAAACTTTAATAATTTTAGTATATAATTATGCAAATGCATACAAAAATGTTTTCTAGTCGAAATTTTTTTTAAGAATTTTAGTTTTGAATGTTTTCTTATTATTATAGTATGGTAATTGCTTCCATTTCGAGTGTTTAAACTTTACGCATATAAAAGCTACTACTACATATCCACACATTGATACTTAATCTATATGCATATATTGAATTTAAAATTATAAACAAAACTTAAAAATAAGTAAATGCGATAATAAAAATAATAAATGTGATTAACATAAACCCTAATACATCAACAAATTAAAATTTCACAAGCAAAATCAAGTATGGGAAGTAGTGGACATTGATTTGCGATTTTACAACTCGGTAAAAATCAAAGATCTATCCAACTAAATTAGGATCAGCCTGTAATTGCTCGTATGTGCCGTTTTTCCGATACATATATACACGAACGATTATTATAATTGCACCTGCAATCTAAAATGTATAATGGTCACACGCAAAAAATTAAACGTATACATACGTGTATTATACCCACAAGAAGTATATCTTTATATATATATATATATATATACCTTGGTATTTAAATATCAAGGTATCGCGTATGAGCTTTTATTACTCCACATACAAGGGAATTTTACAATTGTATGCAACACGATTGTCTCATTGACATTTAGTAAAATAATTTTACTTGAAATAATGGTGGGAGGGTAACTACAGAAAGGAGAAAGGGTGAAAGAATGAGGAGCAGTAGAGCTGAGTTAAAAGTAATAATGCTTGAAGAGAGAGAGAGAGAGAGAGAGAGAGAGAGAGAGAGAGAGAAGATGTATAATGATACGAAAGTAAGAATGGAAAGGTGGAGGGAAAGAGATGAGAGAGGGTGAAGAGAGGGAGGAAATAAAACTATACGAAAAAGACGGAAGAGAGAAAGAGTAAGGTGGGTGGGTTAGAAGAACTCACGAGAGATGGGATATTACTTTCCTCTTTCGACGGGATGCCAGAACAAATCTGCGTGAGCTTGCTCTCACCCCCGTTCGCGCGCGTGAGCCAACCCGTTTCTCGTTTATATATGTACTGAACAACCAGAGGGACCGAGAAAAATACCGAGTTGAAACGCGAGAGGACAAAGGATGGCATCCCGTAGCGAGATAGCCTCGAGACGCCCATGTATGACGAACGAAAATAAAAAATATCGACAAAAAGAGGGATAATACCAACCGAGTGCTTCGGTTTTTTTCTTTTCATCAAATTCACAGCAATAATGGACGGTAAAACGATTAACAACATTTTCCTTTTTTTTGGGCGCACCGATTATCCACGAATATTTTTATTTTCATCGTGGATCAAATAATGTTGTCACCACTCTTGATTAAGTGAAATAATTGTTTTCGTCGACGTGTCGAAATTATATGCTCGCTACATGGAAAGGTTTCTAACAACACTCGGTAAATCGTCGCCTCTTGCTCCCCGCGACAATATATTTTCAACGAATTAATGAAGGAAACTCTGACCCTACTATTTCGTTTGAATAATGTTTATTTTATATTTACGAGTGGCAAATATTAATTAACGGTTGATGATGTAAGTTCTGCAAAGGTATATAGATATCGTATACGAACACACATTTTATTAGAGCAAATACGATGCGTACACTCGAGGGTACAAGTTGAAAGTAACTTAAAGACAGTTCATCAATTATACCGATATATCGCTATTAAGTTGTTTGGCTTAATATGCTAATGACACCGCATTGTCTTTCAAAATCGAGACAAAAGCGTATTGTGCACTTCTTGGTGCACCTTAAAATATGTCTACGCATGTATCATACTGATAATTATAACGTTCGATCGCGTCACAGCGCACACATATATTTCTAATAAAAGTTCAAACGATATTTTTGAGCGTTTCGCTTTCTAATTTACTTGAACACGATTATGTATCGTTCGGGAGTCGTGGTATCTTCTTTAAAAGTGAACGTTGTATCACTGCATATTCTTTATGTCTTTAAACAAGGGGGTTTGAGCGAATTGATATTAATAATGAGCGAGATAATAAAAATTTTTGTATGATTATCATTGACCCAGCATTTGTTAAGTATAGTACCGTAATTGCAATCACGACCGAAAAATCTTGATTACTCGTAAGTTCGGGAGAATTCGCACGGCAGAATAAGGATAGTTAGACCTAACAAGATATCTATTGAATTAATACTTGAGAAGTAACCGTGTCATCGTCATCATTAAGAGAATACGGTACTTATTGACATTTTTTTGGGATCATAATTTCTACAAGATAAGAGTCATTAAATTTATGTCACCACACATAGATAATCGTACTTGAATCTCTCTTCATCACGAGGCAATTTGAAAAAAATATAATTTAATTTCATATTATTTAGCAATGAAATTCATTACTGTGGCGTCACTGTTATAAGCATTCACTCAATTAAATTAAATACATCCAAAGATTGAAAGAATTATCAACCTACCGTTTCTTGCACTTGCATCTAAAAAAGTTACTTAAGGTGCAACTATTATAACTTCGCATTTAATTATGAATATATAAACAAATAAATAATTAGAGCATGTTCAGTTTAAATTCTTCAATTTATCTTGATAATAATTGATGGAATTCTAATTTTTTATAACACATGGCAAACAACAACGACGAAAATATATCAACGAATATAAATATATTTATATTTTAAGGTAGAATAGATGTTTTTTTTTCGAATACATGCCTCGAATGAAAATAAACGTGGGAAAAGGTACATATCGCGAATAGGTCATAAATTCGCTGATAAAATTACGAACGTACCTTTGCATTCTCGAAAACAAAAATCGCGCAGCTCGCGGCTTTAGCAGTGTTGTCGACAGCAAAATGTCCTCGTAATTGAATTGGACAGCGTCGACGGTGAACCTCGCGACGTCGCGCGCGCGAGCGGGCGATTCGGATTAGTGGCCAGTTCCGATAAAAACCCGATAGTACCAAATTGATTTCAACTAGCGCGAACGCTGCCTTCCTGGGATTACGAACAAATAATTTCGCAGTCGTTGCGATCGCCCGATTTCACCCGCTTTCAACCTAGTATTTCGACTCCTCTACCTCGTAAATTCATCCATACAAATATATACATATATACACATATATGTATGTATCAACTGCAAACCTGCTCTACACCATATATGCGCGTAGATTTACATTCTGCTCGCGAGTGTTTTTCCTGACACATTTGTAACTTTTTTCCCTCCTTTTTTTGGTGGTATACGTGTACATACATTTTTTTTGATCGGTTGCCAATGTGGAAGTCAGCTGATTGGGCGAACACGCGCTCATCGAATTGCGAGTTCGTGACCATAAAAAAATACTATTATCGAAAAAATAACAGATTGAATTTTACAATTATAGTTCAATTTTTTTTTAAATAAGATAGAGTATTCAATTTGAGAGAAAACTAATACTTGAGCCCAATAGAAGAGTAAGAGTAACTGCTAACTATTGGTGATAAATATGAGTATATATTTTCAATTTATTTGCATTATTTATGATGCTAACGTTTTAATCCTAACATATTAATATTTATTATCTTAAGTTTATTACAGAGAATGATTAAATTTTCAAGAAACTTTCCAAGTGCAAGGTCCAGACTGAAAAGTGTCTCGGTAATGTGATAATTTAATAGATAATAATTTCCCATTTTCAACACTATTTCTTAAACTTAATTTATTAAGATAATTGAAAAGGTAAACATAATTATTTTAAAATAATTAAGATTTGATTTAATTAATTTTGATTAAAAATAGCTTTTGATTATGTGTCCTATTGATAACTTTATGTAATTATTTTTATGTACTATATTTATAATTTAAGGATATCCAATTTTTAATTTCACTGATCTTTGGCCATGTGAAAAGTGATATAAAATTGGATATGAATTATAAATGTTTTTTAACTTATCGTGTGTTATAGAACAGGGTTGGCATGAATCATCCATCAAGATTGAAAATAATAAAGTGTATTTACTACGATATTGTTTAATGTGACATAAATAAATTATAATAAATTGCAATTGTAATTATTTATAGACTTATGCTAAGCATATTTATTTAACTACACACGGAGAAAAAATGTCTAGTATAAATGACAATGTTGTTTATAGTAATGGAGGGACAGACTTGATAAATGACAAATATTACTATTTTGTTGTAGGAAAATTTACGAAACTTATAGTAAATATTAACAGATACGTATACAGTAACATTTTCCTATAAAATGGTAATTTTTATCATTTATCAACTTAATCTCTCATTTCCTCAATAACATCGTCATTTTTACTAGAAATTTTATCTCCGTGTATACAATTTATGTTTATATTATTATATAAATTAATATGTAATGAAATTATTTTTTATTAATTTACCGCAACTAATTCTAATCTTACAAATTAATTAAAATTAAACAAGAGCATGTAAATTTTCAAGTCGAATGTAAGTTGTTTCGTGAAGGAGGCGTACGAATTCCATGAAAAATATAGCAGATACTCGAAAGAGCTGAGAAATAACGTAATCTTAATTAAAAACGTGGCGATTGTTGTGACGCCCGGCTGTCGACGGTCACGCAGAGTAGGAAACAACGTATAAAGCATTAGAATAAGAGAAAGGAATAGAATGAAAAAAAAGTACAGAGAGACGAAAGCAAAACGCAGTAACAACAGATGCGCCACATCAATCGAAGCTTTGTTCAAAGTTTCAGGGAGTGAGAATGCGTGCATTACGCGAATGGAATCGGCTTGCGACACGTGGCGTGTATATATTAATTAAAACAATGCATCGACGCGAGCCGACTATCGAGCTCGAAATCTCTCGCGGGTGCAGATGTTATCGCGCGTTGTTTAGTTTTTCAATTGAAATCGACCGCCAGCAGCTAGCGGCTGATCCTCTTGCTTTGTGCATTCGTTGCAACCTTTATGGACAACCGATCGCAGTTAACGAGCGAATTCAAACGATTGGAACAAAAGATTTTGAGGTCCAGCTTAATTTATATATCTTTCTTTTCTAATCTATCTGTCACTTTCAATTATCATGGATGTATGAATTTATTTTATTTCAAATTTAAATATATTCTACCACGAGCATTTATTATTTGTTAAAAATAAAACAAGATCTTATTATATTCGTTAGATTTATATCCTTACATTGCATACATCGACATCTATGGTACGGAATATGTATTGATATATATTTATACATTTATGATTCTTAAACTAAAGTTCATCCCTTAACTGTAGTGTCATTTAATGAATCTTAGTATACGTTTCGAGGTTGAAATGGAAGAAAATCCGTAAGGTATATTTAATCGAAATTGAAAGAGTTCTTCCGTAGAAGGACTGAGAGCCGCAAGGTGACGAAAGTCTCAATGGCTTCGTACGATACTGAACGCGCGCGCCTGCACGATTTCTAGCAGGACCAAGACAAGGCAGACACGCGCACACACACACTGTTGACTGTATATCAGTATGCAAGTTTGGCGTAGGCGCATCCGGTCTGCGTTCAATCGCGCAAGCTCCAAAGAGAGAGAGAGAGAGAGAGAGCTCACGTTGCATTATGTATCCCATTCGCCTGTCAATGCCATACGCTATTCACTCCGTTCACCGCAATGATAAGAATGGAATAGTAGAATTTTCCATTATATGCCTTGTAGTATTTGTCTTGAATTTACAAAAATAATACGTATACTCTTATGTTTCTACTTAAAACGTGAAAAGTCTTATTTTATGCGTATAACTATATTTTCATTTGATATATTAATTATCATTGTAAAAATATATTTGGTTTTATACAACAGTTCAAAGCTACATGATAATTAACCATTGCACGGAGTTTGTCACTTTATTCTTGTTATTTCTCCTAGTGATAAATTAGAGGGCCACGGGATAGACGTGGAAATTATGTCTCTACGGATTACGGGATAGAAATTTTACCAATTTCTTGCGTTTTTATCTGTACATGAGAATTTTAATATACGAACGTTAGTTATAACATAATGAACTCATAGGTAATGAGTTTATACTATTATCTTTTCGCAAGTATTTCTACTGTAAAGTTAAATATATCCTGCAAAATTTCTTTAATCATATAAATCTGCAAATAAAAGCGAAAATTTGTACAAATATTTTATAAATCATATATATAACTATTTAAAAAAAATTGTATAAATTAATAAAATGTAACGTTTTACACATTGGAACAAATTTACATCCAAATCATTAATCTTAAATTCGAATAATTCGAAGAAATTTAATCAAAACTCTCAAATTTCCAATATAGTTTCAATTTTATACTTTTATTTTGTTTTTTTAATGAAAAAAAAGTTAATACTATATAACATATAAATGCAATTACGTCGACTCCTATTCGTAAAAATGCAACAAAATTGTATATTACTGTATTTGGTTAAAGCTAATAAAAACTAAATGAATTCTAATTTAAGCATATTATAGACTCGTGTGCGTATAGGTGTATGTAGTACGGTGGCGCTTTACATTGAAAAAAAATGTGATTGAATTCGAAACGTGCGAGATAAAAATAGGGGGGGGGGGCGATAGAGTAAAAGTAACTATATCAAGAATGATTGCGCAAGGGAGTTGATTTTCGCGTCGTAGTAATTACGATAACTCGAATTAACGCGAAAGCACGCGGGGCACACACCAACTCGCCGATTTTGAAATCGTCGCTCGCGCGCTTACTAAATTGAAATTGCTCGAGCGGCGCGTCGTTGCGACAGATTGTCTTGTAACAGCACGCAATGCGATTTTCGCGCCGTGAAAAACGGCAAGGACGCGATTGGGAAGATAAACAATGTAATTTGTACGTCAGTCTGGTATAAGAATACACGTACACGCACGTAAAATGACACGAAAAACCAAGAAAGAAAAATATATATATATATATATATGTATATACTGCATAACGTGCGATGCGTAAGTGTGCGAAATTGACACAATTGGAGTGAAATTTCGCAAGCGGAGTTTCGCTAAGGAATTCGCTCGATACAAAGTTAACGTTAATTTTTGGCTCGTTTCTTCATTATTTTTCATTCTCTCCTTCTTTCGACTCGCCGTTGGACTGGACGTCCTGGTTCGCATGATACTCGTTACTCGTAAATACTTTGCCGAGTTATGTATATACATATATATATATCTACATTCACAAAGGGTAGGGAAAAGGAAAAGAAAGCGCAAGAGCGTAGATTTTTAAACGGACGAGTTACCGCCAATTACCGAGCAATTCAAATGAGTCACTTTGCTCGGTTAAAAATAATCGACCACCATTGCCAGCAATTAATGTCAATGCGTAATCGAATAAAGCCCGTGTTTAACAGTTCGCACTTTAGTTCACTGGCTATTAATACTCTATTCTTTTATTTTCATCTAACTATAAAAAGCGAATTAATTGATTGGCGACGATTAAGAGGCTCTATTATTAAATCTACCGTGAAAGCAGGTTGAGTACCCCTTTTTTAAATACTTTTTCCTATCTTACTACGCTATCATATCTTGATATTGATCGAATTGAACATTTGTTAGAAAATATTGCAGACACCTTAAATTAATTTTTCTGAAAATATCGAGAAATGGCGAGAGATCCACATTTTGAAAATTAATAATATCTCATTATTAAGAACTTCTTATATAAAGAATGTCCTGATAAGGTACGTAATTAGTAATAATAAAATAAATATAGTCATATCTTTGAAAACGTTCGCTTTATATTTGGTATACATTGTACATTTAATTAACGATGAAGTCGTATTTTCGATGCTGCGTTTTTTTCTCATAAATGTATTTATTATATGGAATTTATTTTATTGTGACGCGCGTATGTAATTATTTATCGAAATTAAATTGAGGGAGAAAATGTGTATAAAATAAATAATAATTGAAATACGTGAAAAAACAAATAACGATTGAGTAGGTATACGGAAAGATTTAATAAATGGAAATAATTAATAAAAAGACACGTATATATTTATGAAAAGTATATATAAAAGCGGGGGATGGTCAGGTGTTGAGGTGAAATAAGGTTTAATGTAAAATTTTCCCACCGGCATTGTATAGAGCCGCACACAAAGCTCTCAATTAGGATCGACCGTAAGAAAAAAAGGAACGTAAGAATATAAGAAGGAGGCTACAATTTCGCGGGCAAGCGCAGCGCGCCATTCATTTTCGCACTTGAGCCTTTTCTCTGTTGAGTTGCGCCGGAAGTACGTTTAAGGGTCGAGCGATCGTTCATCCGTTCGGTATGTGTTTCTCGGTGGCAATGTATATATATATATAACGCGTGTACGACGGGAGTCGACCTTGAAAAGCAAAGTTGCGGTAGCGCGCTTGAGCATCGGGTTCCCTTGAAATAAATTAATAAAGATAAGGTTTCGCTCGCATAGGTTGCGCCTGCGGCTTCCGAGGGAGAGATACCGCGATGAGGCGCATACCATAATTGTCGGACAATTACCTCTGCTCTGTCGTATATTAGTCGCATGCGAGAGATGGAGAGAGAGAGAGAGAGAGAGAGAGAGAGAGAGAGAGAGAGACTCGCCTATTGTTTGCCCTCGGCTCTTTCCTCATATTGTTTCATATACGTATCTATGTACGTGTACGAAGGTACATAAGTACCAGCAAACTCTACGGTAGCCCGCGTGTCGCCCCTTACAGAGAAACAGAGCTACCCCGCGGCTCTAATTACGCGCTGTTCTGGCAAAAACGCCTTTGAAATTCCACGGGAATAAACGAGCGAAAACGCGCATTCTTCGCCCTCTTCCTCCCTCCCCACCCCCCATCCTCCCTCTCACTCTCTCAACCAATTTTGTCTGCGGCGACATACACTCGCTGCCTTCTCTTTGCCATTTTCTTTACGATTTCGCACTTTTTCTTCAGCCTTGTAAGCGCAACGGTACTTGGAAATATGTCGCTCCATTCGGGCTAGGAAATTTTGTTGAGATTTTGTTTTTTACAACCTCTTGCAATGATAGATGTACTTTTCTGCAAGTTCTCTCTCTCTCTCTTTCTTTCCCTCCATGTCTAACCACTTTTCCTTGCCTTTATATGCAATCATAATGTGGTATCCGATGATATCTTGAAATTAACCATCTACTATCTTATAAAGGTTTCGTTCACTATTGTATTCTACATAGTATGATGAAATTATTATTGAACACAGCTCTCTTTGCAATAAATGAAATAGTTTTAAACACTAGATCGACGATGATATTCTAGTTAAACATAATTTTTCATATAAGTGAAACAAAATAATTGTCAAGATACTTTGTTTCAATAAGTAACGGTTAAGGATGTAGTTAATAAATTAAGAAATAACTATGCATGTACGTGCAATATAATATAAAAAATTATACCCTATTCGTGCATTAACAATTGACTCTTGCGAGTAATTATATTATTAGAAAATAATGTCGAAGTATAAGTAAGTAAGTAAGTGAATAAGTAAGTATTTAATGAACCCCAAAATACCGAAAAAAAAAGTAAAGTGCATAAGTGAGTATGTAAAGAACAAGACTTGTATATCGTACAACTTGAGAAAATCGCGAATTTCAAGATAAATTGGGTGTTCACACCTGCGGAAAAGGATAATATCTATCTCGCTCCTTCTCTTTCGTCAAAGGAACTCGTCCGCATACAGCTGCAGAAGCATGCGAGACAACATTGTCTCCGCTCGGGCATAATTAGTTACACCAGTATTAATTAGCCACTCGGATACCTCACCCTTTCTCGAGAATGTGTTTATACGTACACGTATATGCATTTACACGCGAACAGCACACACACACACACACACACACACACACGTAGATATAGAAAGCGCGTTATCCGAGGGTCGTCCATGCCTAACAATGTCGTATTAACGTATTATTTCGCTTGGATAATTGTTTATTCAACACTGGCCCGCTAATTAAGAAGACATCAAAGCTAGCGATTTTATCAACATATATGAATTTTGGCAACAGAGCGCCATGCTATACAGTAATATAAGTAATCTGTCAAGTAATCAGGTTATGTTGCATAAAAATTACAGTTCCACACTATTCTTCGTAAATACACAATGAATTTACACGAAAATTTGACAAGTTACTTGTAGTACTGTATAGAATGGGGGTGTGGTGCCAAAATTCATCATATACGTTTTTATTCAAAGATAAAAATTATAAACGGTCGACGTCGTCTTAATTTAACAATTACTCAGCCTTTCGATCGAGAAAGTAAATTTTACGAGACCAAATGAACGAAATATAAAACGTTTGATTGACCTGCCAGTCCAGATATAGGGAGGGTAGGGAGGGAAAGAGAGCAAGAAACAAGCATCAATCTACGGTAAAAAGAGATCTCAACGAAATTTTCATTTATAGCTATACCTTATTTTTTCCCTCTTTCTTTTGTTTATCTCTGGTGAACTATGTATATGTGTGTGTGACTGTATAGTTCGTTCTCTTCCTTTCTCTCGACATATACACATTCGAACATTAGCAATTTTAATTTTCATTAATACAAGTGTTAAATAACATCGGGCTACGCCGATAAAAGGCTTCAACGAGCTGGCAACACGAGATTCGCTCGTTTGTTCGTTGGCTATGTAACAGAATTTGTACGGGAGATAAAAATTACGTAGAAGGAAAAGTTAGGTGTGGTAGAAATACACGGGAAAACTCGCGGTTTACCGAGGCTAATTTATTTTACAAGACGAGACACGACGGTATACCTCTCAGTCGTGGAAATTTCATTACGAATAATAGCATCGTAGATAAGACAAACTTCATATCGACGGTGTGAAAAGATTCTTTGCTTTTCGCAGGATAAAAATAGCCTTAATTATTCTTTACTTAACTCTTACGTGTCTTGTAAAAATAATATTAATTTATTGTTATTCTCGTTAATCAGGGCAACCTCATCACCGTACCTCTTTCTTTCTTTCTTTTTTTACCATCGATCAAGTAAACATTTTCTAAAAATGCATTCCCGGTCATTGGGTAATTTCGAACGATATGGAAACGTAGCGTAAAAATAATAATGACGAAATGTGACGAAATGTTTGTGCGTTACTTTCGTAACGGTATGGAGCGGCAACAGCGAGTATCAACTAGCAATACCGCTGTGTAAAATAAATTTTGTACATTACTTTACGCTTCGACTATGTGCATAGTAAAGTTGAAGATGATGTCGCTGGTTTCGTAAAATTAATTCTTACGCGTGAAAATCTTATTAACGTATTTACAATATTCTTTATTCTATGTGAAATAAGTCTGATATATTTACTTACAAGGATGGTGATTGGATCAAGAATTTAGTAAACGTTACTATAACCTATATAAATAATAAATAATAAAAAATAAATATATATGAAATAAAATATGTGCTATAGATTCGCAGACAGACTATGCACCATATGAATATACAAATGTAACGTACGTCGATTAAAGCTTTCAGTTTTTCTAAAGGAAGCGAATGAACCCTTGCGATGCGTAAGCGATTTTCTTTGGTCATACGGTCGAGGCGTCATCTCGCAACTCCTATACTCGTGCAAAAAGAGATGTATTAGTTATATATATATATGTATACGGGTATACGAGCGAGGAAAATTCGAGGCATACATATCTCTCGAGTCAGAGGATATAGTCTCGCGTGCCCGAACAATGCCGGTCTTTGATGACTCGAGCGTGTTTCGTCCAGTGCGTATACATACTTGCCTCTTTTTCATCTCTTCCTCTCTCGGCTTTTTCTTTCGAAACATGGTGCAATTCGCAGCCAAGGCAAAAAGAACCAGCAAATCTGGCTCTTTTGCTTTCTCCCTCTCTGTCGGATGGACTCGATCGCAGCCCTCTGCTCTCGCAGATGAAGCTGAGATAACGCGTATAAAAGCTGTATCTACATTCAGTTCGGACAGGCATCACTTTATTCTCGTACCCGGCCGCGGAGCGCTTACAAGTGTTTTCCATTTGTCGCGCCTTCCATCTCTCTCTCCCTCACCTCCCCACCCTCCCTCCTGCCGCTTACTCACTTTCTACCCTCCTTCACTTTTTCACTCCTCTTTTTTTTCTCTTTCTCTCTTTCCACTCGGTTCTCTGAGCGCGTCTTAGATTTACTCGTGTCTTCGTGATTCTCGAAGAATCTAGACCAAACGTTCTTTTCACATTAAACTCCCTTTATATGCGCGGCTCGTCTTTCATAAAACTGAATCTCGCTAGTTTCTCCTAATCATTTAAGATATTTACGTAAAAGGAATTTAATTGTTCTTTAACTTGAGTATAGATTTAAATTTCTTTAAATTATTACTCTCGATTTGTGTTTTAATTTTTATATATTTTGCCATTTTCTTATACATTTTATTGCATCAATTTCATTTAAAAAAATTACGCGTTTCGTAAAATCCATTTATCGTTGTCGATAAGGAATTGTAAAAAAAGAGAGCATCCAGATTTTACCCAACGATCGGAAGATTCTTTGCGTCTTGGATAATTCCTTCGGGAGTTCCAAATACGGTCGCAGTGAAACTAATTAGTTCGAGGAACATTTCGCGATCTTCTTACTCTTGGTAAGTATAATAAATGAACGCGTACGAAGTCTACTCTAATGAAACTCGCGCGACCGCGACTCTCGCATTTTTCTCCGGTTCGTGCTTTTCACTTTTTTTTTGTATTCCATGTTCCTGGTGCTTTTAAATCCTTTGAAAGTCTTTAAATGTGGGGAACGTGCTCATTGAGACTTTCGCACATAATTATTCATGAGATCCCCGTACCTATATATATATATATGTATACATATATATATAATCGTGCCTATAAATGAAAAGTTTATAGCAACGAGTGAAATTTATAGGTCGAGTCGAAAGATAAGAATCACGAAGTCACTTTTCCATTTCTTATTCTGGCAACACGAGCATTATTAAAAATCCAACGAGGCAGTGCACCACCGGTGTATCATTCTCGCCAGAGCGAAATCACGAAATCACGAAAAATTACTCGAGATAAGGAACTACTTGGTACCCTTGGGGTATATCCCTTGGTAACCGAGAGGCATAGCGTCTCTACGCTTATATATTTTTCTTTCTTTATACTTACTTATATTTATGCACTGTATAGACTTGAGATGCATTTTCTGCGCCTTTTACTCTTAGATTTCCATGGGCATTTATCTATTTTAAGTGTCCTAATATTTCACAGGTATACGTTTATTTTTATGCGCTTGTGACACATTAGTATAGATATTTACAAATGTTCTCGCATCGAACTATCATTCAATAATTCAAACTTTTTTCACGTATAAAATTTACTTTACATATAAGTGAGCTGATGGTAGAGAAAAAAAATATATAAAATGAATTGAGTATACATTTGGCAATTTTATAATTATTATATGCTACTATTAGATTACTAATTATTATACATATTGTGACAGATATTTGTTAATTTAGAAAATTCGAACGTTTTTATATTTTATTGTTTGATCGTATTAAATTTCTTCATTGAATAAATATTTAATGTCATAAAACTTTGCTTATCTTTTAAAAATACAAAATACCCGAACATATTCGTTATAACATTTTCATAACAAAGGAAAATGCACTTGCAATTTTACACTAATGGGAGTAAAATAAAGAATTGAATCTCGACCGAACTGGCTTGTACGTGTGAAAATAGAAACATACAATTAGTAGAAGTTTAAATAAATTAGTTTCCATTTTCACAGCAGAATGTATTGTACATTATTGTTTTCACAGACTCCCTTAGTGCTGTGATAAAATTAAATATCGTCAACATAAAACCAATCCATTAAAAAATGTATCATCGAATTCACAAAACTGAATAAAATTGAGTTTGTATGGATATCTGCACGTATTGGAATTAATGAAAATTGAGAGCCCAGATAAATAAGCGAAAATTCAAATGGACGATGAAAAAAATATGATACAAGATAAGTTAATAAAAGGTAATAATCTAAAGACATAGAATATTATTGATTATTTTGTAATAAAAAGTGAATTTTTGGTTTCAAAAATATATAGTCTTGATTCAGAAATAATAGTAACTATATCCTGTTATTTTTTCAATCGAAGTGGTATTAAAATAATCAATAATTAATAATACAAAGATATGTCCCGAACTTTATGGCAATTCCCAGTGTATAAAGAACAAAACTGATTAGTAATAATTGAACTAAAAAATTTTTTGTACCGTCATTGACATTTAAAGTTGATCCAATAAAGTTTAAAACAATATATAAACATTTAACAAGAATATATTAAAAAGATAATTATTATTATACGATATGTATGAAGCATATATATATATATATAGATCGAAATTCAAAATATTATACATAACAGTTTATAACAACAAATTGTACAGTCTTTTACATTCCTTATATAAAAACACTCGTATATGACTTTTATGACTTTGTAGTTAGATTACTTCGAGAAAAGATTGATAAAAATGGATAATATTATACACAATGTTAAAAATAAAAGAAATAATGAATAATCTTTTTCAATACTTTCGTACATGCGTATAGGTTAAAAGCTCTAAGTATATTCAATGCATTATGTACAAATGCGTTAGTGGAATCGCGCGAATGTACATATACGATACTACATATTTCCAGGAATGTTGATTACCAGTCAGCAAAAGCTTTAGACGATTAAAGTGGAACGCGCATATACGCAACTGTTAGTATATATATATATAAGTAGGTTCAGTCTCAAAGGAGAAACGGAAAATGGCAGCCAAAGTGTGGATTGGAGTCAAGAATATAGTTTGCGTGTACACCAGGAGAGAGATCTTGAGGTCTCGTTAAATTATGATTCCCTTCCGAGATAAGAGACCGTCTCACTCGAGCGCGGCTCCTGTAAGGCAGCTTAGCATCGCGAACAGTTTGTTACGAGTGCCGCTGTTAAGCTCGACACGAGGAGGACGAGAAACCGAGACTAATACAAGGAGAAAGAGATAGAGGAAGAGAGAGGCTCGAAATATACAACAAGCACGTGCGAAAAGGGAGCTTGAATATAAGAGCAAGCCACTGTGGAGCACGGTAGAAGAAAAACAGGCCTAAGGGAAGATAGTGGAAAGAGGGACACCGTCCACACACATAGTATACTGATGCACATCCTAATGGAATCGCGATGAAACATTTGTGGATGGTACATGCAATAGGGAGATTAAGAGGAAACGGCTACGCGTTACACACTTCATCCAAGGGATGCCCAACTGTCCGTTATAATCGACGAGCTCCCCAAAGAGAATCTTGAGATCTGTGTATTGCAATCAGATTTGTGTAGAAAATATCTATACAGTTACACGCTACCCAATTCTACAACAGCTTTTACTTTTTCAAATTTGTTACCACCTCGTGATTAATGGATTTTATTCTATTTTAAGACAATTTGTTGCTGTCTTTTTTATCGCTATTTTTATCCAACAATTCATTTAATTCGTATTCAGTTACGGTTTACTTGACTTCATCTTGCATTAACTATGGAAACTCAAAATCTCTCTTTATCTAGCAATTTCATCTTATATTAATTATTTAAAAATTTCACAAAAGAATATACTGTAACTTTGTAAATAAGATGCGTGCATCACAATATAAATATGTTTTATAGATATGAATTCGAAAGGGAGTTACTAAATGTTCACGGAAAGCAAAGTGTAGTACTGTTAATCCAAGAAAGACACAAGCACACAGCGGAGTACAATAAGAGGCAAGTAAGCAAACGCAATTATTCCAACATAATGAAAACGTCGACTCGTCGACATTCGCCTGGAAAGCATTCTCGGGCAAAGGATCTCGGTAACAACGATGACTCGACCATTTGCAAGTCACAACGGTTAAGAGGGAAGCGAAGCTGATGGCGAACAAGATTCGAGGATAGGAACTCCGGGATCACAAAGTTCGATCCAAGGATAGGTCAAACTTTAGTCGTTGCTTGCGCGCACTTTACGATTATGCGCTTCTGAAGACAAGGGGACCTGATCATTGAGCTCAACGTCACCGAGTCGTGATTCGGTCGTTGAGCTACGTCCTCTTGCATAGATACTTACAATCGAGTAAACTCAAAGAATTTAACCGCGAGAGAGGGGGGGAGTAAAAGACGGTGTTCGTGCTTCCTGCTAAGCGAATGTCGTCCTCGATTGTAAAATATAAAATATCGCTCTTCATTCGCCGGCTCTGTCCTTCTTCCCCTCGGGAACAATGAGGCGTCTGGGAGCGGCCGCGAGCGCTTGCCAAAGACGAAAGACAGAGATAACACTTAGACAAAGAGAGGTAGATTGAGAGAGAGAGAGAGAGAGAGAGAGAAAGAATGAACCGAGTTCCGCGAGATCTACAAGCGCGAGAATGGGCTTTCCTGAAAGAAATTAGCCTCCTTTTTACAAAATCACTCGCGCAGTTATTATCCCGCTATACGTCCAACTCAAGGCCTTACTAGATAGTCTCAAGACGGCGGCTTCAAAAGCAGTGTGTGAACGTTACGAAGATTCTTCTTCTTCTTTTTTTTATTCATTAAAGCCAATCTTCGAGTTTTACCGTCGAACAAAACGGACAAATGCACGGATTAACTGAATCATCCTCTGTAAAAAATTGTCTTACTTTACGTAACACCTATACTTAAATGTTGCGTACAAAACGATTTAACACTGGATTTTTTTACATTGTTTTTAATCATCGATTCATTCCTACACTATTGTTAATTATTTACGCTGTTGATACAAAAAAACAATAACTATTTTTATTATGTAGAAAAATTATACAAACGTAATCTAAGCTTAACGTTGAATAATATTACTGTTAACCATTAATTGATGTACGAAATGTGCCCAAGTAGAAATCGATCTAAACGGCAATAATTTTGTCCAAATCAAATTTCGGATGAACGTTGCCCGGTCCTGATCTGGCAGCCGTACTCGGTTCGAATGCGTTGTGTAATCATTTTTATATAAGTTAATCCGAGTCTGACTAAATCTGTACTAGTACCTGACTTAC
The DNA here is from genome assembly GCA_026168455.1 of Theocolax elegans. Lineage (NCBI taxonomy): Eukaryota > Metazoa > Arthropoda > Insecta > Hymenoptera > Cerocephalidae > Theocolax > Theocolax elegans. The sequence continues at coordinate 55,336,315 of CM047430.1, read as the reverse complement.
ATTATTTTGCAAATTCACACACATTTTATAATTATTTATCAGGCTATCTTTCTATGTTCAGCACGCTCATAATAATTACTATTTTAGAAAAAAAAAAAAAAAAACGATTTTGACGTGATCGGGAATAAATTTGTAACCTTTGCATTTTACGTTTACTAATAAAATTTAAATCTTAGAGGTAATTCAATTTAATGGAACTTAAATACGGGCCGTTAATTAAAAGCATTATACGCTTGATGCGGGACTTAATTTCACTTCAGGTTCGGACCGGGTGATCAAGCCCGGCTAACAGTTCGAACTAAATTCCTACTGGGGTGAATTCAATGTTTGTTTTCCAATGTTACAGAAACACTATATTTTATAACAATGACTCAATGTCTAAGTAAATTTTAAAATAGCAATAATTGTAGACTATTTATTTTAGGTCGATGTTGACAAGTAAAACCACAATTACACTGTATTGACTTTTTGAAGGAACGCCTCTAATATATTCCTAAGGCCATATCTTTATTATTATATTTTATTAGGATATACCATCTTTTCACACTTACGTATACCCTATCCAATTATTATTTACTATTCC